>CP092884.1:43770575-43835047 GCA_030710605.1 Cordylochernes scorpioides
CTTGCTCTCAGGGAAATTCATTTTCTACACCAAGTTTCAAAGCTCTTTATAACAACTGTTAGTTGGGCGTGGAAACAATTTCCGAATTAAAGACACAGATATTGTAATATAAACATATCAAAATATGTTATTCTTTATGTGTGTGATTATATAGTGCCTCATATTGCATGTTTTTATGTTTTAAATAACTTCTGTATTTATTTTTGATAGTTGATTTCGAAGACTGCCTACAAGAATTTGACATTCTTTTATTGGTTCTAAGCTTCCACGAAGACCGCCCCGTAGGAGAGTCACCTCCCGCCGCGCTCGCTTGTCCGCTTCCTCGATCACTTGTCCGCTTCCTCTATCACTTGTCCGCTTCCTCTATCACTTGTCCGCTTCCTCTATCACTTGTCCGCTTCCTCCATAATTATCCGCTTCCTAGATCACTTGTCCGCTTCCTAGATCATTTGTCCGCTTCCTAGTTCATTTGTACGCTTCCTAGATCACTTGTCCGCTTCCAAGATCACTTGTCCGCTTCCAAGATCACTTGTCCGCTTCCTCGATCACTTGTCCGTTACCTCGATCACTTGTCCGCTTCTTCGATCACTTGTCCGCTTCCTCGATCACTTGTCCGCTTCCTCGATCACTTGTCCGCTTCCTCCATCACTAGTCCGCTTCCTCGATCACTTGTCCGCTTCCTAGATCACTTGTCCGCTTCCTAGATCACTTGTCCGCTTCCAAGATCACTTGTCCGCTTCCTCGATCACTTGTCCGCTTCCTCGATCACTTGTCCGCTTCCTAGATCATTTGTCCGCTTCCTAGATCACTTGTCCGCTTCTTCGATCACTTGTCCGCTTCCTAGATCATTTTTCCGCTTCCTAGATCACTTGTCCGCTTCCTAGATCACTTGTCCGCTTCCTCGATCTCTTGTCCGCTTCCTAGATCACTTGTCCGCTCCCTCGATCACTTGTCCGCTTCCTCGATCTCTTGTCCGCTTCCTCGATCTCTTGTCCGCTTCCTAGATCACTTGTCCGCTTCCTCGATCATTTGTCCGCTTGCTAGATCACTTGTCCGCTTCCTAGATCACTTGTCCGCTTCCTCGATCACTTGTCCGTTTCCTCGATCTCTTGTCCGCTTCCTCCATCACTAGTCCGCTTCCTCGATCACTTGTCCGCTTCCTAGATCACTTGTCCGCTTCCAAGATCACTCGTCCGCTTCCTCGATCACTTGTCCGCTTCCTAGATCATTTGTCCGCTTCCTAGATCACTTGTCCGCTTCTTCGATCACTTGTCCGCTTCCTAGATCATTTTTTCGCTTCCTAGATCACTTGTCCGCTTCCTAGATCACTTGTCCGCTTCCTAGATCATTTGTCCGCTTCCTAGATCACTTGTCCGCTTCCTCGATCTCATGTCCGCTTCCTAGATCACTTGTCCGCTCCCTCGATCACTTGTCCGCTTCCTCGATCTCTTGTCCGCTTCCTAGATCACTTGTCCGCTTCCTCGATCATTTGTCCGCCTCCTAGATCACTTGTCCGCTTCCTAGATCACTTGTCCGCTTCCTAGATCACTTGTCCGCTTTCTCGATCACTTGTCCGCTTCCTAGATAACTTGTTCGCTTTCTCGATCACTTGTCCGCTTCCTAGATAACTTGTTCGCTTTCTCGATCACTTGTCCGCTTCCTAGATAACTTGTTCGCTTTCTCGATCACTTGTCCGCTTCCTTGATCACTTGTCCGCTTCCTAGATCACTTGTCCGCTTCCTCGATCATTTGTCCGCTTCCTAGATCACTTGTCCGCTTCCTAGATCACTTGTCCGCTTCTTAGATCACTTGTCCGCTTTCTCGATCACTTGTCCGCTTCCTAGATAACTTGTTCGCTTTCTCGATCACTTGTTCGCTTTCTCGATCACTTGTCCGCTTTCTCGATCACTTGTCCGCTTCCTAGATAACTTGTTCGCTTTCTCGATCACTTGTCCGCTTCCTTGATCACTTGTCCGCTTCCTAGATCACTTGTCCGCTTTCTCGATCACTTGTCCGCTTCCTAGATCACTTGTCCGCTTCCTAGATCACTTGTCCGCTTCCTAGATCACTTGTCCGCTTTCTCGATCACTTGTCCGCTTCCTTGATCACTTGTTCGCTTTCTCGATCACTTGTCCGCTTCCTAGATCACTTGTTCGCTTTCTCGATCACTTGTCCGCTTCCTAGATAACTTGTTCGCTTTCTCGATCACTTGTCCGCTTCCTTGATCACTTGTCCGCTTCCTAGATCACTTGTCCGCTTCCTCGATCATTTGTCCGCTTCCTAGATCACTTGTCCGCTTCCTAGATCACTTGTCCGCTTCTTAGATCACTTGTCCGCTTTCTCGATCACTTGTCCGCTTCCTTGATCACTTGTCCGCTTCCTAGATCACTTGTCCGCTTCCTAGATCACTTGTCCGCTTTCTCGATCACTTGTCCGCTTCCTAGATAACTTGTTCGCTTTCTCGATCACTTGTCCGCTTCCTCGATCATTTGTCCGCTTCCTCGATCACTTGTCCGCTTCCTAGATCACTTGTCCGCTTTCTCGATCACTTGTCCGCTTCCTAGATAACTTGTCCGCTTCCTCGATCACTTGTCCGCTTTCTCGATCACTTGTCCGCTTCCTCGATCATTTGTCCGCTTCCTCGATCACTTGTCCGCTTCCTAGATCACTTGTCCGCTTTCTCGATCACTTGTTCGCTTCCTAGATAACTTGTTCGCTTTCTCGATCACTTGTTCGCTTCCTAGATAACTTGTTCGCTTTCTCGATCACTTGTCCGCTTCCTAGATAACTTGTTCGCTTTCTCGATCACTTGTCCGCTTCCTAGATAACTTGTTCGCTTTCTCGATCACTTGTCCGCTTCCTTGATCACTTGTCCGCTTCCTAGATCACTTGTCCGCTTCCTAGATCATTTGTCCGCTTCCTAGATCACTTGTCCGCTTCCTCGATCTCATGTCCGCTTCCTAGATCACTTGTCCGCTCCCTCGATCACTTGTCCGCTTCCTCGATCTCTTGTCCGCTTCCTAGATCACTTGTCCGCTTCCTCGATCATTTGTCCGCTTCCTAGATCACTTGTCCGCTTCCTCGATCTCTTGTCCGCTTCCTAGATCACTTGTCCGCTTCCTCGATCATTTGTCCGCTTCCTAGATCACTTGTCCGCTTCCTAGATCACTTGTCCGCTTCCTAGATCACTTGTCCGCTTTCTCGATCACTTGTCCGCTTCCTAGATAACTTGTTCGCTTTCTCGATCACTTGTTCGCTTCCTAGATAACTTGTTCGCTTTCTCGATCACTTGTCCGCTTCCTAGATAACTTGTTCGCTTTCTCGATCACTTGTCCGCTTCCTTGATCACTTGTCCGCTTCCTAGATCACTTGTCCGCTTCCTAGATCACTTGTCCGCTTCCTAGATCACTTGTCCGCTTCCTAGATCACTTGTCCGCTTTCTCGATCACTTGTCCGCTTCCTAGATAACTTGTTCGCTTTCTCGATCACTTGTTCGCTTTCTCGATCACTTGTCCGCTTTCTCGATCACTTGTCCGCTTCCTAGATAACTTGTTCGCTTTCTCGATCACTTGTCCGCTTCCTTGATCACTTGTCCGCTTCCTAGATCACTTGTCCGCTTCCTAGATCACTTGTCCGCTTTCTCGATCACTTGTCCGTTTCCTAGATAACTTGTTCGCTTTCTCGATCACTTGTCCGCTTCCTTGATCACTTGTCCGCTTCCTAGATCACTTGTCCGCTTCCTTGATCACTTGTCCGCTTCCTAGATCACTTGTCCGCTTCCTAGATCACTTGTCCGCTTTCTCGATCACTTGTCCGCTACCCAGATAACTTGTTCGCTTTCTCGATCACTTGTCCGCTTCCTAGATCACTTGTCCGCTTTCTCGATCACTTGTCCGCTTCCTAGATCACTTGTCCGCTTCCAAGATCACTTGTCCGCTTCCTCGATCACTTTTCCGCTTCCTCGATCACTTGTCCGCTTCCTAGATCATTTGTCCGCTTCCTAGATCACTTGTCCGCTTCTTCGATCACTTGTCCGCTTCCTAGATCATTTTTCCGCTTCCTAGATCACTTGTCCGCTTCCTAGATCACTTGTCCGCTTCCTAGATCATTTGTCCGCTTCCTAGATCACTTGTCCGCTTCCTCGACCTCTTGTACGCTTCCTAGATCACTTGTCCGCTCCCTCGATCACTTGTCCGCTTCCTCGATCATTTGTCCGCTTCCTAGATCACTTGTCTGCTTCCTAGATCACTTGTCCGCTTCCTCGATCACTTGTCCGTTTCCTCGATCTCTTGTCCGCTTCCTCCATCACTAGTCCGCTTCCTCGATCACTTGTCCGCTTCCTAGATCACTTGTCCGCTTCCAAGATCACTTGTCCGCTTCCTCGATCACTTGTCCGCTTCCTCGATCACTTGTCCGCTTCCTAGATCATTTGTCCGCTTCCTAGATCACTTGTCCGCTTCTTCGATCACTTGTCCGCTTCCTAGATCATTTTTTCGCTTCCTATATCACTTGTCCGCTTCCTAGATCACTTGTCCGCTTCCTAGATCATTTGTCCGCTTCCTAGATCACTTGTCCGCTTCCTCGATCTCTTGTCCGCTTCCTAGATCACTTGTCCGCTCCCTCGATCACTTGTCCGCTTCCTCGATCTCTTGTCCGCTTCCTAGATCACTTGTCCGCTTCCTCGATCTTTTGTCCGCTTCCTAGATCACTTGTCCGCTTCCTAGATCACTTGTCCGCTTTCTCGATCACTTGTCCGCTTCCTAGATAACTTGTTCGCTTTCTCGATCACTTGTCCGCTTCCTAGATAACTTGTTCGCTTTCTCGATCACTTGTCCGCTTCCTAGATAACTTGTTCGCTTTCTCGATCACTTGTCCGCTTCCTTGATCACTTGTCCGCTTCCTAGATTACTTGTCCGCTTCCTAGATCACTTGCCGCTTTCTCGATCACTTGTCCGCTACCCAGATAACTTGTTCGCTTTCTCGATCACTTGTCCGCTTCCTAGATCACTTGTCCGCTTTCTCGATCACTTGTCCGCTACTAGATAACTTGTCCGCTTCCTAGATAACTTGTCCGCTTCCTAGATCACTTGTCCGCTTCCTAGATCACTTGTCCGCTTTCTCGATCACTTGTCCGCTTCCTCGATCACTTGTTCGCTTCCTCGATTTCTTGTCCGCATCCTCGATCACTTGTCCGCTTCCTAGATCACTTGTCCGCTTCCTAGATCACTTGTCCGCTTCCTAGATTACTTGTCCGCTTCCAAGATCACTTGTCCGCTTCCTAGAATACTTGTCCGCTTCCTAGATCACTTGTCCGCTTCCTCGATCACTTGTCCGCTTCCTCGATCACTTGTCCGCTTCCTCGATCACCTGTCCGCTTCCAAGATCACTTGTCCGCTTCCTCGATCACTTGTCCGCTTCCTAGATCACTTGTCCGCTTCCTAGATCACTTGTCCGCTTCCTCGATCACTTGTTCGCTTCCTCGATCACTTGTCCGCTTCCTCGATCACTTGTCCGCTTCCTAGATCACTTGTCCGCTTCCTAGATCACTTGTCCGCTTCCTAGATTACTTGTCCGCTTCCTAGATCACTTGTTCGCTTCCTATATCACCTGTCAGCTTCCTCGAAAACCGCCCCGTAGGAGGGCCACCTCCAGCAGTGATCGCTTGTCCGTTTCCTCAACGACGACGCTTTTTGATTCTGACCAATGTCTCTTGAGAGGTTTATCTTGAATCATGAATAGACATTTCTCCATTGCTCTCTTGATGGCCTTCACCAGTTTCTCAACAACCAAACTCTAGATACAGCATCATGACAACCCTTTGTTCCCATTGTTAATATAGCTCTATCGATAGTCTTTCACCGTGTCAACAATGGCTCTTTTTTTAAACCCTTTTTTTTTATTACACTTCTTCGAACCCAGCAATAATCTAGGTTAAGAATTTACATGTCTATACATGTGAAAAGCAGTTCGACTTTTACACTTACAAATGTTCCAGAGCCCCGTTTGGTTATTTACACTCGTTGGTGAGGTTGAATTAAATCTTATTGCTATTATAATATATACGACCTTCATCAAAATACGAAACTATTATAGACGCGTATGATTCTTTATAAAAATAAAGCAATTTCTACTACCCTTACTGCAATGGAAAATTTAATGTGAAGGCCTGGCTCATCAGTGATGAACCCTCTCAGCGGTTTCGCCAGTTTATTCTAGCATACTGCTCTTATATTGCATTTTTGGAACTTCCTTTTATAGTGATACTGATGCTAGACTCTTGGAATGGTTATTTTAGATGAACTATGAACTTAAGCTTTGAGGACAGCAGAATTACATATAAATATATTAAAAATAAAGAAGGCATCTCCTGACCACGAGCACATGTGCTTTTTAGATGGCAGAGCGCCATCTAGTGGAGCAAGAATAAACTAAACGTTTATTTAGCTTGCTCCGTGATATTTGGTCAACCCAATTTCTTGATAAATAAAGAAAAGTCATCCACGAACGCGTTTCGCGCTGTTGGCGCTCGTCAGCGTGGAGTAGACTGTAACCACTGCGACCAAAAAGATTTTTGGTCCCAATGGCTTCCCGAGAAATTCGTGGATGACTTTTCTTGATTTATCAAGAAATTGGGTTGGCCAAAAATCACGGACAAGCTAAATAAACGTTTAGTTTATTCTTGCTCCACTAGATGGCGCTCTGCCATCTAAAAAGCACGTGTGTTCGTGGTCAGGAGATGCCTTCTTTATTTTTAATATCAACACCTGACCCACTTATCTTTTATTTTTTTCTATTGTTTTTCATATAAATATATAATAAATAATATATATACAACTTTCTAAAATGTCAATATACAGAGAGGTCACCAACATGTCACCATTTTATTGGTATTTTAAAGTGAATCAATGTCCATTTACAGCTCGTTAATTACCAATTAGGCTGACAAGAATTACACAATGGCGCGGTGTGGAATTTTCCATTGGGGCATGTGAGGAATTCATTGATCCACACTAACTGGGTGCTTTAATGTCGTCTTTAGATAGTTCTTCAATTAGCGTGGAAGACATTAGAATTTGTGGAGGTTGTGTATGTTTCCCTACTTTAGATACCTCTCTGCCTGGTTGATTTGTACTGATAAATACAGTATTGTGGTAGCTTTCGGATTCTATTTAAAAACCATATATATGTTATGAATAATTTGTTGTTGTTGTTAGATAAAGGGTTGATAAGACAAAGGATAGATAAGATAAAGGGTTGAAGGTGCAGTCGTGATAAAAAAAAAAAAGACAATTATTTACCGTCAAGTAGCTTTTATTTTCAATTACTTGAAGAAATATTACACATTAGTTATTTTCACATTATATAGAATTTATAAAGTTAATCCTATATTAGTGATTCAAAAAGATAGATATGTTAACTACGCATATTTACAACAAAACTGAAAGTCTTTCTAAAAACGATGATAACCAAAAGTAAAAATATCAATGAATATAAATAAAATATATATTTTTAAAATATAGAAATATTTGAGTTTTTAGATTATATAATATATATATGTCATAATATATAGTCTTCCAGGAATAATAAAGCAAACCTACAGTTGACCCAGAGAGAGACGGGAGGGTAAAGTCCGGTCACTTTAGACATCAGCGACATTTCAAGGGGCGATCACTGGGGCCCGTTACTTGGAACTTCGGGACTATTAAGACAGTTGGGGATTGTGTGCGACACGAACGGCCGCCCGGCTGTTGCCGGGCCCGTCTCTCTCTCTCTCTCTCTCTCTGGTTGTCTGGGTTCCTTCTCCAACTTGTGGTGTCCTTATTTCTTTTCCACCTTATTATATTGTCACATATATATATATATATTGCTTATCCCAAGTACACATAGTACAGGCCATGATAATCATGATGGGTAGAAGTTGGTGACTGCTTTTACTGTAAGTGCAGCACGTCTACACATGTAAAAAGCAGTTCGACTTTGCACTTACAAATGCGACAGAGCCCCCGTTTGGTTACTTGCACTCACTGGTGGGGTTTGATTTTTTTCAAGTATCAGGGGCCATTGGAGCATTTTTTTTAACAGAAAAAAAGTGTCTAATGCGGGAATCGAACCTGGGTCGTAGCAGTCTAAAACTAACGGTTTAGACCACCTTTCCACTGACCCCTTAAAACCATATCTAAATACACCTATCCCCCGATTTACACGGTACTTGTTTTACACGTTTTCTCTTTTACACGGTTTTCCAAATAAGTTTTTTTTTTTTTTTGTTTTTATCACACTATACTAAATGCTACTGTGATTGAACACATGAGCTGTGTACACACATCTCACGAGGAATCCCGAGCTTATGTGCTGACTTGCTGCACACGCACACTGTGTCTGTATTTCGAATTTAAAAAAAAAATAATAATAATTTTCGATTTACACGTTTTTCTCAGGAACGTATCTACCGTGTAAATCGGGGGATAGGTGTATTGAAAATCCAAATTATCAGAATTATAATTGTAAAATAAAATGTTGATTAAAATTGTTTATCGAATTGGAAAGAGGAATAATTATGTATTATCATAAAATCAGACGCGATATCTCCCCACAAGGGATGCTTCACTTTCGACCCGAGGGACGCGAATTCACGTCCTTGCCGATGTTTTACAGGTACATTAGGTCAGCTGACATCCCCCCCAACCCACTGATAGATAGACAAGAAGGGACAAGATCCTGGTGGACGCGACTTCGGTATTTCATATTATATTTAATTTTAGAAATCGGAAAGGACGCGAATTTGCATCCCTTGGGTTGAAAGTGTCAAACAACAATACTAAATTCAGAGACATATTTTACCTTGCCCATTAGTGAATTGTATCGAATTGAATACTGTAGCATTCTGAAAGTGAATGAACAATATGACGGGGGAATACTATTTATACATTTACTTTATAAAACTACACTTGAAGTTACACCGCATGAGTTTCTTTTCAATGAAAAATCAAAATTTATTTCAAGGTGAAATGTTGACTATTTCTAACCTTTTTGGATGAGGTGACAAAAGTCACTATTACGGGTTATCACACAAAAAACAATAAACTAGGGCCTACAATAAGAGTAACTTAAACACAGAAAAAGGTACACTCAAGAGTACAACACTAACAACAAAAAGGAGGTAAAAACAACTCACGATTTGTTAAATAAAATAAAACAGTACTTATCTTTATTGTAGCGTTGGCAGGGATCGGACTCGGGTGACACCGGGATGCAAAGAGAACAGCCAGAAACGGAAAAACCACGTAGAAAAACACTTTAAGTGTCTCCATACCAATTCTCCACGCTCTGGGCCGCCATCGCATTCCCTTAGTCACCTCTTATATACAGACACTAGCCGAATGACCCGGGCAACGCCCGTGTTTTACCCGATTGAATGTTTTGATTCAAATACTATTTGTTACAATTATAAATTGGCGCCTTTAATAAATGCATATGTTAGTTAATAACTATAGCCTATGTGCTTTATCTGTCTATGTACTGTTGGCTTCCGTAGGCGTCTCTTACTGGGAAAAAGAATGAGAGGATTCCATTTGGTTATTAACTAATATATGCATTTATTTAAGGAGCGACCCGCTCCAACACAATGGTTACAAAAACGAAAAAGCGAGTGGGGGGGGCATGATGGGGGGGGGGGGGGGGGGGGGATCAAAGGTGGCGTGATCGTAGCCAACCAATAGGAGGGCGCCATTCCAAAAAAAAAAAAGCAAACGGTGACAGAGATGACTGATTAAGAGATGAAGAATGACGCTCGTAACTGAATATAGAATGGCCACATTCGTCCAATGAGAAGGCGTGAGAGATTGGTTCACTATAACAAACGAGGACAACATTCTGCCCGCTAAAAACTGATCAGAAAAAAACTGAAAATGTTTGTCAATATAATTTGACAGAGGTATGAAAGGGTGAATTATGAAGAGTAATGATGAACGGAAAAATAAAAGTGTCCAGGGATGGGAAATACATCCAGGGTAGCCTAGTGGACATGGCATCTGCCCGGTAAACGGAATATTGTGGGTTCGTTTCCCATCCCTGGACACTTTTATTTTTCCGTTCATCATTACTCTTCATAATTCACCCTTTCATACCTCATCCAAAAAGGTTAGAAGTAGTCAATATTTCACCTTGAAATAAATTTTGATTTTTCGTTGAAAAGAGACTCATGCGATGTAACTTCCAAGTGTCGTTTTATAATCGCAGGCCGTAGTGTATTATATACATTTACTTTATACTTTATATAATTATTCCGATAGATGGCGTAAGCCATCAGAAACTTTTAGTTGCACGATAAGAAGATGTATTTCTTATTTTATAAAAAGGTTAATGAAGTCATAAACTTGAATGAAATCTTATTGTTATTATTTTGGTAAAAAACTTCTTTAATAAGACTTTTAGAACTGTTAAATAGGTAAATGCAAATTAAAACATGTAGCTTTTAGAACTGGCTGTGTTTCTATATCTGTTGGTAGAAAAGACCTTCCTTTAGTGTGTATTTCCAGGGTTAGCTAAATAAATATATAAATAGTGTAAAAAAACATAAGGCACCTCTCCCGTCAAAAATGAAATAACGGAAATAATTCAACAGGTAAAATATTCTGCTTTACTTACTCTTCTTATCTAATCAACACCTATCTTTCTTTTATCTTCCCTGGCCTGGGGAATCTAACCTTTTTTCAACAACCTTGGCGTGCAGCACCTTGGTACTTTGCTATAGTGCATTGTGGTTTGTCTGTTTGCTACGTACATTTTTGGGCTCGAAAATCATTGGTTAATAGCCCGTAAAACCATATTTTCTCTCCCGTCAAAATAGTGGCCTGGCCTGGGGAATCTAACCTTTTTTGAACAACCTTGGTGGCGTGTAACACCTTGGTACTTTGCTATAGTGTATTGCGGTTTGTCTGTTTTTCACGTACATTTTTGGGCTCGAAAATAATACACTTTGGTTAGTGGCCCTAAAACCATATTCTCTCCCGTCAAAATAGTATGTATTCTAAGAAAATCATAAAGTCATTTATCGATAGAACTACAGAAATCGGGAAAACATTGAATACAAGGATCTTTTTATGCTTATAAATAGTAAAGACTCATATTTTAAATGTAGAAAATTCTGTAAATATATCTATGAGTTTCTCTCTTGGTTTAAAAAAACCATAATTGCCAAACTAGGTATATTTATTTGTATAAAATGAAAGGATTTAAAAGCACGAATGTTTATTTTATACATAATACAAACTTCTACTGTCCTTACTGCGATGAAAAAATTTATTGGGAGGGCTTGGCTCATCAGTGGTGAACCCTCCCAGCGGTTTCGCCAATTTAATCCACCAGACCGCTTTTCAAAGCTCTAATACTGTATTGGACGATTCTACCTATATACGGAGCACTGAAGGATGGAATCTCAGAAATGGGTTTCAAGAAAACTATGGACATAAGCTTATAGGACAGTAGAATTACATTCAAATATTTGCATCGAACAATGCTCTTCCGCAAACAATAAAGACATGGCCAGTTAGGCATAAATTAACACAAAGCAATAACGCGCTGTTGTGATATGTAAATAACCTATGCTAAGTGTTATAATTGTTACCTATTGTTAGCTATGCAAAATTATTCCATTTGTCAATTGTTTTAAAAAAAACTTATGTAAATTATTTCCTTTTTATCTCTATCTTGTATATAAGAAGATTGCTAGATTGAATAAACATTCAGTTCAACTTGTAAGTCGTAGCGAGTTTGTTCAGACAACTCATGCACATTACAACATGGCGCAGTCGACAAAAGTATCGAATTAAAACAGATTAATTCAACAGTGAGTAGAATGGGAGGAATCAAGCCGCCGGCGGAATTTGTCCCGTACAGCAACGAGAAAAAATGGGAAACCTGGAGAGAGTCGTTTGAAATTTTTGCAATAGCGGTAAATTTAGAAAGCATGCCGCTGGTGCGTCAGCGAGCAATCTTGAAGCATATTGCTGGTGAGAAAACAGTGATGATATACAAAATATTTCACATAAGTGAAAATGATACCTACCCAAATGTAAAGGAAATGCTTGATATGCTTACGAACCATTTTAAGCCCTTCAAAAATACGATTCAAAGGAGAAATGCATTTTTTACCTGTGTACAAAAGGAAAGGCAGGGAATCATGGAATTTGTCACAGAATTAAAGCATCTGGCACAAGAATGTGAATTCGAGAATTTAACAGAATCTCTCATAAGGGATCGCATTATAATTGGAATACTTGACCGAGAAGTGAAAAGAAAATTGTTAGAAGATCCACAGTTGACACTACCAAGGGCAATTTCGATAGCTATGGTCTCCGAGTCAACATGTTCACAAGTAGCATCGTTGAATGAGCAAAAAATGATTGAAAAAATTGAAAAACGTAATTGGGTGAAAGATACAATTCGAATGGAAAATGCAGAAGCAGGACCAAGCGGTATAAACCCGAGAAGAGAAAGAATAATAGAACCATGTAAGTGGTGTGGACAACGACACAAGTATGGAAAGTGTCCAGCATATGGGAAGAAATGTAATGCATGCGGAAAAACCAATCATTTCTCAGTAGTTTGCCGAACAAAACGTATAAGAAATCTCTTAGCGGAAAGTGAAGCTGAAGAATCCTGTGACGAGATAAATCTAAATGAAGTTGCTGTAAAGACTGTTCGGTCGGACAAGTGGTCCGCGGTAATAATAATTAATGGCAAGAAGACCACGGTACATTTGGACACTGGCGCACAGATCAATGTGCTTCCTCATAAAGTAATAAACCAATGGCCATCAAGACCAGAAATCAGACCCACGTCATTAAAGGCGTTCGCATATGGAAATACAGAATTGCCTATCGTCGGCAAATGCAATGTGCTATGCCAATATGGTGAAAAGAAAGGAATGTTTGAATTTATCGTAGCCGATGTAGAAGCGCAGACACTTATCACGGGCGATACTTGCGAGAAGCTTGAAATATTGAGGCGAATTAATCATATAAACACGGATGAAATGAAATTGTGTTCTGAAACTCAAAAAATCCTCGAACAATACCACGAAGTATTTCAAGGAGTAGGATTAATCAACTCGGAATGTAAGATTTACACAAAGCCTGAATATTCTCCTGTGCAAGTCCCTCCCAGGCGCATCCCAACAAGCCTCGGAGCCGAAGTTCAGTCTGAATTGGAAAAGATGGTGAAGCAAGGAATCGTAACAAAAATATATCATGAAACAGAGTGGTCTCATCCTATGGTCGTTGTAAAAAAAAAAATCTGGTCAAATCAGAATATGCCTGGATCCTCGGAAATTAAATGAGGCCCTTGTTGGAAGACATTTCCAGACTCCGGCTCCAGCTGAACTATTGCACGAGATACCCAAAGCTAAGTATTATACCGTGTCAGACGTGAAATCAGCCTATTGGCATATTCCGGTTGCAAAGGAATGCAGAGATCTGTTGGTGATGACCACGCCATTTGGCAAATTCAGATATAACCGATTGCCATTTGGTTTGAAAATATCGGCACAAATTTTTGTTGAGAAAATGACGAATATCTTTAGGGATAGCTTTCAAAATATTACATATGTAGACGATTTGCTGATATATGCGGATACCATTCAAGAGCACAATAAAAAATTAAAGGGAATTCTAGAAAAAGCAAAAGAAAAAAATATCAAATTTGATTTAACAAAGGCTCAAATATGTCTAACGAAGGTTCGTTTCTTGGGCCATTTGATATCACAAAATGGAATTGATCCAGAGCCAAATAAGATTGATAAATTAATTACCTTTAAAAGGCCAGAGGATAAAAAGTCGCTGCAATGAATTATGGGTCTTTATAATTACTTAGGAAAATTCATTCCAAATTTAGCTGCGTCCACATCCAATATAAGAGGAATATTAAGAAAGAATGTTGTCTGGCATTGGGGGCCTAAACAGGATGGGGAATTCGATCATATTAAGGAATGCGTGAGGAATGCTCCTTCGTTGGCACATTTTGACAAAAGCAAGATGCTGATTTTGCAGTGTGATGCCAGCAAAGATGCAATGGGAGCTGCTCTGCTACAGGAAGATCGACCTCTAGCATTCGCATCCGCGTCATTTAGCGACTCGCAGAAACAGTACTCTCAGATTGAGAAGGAGTTACTGAGTGTTTATTATGGATGCAAAAAGTTCGAATATCTATTATCAGGACACACTTTCGTTGTCCAGACGGATCACCAGCCTTTATTGCCTCTAGTCAAAAAACCGCTGAGTGATATATCTCCGCGTCTACAAAGATTAGTAATGAAGCTTATAGCATTTGACTTCAAATTGCAGTACAAACCAGGAAAATACTTGATTGTGGCTGATACCCTATCCAGGGATACTCACCCCATGGACGAACTACCAACGCCTTTTCTTGAAGACAAAAGAATGGTCAAGATGGTACGTGTTAATATATCGGACGAAAAACTGGTAGCGATGCAGAAAGATACCCGAGAGGATCCTGCTTTGGTTAAAGTAATCGATTATGTGATTGAGGGATGGCCTATATGCAAAAAAGACGTCGATGAAGATGCCAAAGTATTTTTCGATTTCAGACACCGTTTATATTTATGGAATGATCTATTATGTATAGTATCGGCCATAGTGATTCCGAAGACACAAAGGAATAATATGCTTAATTTGTTGCACCAATCGCACCAAGGGATATCTGCAATTCAGGGTTTGGCGCGAGAATCTTTATTTTGGCCGAGAATGTCCATCGACATTGCTGAAAAAGTAAAAAATTGTGAAATTTGTCAAAAATATCAGAAATCAAAAATACGGCAGCCGTTAAAACCTTTCCCAGTTCCAGATTATCCATGGCAGACAGTATCATTGGACATATTTTATATTCAGAAAAAGCCCCATCTGTTAGTGGTCGACAGATATAGTGGCTACCCGGAGGTATTTACATTGGACCCACCTACGGCGATTAATGTAAAAAATAAATTGAGAGAAACATTTGCACGATTCGGGATTCCGGAAACCATGATGTCCGACAATGGACCACCGTTTCGCTCAGAGATTATGACTAACTTCTGTATAAGATGGGGTATAAAACAGGTATTTTCAAGTCCACACCTTCATAGATCTAATGGTCTGGCAGAAAGAAACATTCAAACAATAAAAAATCAACTAATTAAATGTAGAGATGAAGGATCCGACCCTTATCTGGCTATTCTGGCATATAGGAATACACCAAAAAATGACCTACCTTCACCCGCACAGCTATGTTTATCGAGGAGCCTTCGATGTCAGATCCCCAGAATTACACCGCTATATAGACCGTATCAAACTAATTGGAGAAGTATAGAGAATGCCAAAAGAAAAAGACAGAGCTCAATGAAAGAGCAGTATGACAGAAATACTAAAAGCTATCCCAAGGTCAATGTAGGAGAGGATGCATGGTGTCAAATACATCCAAGGGAGACATGGACACCGGTGAAGATTTCAGCGCAGGCTGATTCTCCTCAGAGCTTTGAAGTTGTGACACCATCGGGAAATAGGTTGATAAGAAATCAACAATTTATTAGGCCAAGGGATGGAGGCAACGAAAAAAGCCAGTTGTCTTCAGAACCAATTACCGCCTCCCCAGAAGCTCAACATCCGCATTGCGACAGTCCAACGATGGGCGGGTCATCCACAGGCCCGATACAGCGGTCAAGTGAAGAGACCAATATTGTCCAGAGGGAAGGCGCGACTACATCCGCTGGGATTTCACCAGAACCATCCGGAAGGCCCCGGTGTCAACCGCCTTTTGATTTGCCTGATCTGATTGTTGATGGTTGTCTAGATTCGTGACATTCTTTAATTGTTGTACCAGAGGGGAAACATGTTGTGATATGTAAATAACCTATGCTAAGTGTTATAATTGTTACCTATTGTTAGCTATGCAAAATTATTCCATTTGTCAATTGTTTTAAAAACTTATGTAAATTATTTCCCTTTTATCTCTATCTTGTATATAAGAAGATTGCTAGATGTTACCTATTGTTAGCTATGCAAAATTATTCCATTTGTCAATTGTTTTAAAAACTTATGTAAATTATTTCCTTTTTATCTCTATCTTGTATATAAGAAGATTGCTAGATGTTACCTATTGTTAGCTATGCAAAATTATTCCATTTGTCAATTGTTTTAAAAACTTATGTAAATTATTTCCTTTTTATCTCTATCTTGTATATAAGAAGATTGCTAGATTGAATAAACATTCAGTTCAACTTGTAAGTCGTAGCGAGTTTGTTCAGACAACTCATACACATTACAACACGCGCCATCTATACATATAAAATAAATGGATTTAAAAGCAGGAATGTTTCTTTTATACATAATACAAACTTCTACTGCCCTTACTGCGATGAAAAAGTTTGTAATATGTATAAAAGGAACATTCGCGCTTTTAAATTCTTTCATTTTATATGTATAGATGGCGCGTTATTGCTTTGTGTTAATTTATTTGTGTTTGTTTCATTAGTTGGTTGTAAATTCAAACATGATTTTAATATCCTTTCTTTTTTTCTTTTCTTCTTTAAACTCTGCTCAAACCTTGTAATTATTCAATTGTTTATGTTATAATGCACTAGCGCGCCATCTGTAATCAAAATGGGAAACTATTTTAGACGCGTATGATTCTTTTTAAAAATAAAACAATTTCTACTGCCCCTTACTGCAATGTAAAAATTAATAGGAGGGCCTGGCTCATCAGTGGTGAACCCTCCCAGCGGTTTCGCCAGTTTAATCTACCATACTGCTGTTATATTTCATTTTTGGAACTTCCTTTTATAGTGATACTGATGCTAGACTCTTGGAATGGTTATTTTAGATGAACTATGGACATAAGCTTTAAGGACAGCAGATTAATTTTTCCATTGCAGTAAGGACAGTAGAAATTGTTTTATTTTTAAAAAGAATCATACGCGTCTATAATAGTTTCGTAATTATTTATGTAATATAGTATCTAAGTTTAGTGTTGTTTCTTAACGCAAGCATCCCTTGTGGGAATATCGCGTCTGCTTTGATAATAAATTATTTTTGGTCAATATTTTATAAAAATTCACGCTACAATACTCAGTGATATGGAAACATATTTTTAGTTAAGAATTTTAAAAGAGAGAGAGAGAGAGAGAGAGAGAGGGAGATTAGATTCAAGTTACCATATACGTTACAGGCAGAAATACCATTTAGATAATTTACATAAATATGCTAAAAAATCGCATTTTATTACTTCACCTTTTTTTATATAAAATAGGATTCCAAATTCCTGTGACTTCAGTGTGTGAGAATTAAAAAGTTAAATGGCCATTCCGTTCCCCCCCAAGTGCATACTTTAGAACTAAATGTCTGTGAATAATTAAATAAATGGCTGCCGTTGGAAATAGATTCGGTCACGTTGGATGAAAACAAGCTGTTTTATCTGTGAATAATTTAAATATCTATTAAATAATATCTCGTTTGGTGAGAAAAATATTGAAGATTTTTTAAAACTGTGTTTCTATAAAGATATTTTTCGATAATATTTTTTAAAATAAATAGAATTTTTTATCGTCCATTATTCTGATTTGATTGATCATAGATAAGAAGCCATTTCTGTCTTTTAAAAATACAATTTTAATTATTAATAAGTAATTTCAAAGCTGTTTCTTTATTTTGTTTCTTGTAATTGTTTTATCATCGGGATATTTTGTAAGAATATATATGTGGCCACTGGATATACGTCGGACCTGGAGGCTGTTGTTGGGTTCTGTGCTGCCTGGAGTATAGGAGCTCTATCTATGCTTCCTTCCTGTGGTGAATCTGTGGTCACTGGACATACGTCGGACCTGGAGGCTGTTGTTGGGTGCTGTGCTGCCTGGAGTATAGGAGCTCTATCTGTGCTTCCTTCCTGTGGTGAATCTGTGGTCACTGGACATATGTCGGACCTGGAGGCTGTTGTTGGGTTCTGTGCTGTCTGGAGTATAGGAGCTCTATCTGTGCTTCCTTCCTGTGGTGAATCTGTGGTCACTGGACATACGTCGGACCTGGAGGCTGTTGTTGGGTTCTGTGCTGCCTGGAGTATAGGAGCTCCATCTATGCTTCCTTCCTGTAGTGAATCTGTGGTCACTGGACATACGTCAGATTTGGAGGCTGTTGTTGGGTTCTGTGCTGTCTGGAGTATAGGAGCTCTATCTATGCTTCCTTCCTGTAGTGAATCTGTGGTCACTGGACATACGTCGGACCTGGAGGCTGTTGTTGGGTTCTGTGCTGTCTGGAGTATAGGAGCTCCATCTATGCTTCCTTTCTTCCTGTGGTGAATCTGTGGTCACTGGACATATGTCGGACCTGGAGGCTGTTGTTGGGTTCTGTGCTGTCTGGAGTATAGGAGCTCTATCTGTGCTTCCTTCCTGTGGTCACTGGACATACGTCGGACCTGGAGGCTGTTGTTGGGTTCTGTGCTGTCTGGAGTATAGGAGCTCCATCTATGCTTCCTTTCTTCCTGTGGTGAATCTGTGGTCACTGGACATACGTCGGACCTGGAGGCTGTTGTTGGGTTCTGTGCTGCCTGGAGTATAGGAGCTCTATCTGTGCTTCCTTCCTGTGGTGAATCTGTGGTCACTGGACATACGTCGGACCTGGAAGCTGTTGTTGGGTTTTGTGTTGTCTGGAGTATAGGAGCTCTATCTATGCTTCCTTTCTTCCTGTGGTGAATCTGTGGTCACTGGACATACGTCGGACCTGGAAGCTGTTGTTGGGTTTTGTGTTGTCTGGAGTATAGGAGCTCTATCTATGCTTCCTTTCTTCCTGTGGTGAATCTGTGGTCACTGGACATATGTCGGACCTGGAGGCTGTTGTTGGGTTCTGTGCTGCCTGGAGTATAGGAGCTCTATCTGTGCTTCCTTCCTGTGGTGAATCTGTGGTCACTGGACATACGTCGGACCTGGAAGCTGTTGTTGGGTTTTGTGTTGTCTGGAGTATAGGAGCTCTATCTATGCTTCCTTCCTGTGGTGAATCTGTGATCACTGGACATACGTCGGACCTGGAGGCTGTTGTTGGGTTCTGTGCTGCCTGGAGTATAGGAGCTCTATCTATTATTTCTTCCTGTGGTGAATCTGTGGTCACTGGACATATGTCGGACCTGGAGGATGTTGTTGGATTCTGTGCTGCCTGGAGTATAGGAGCTCTATCTATGCTTCCTTCCTGTGGTGAATCTGTGGTCACTGGACATACGTCGGACCTGGAAGCTGTTGTTGGGTTTTGTGTTGTCTGGAGTATAGGAGCTCTATCTATGCTTCCTTCCTGTGGTGAATCTGTGGTCACTGGACATATGTCGGACCTGGAGGCTGTTGTTGGGTTCTGTGCTACCTGGAGTATAGGAGCTCTATCTATGCTTCCTTCCTTCCTGTGGTGAATCTGTGGTCATTGGACATACGTCGGACCTGGAGGCTGTTGTTGGGTTCTGTGCTACCTGGAGTATAGGAGCTCTATCTATGCTTCCTTTCTTCCTGTGGTGAATCTGTGGCCACTGGACATACGTCGGACCTGGAGGCTGTTGTTGGGTTCTGTGCTGCCTGGAGTATAGGAGCTCTATCTATGCTTCCTTCCTGTGGTGAATCTGTGGTCACTGGACATATGTCGGACCTGGAGGCTGTTGTTGGGTTCTGTGCTACCTGGAGTATAGGAGCTCTATCTATGCTTCCTTCCTGTGGTGAATCTGTGGTCACTGGACATACGTCAGACCTAGAGGCTGTTGTTGGGTTCTGTGCTGCCTGGAGTATAGAAGCTCTATCTATGCTTCCTTCCTGTGGTGAATCTGTGGTCACTGGACATACGTCGGACCTGGAGGCTGTTGTTGGGTTCTGTGCTACCTGGAGTATAGAAGCTCTATCTATGCTTCCTTCCTGTGGTGAATCTGTGGTCACTGGACATACGTCGGACCTGGAGGCTGTTGTTGGGTTCTGTGCTGCCTGGAGTATAGGAGCTCTATCTATGCTTCCTTCCTGTGGTGAATCTGTGGTCACTGGACATACGTCGGACCTGGAGGCTGTTGTTGGGTTCTGTGCTGCCTGGAGTATAGGAGCTCTATCTATGTTTCCTTCCTGTGGTGAATCTGTGGTCACTGGACATACGTCGGACCAGGAGGCTGTTGTTGGGTTCTGTGCTACCTGGAGTATAGGAGCTCTATCTATGCTTCCTTCCTGTGGTGAATCTGTGGTCACTGGACATACGTCGGACCAGGAGGCTGTTGTTGGGTTCTGTGCTGCCTGGAGTATAGGAGCTCTATCTATGCTTCCTTCCTGTGGTGAATCTGTGGTCACTGGACATACGTCGGACCTGGAGGCTGTTGTTGGGTTCTGTGCTGCCTGGAGTATAGGAGCTCTATCTATGTTTCCTTCCTGTGGTGAATCTGTGGTCACTGGACATACGTCGGACCAGGAGGCTGTTGTTGGGTTCTGTGCTACCTGGAGTATAGGAGCTCTATCTATGCTTCCTTCCTGTGGTGAATCTGTGGTCACTGGACATACGTCGGACCAGGAGGCTGTTGTTGGGTTCTGTGCTGCCTGGAGTATAGGAGCTCTATCTATGCTTCCTTCCTGTGGTGAATCTGTGGTCACTGGACATACGTCGGACCAGGAGGCTGTTGTTGGGTGCTGTGCTGCCTGGAGTATAGGAGCTCTATCTATGCTTCCTTTCTTCCTGTGGTGAATCTGTGGTCACTGGACATGTGTCGGACCTGGAGGCTGTTGTTGGGTTCTGTGCTGCCTGGAGTATAGAAGCTCTATCTATGCTTCCTTCCTGTGGTGAATCTGTGGTCACTGGACATACGTCGGACCAGGAGGCTGTTGTTGGGTTCTGTGCTACCTGGAGTATAGGAGCTCCATCTATGCTTCCTTCCTGTGGTGAATCTGTGGTCACTGGACATGTGTCGGACCAGGAGGCTGTTGTTGGGTTCTGTGCTGTCTGGAGTATAGGAGCTCTATCTATGCTTTCTTCCTGTGGTGAATATGTGGTCACTGGACATACGTCGGACCTGGAGGCTGTTGTTGGGTTCTGTGTTGTCTGGAGTATAGGAGCTCTATCTATGCTTCCTTCCTGTGGTGAATCTGTGGTCACTGGACATACGTCGGACCTGGAGGCTGTTGTTGGGTTCTGTGCTGCCTGGAGTATAGGAGCTCTATCTATGCTTCCTTCCTGTGGTGAATCTGTGGTCACTGGACATACGTCGGACCTGGAGGCTGTTGTTGGGTTCTGTGCTGCCTGGAGTATAGGAGCTCCATCTATGCTTCCTTCCTGTGGTGAATCTGTGGTCACTGGACATACGTCGGACCTGGAGGCTGTTGTTGGGTTCTGTGCTGCCTGGAGTATAGGAGCTCCATCTATGTTTCCTTCCTGTGGTGGATCTGTATAAGACCGATGGTCTTAATAAAGTCGTGTGTATATATATATATGAAAATATATCTTTAAATACATTCCTATTATTCCTTATTTCATTTATTATAAAAAGAAGTTACGTTGTTATAGAGTTCATTTTAGTGTAATACACTCATGGACAAAACTTAAGGAAGTTGTACACTTGAGCATATATATCGGGATTATAACTCTGAAAGATATTACAGTGACCTTTATTGATGACACACGAGATAACCAAGTGTTAACAGCCTCTGTCACTTTAAAAACACAGACGACCGGTGACATCAAAGACTTTCTACTTCCTTAAGTTTTGACCATGAGTGTAGAAAACTACGTATAGGAGCTCTTCTCAACCGCTGGACTGAAATAAATTCCGACATATTACGTTGAGAATTTTACCTGTGTCTACAAGCTACAGACCAATATGCAAATACAGAGGGTGGTGGCCCCCTGGTGTCGATTTTTGGCAACAATGAACCGGGTTCATATTCCGCATTGATACCTTTTCTTTTTAATCTAAAATAAACTGTTTAAATTATTCTCTAATTTTTACATAAAAATTCGTTAAAATATAATAAATTGTGTATGAAATTTTTACCATATTGCAATAATTTTAGGATATAGATAAAAATAATTTTTGGTAACTTACGTTGTAATTATGAAAATGGCATCTCTTTATCGTGCAACTGAAAGTTGCTGATGACTTGCGCCATCTATCGGAATAAATATATATTACGTTAACTAACTTACGTTCGTAAGCTCTTTAATTTTTACATTATAAAATATTTTTTTTACAAAATGATTATCTTATTCATATAAATTCAAAATTTTAAAGAAATAGCACACGTTATGACAAAAGTTGAAAATTTTCAATTATTTTTGTAGATTTATTTATACCTTTTCTTTTCTGTTTGAGAAAATCGACTTTTTAGTTTTAATGTACATACTGATTTTTTTGTTTTTTAGTTTTGTTTATTAAATTAAGCAGATAAAATGTATTTAGGCGCAAGTATCCTAAGCTAAGATATCACGTTCGATATGTTAAATAAAATAAATAAATATAAAATGCAAATTTTTAAAGTTGAAATCACTTTTCTACAGTTTCATATGGTTCAGAAGCTCCATCCAGACCTGTCAATCATTCCGAGAATCTCTCACACCTGTGGTCCCCCCCCCCCCTGGGGTCTAGGAATGATTGACAGGTGTCCCATCTGGATGGAGCTACTTGACCACCAAAATTTGTCCCGGAGATAAATAAAGCAAGGGCAAATTTGGAAATAATTAATTTATTATAAAGGGTATTTACCTTTTAGGTATCCAATAAAAATTATTTACAAGAGGTATTTATAAGGAGAGAGAGTCAGATGATAATACAACTTATCCTAAGGTAAAGATAATAATAATGAGCGTCGTCAGCCACCAAGGCGTCCCGTTTTCCTTATTTGCAGATCAGATTCCGAGAACCCCTCACACCTGTGGTCCTCCCCGGGGTCCAGGGATTAATCTTAAACAATGAGTAGTATTTCTTCACTACTACCGGATGAGTGGGTAACACCCTCGATTCCCGACAGTCATGAACTGGGATTGAATCCCGCGTTAACATTTTGTTTAATATGTGAATAAACCTTCACATTCATTGTTGTAAATATCATAAACTAGGTTGCTCTTGTTGAGCGGTACCTAATAAAGTGATTTTGGAATCTTTACTAAGTAAAACTATTTGTAAAACGACATTTTAAAATTATCCCGCATGTGTTTCTTTTCAACGAAAAATCCAAATTTATTCCAAGGAAGAAATAACGATTATTTCTAACCTTAGGGATGAGGTATGAAAGGATGAATTATGAAGAGTAATGATAAACAGAAAAATAAAAGTGTTCAGGGATGGGAAACGAACCCACAATGTTCCGCTTACCGGGTAGATGCCATGTCCACTAGGCTACCCTTAGCATATTTTTCCGTTCGTAAATAATACATAAAGTAATTTATGACACAATATAATGCGGCTTGTGATTGTAAAACGACATTTTTAAAATTAAACCGCATGTGTTTCTTTTCAACGGTTGTAAAACGACATTTTAAAAATTATATAATACAATATAATACACTGCGGCCTGTGATTGCAAAACGACACTTGAAGTTACACAGCATTAGTTTCTTTTCAATGAAAAATCAAAATTTTATTTCAAGGTGAAATATTGACTATTTCTAACCTTTTTGGATGAGGTATGAAAGGGTGAATTATGAAGAGTAATGATGAACGGAAAAATAAAAGTGTCCAGGGATGGGAATCGAACCCACAATGTTCCGCTTACCGGGCAGATGCCATGTCCACTAGGCTAAAATTATACCGCATGTGTTTCTTTTCAACAAAACTATTTGTGTGTGTTTTAAGGGAATATTAAGGCAATTATTTACATATTTTACCGTTATGTCTGAGAGCCAAAAAAAAAAGTTGGGAAATGCATTACATTTGACATGTTTGTGAGGTAAAAAAAATACGTGGTCCGTGCAGGAATCGAATAGCTATCAGACAAAGCCTGTTGGTATGCCGGTCGTGGGATCACGGAGTCTTGCGTGTGCGGACAAAGGTCAGGGAGCGACATTTGCATAGGGTCGATTGGACCAACAAGTTGGCGACACTCCATACAGACTACAGACACTATGCAAATATAGGTGGGTGGCCCCCTGGTGTCGATTTTCGGAGTAACAATGACCCGGGTTCGAATCCTGCATTGAAACCGTTTTTTTTTTTTTTAATAATATGCAACATTTCTTCAATTGCTTTCTAGATTTGCGACACCCAGAGACCCCCTTACAGACTACAGACACATATGCAAATATAGGTGGCCCCCTGGTGTCGATTTTCGATAACAATGATCCAAGTTCGAAACCCGCATTGACATCCTTTTTTTAAAAATAATTTACAAAATTGCTTCAAATGCTTTCACGATTCTTGCGACAATTTGGCGACACCCAGAGATCCCCTTACACACTATATATACATATGCAAATACAGATTGTAATGACCTACTGGTGTCAATTTGTGTCAACAATGTCCCAAGTTCGAATCCTGCATTGATACCGTTTTTTTTAAATATGCAACATTTCTTCAATTACTCTCTCGGATCTTGCGAAAATTTGGTGATAACAAGAGACCCCCTTACAGACTATATATACGAGGTGTGTTCAAAGAGTATCACGACTTTTGTGGTTTTCAAAATTTATTTATTTATTCATGAATACCTATTTTGTCCCCTTCAAAGTAATCCCCATGAGATATTATACACTTGTGCCAACGGTTTTTCCAATCTTCGAAGCACTTCAAAAAATCATTTTTTAAAATCTTTTTCAGCTCCTCCTTCGATGCCGTCTTTATCTCGTCAAGCGTAGCGTAACGTCGTCCTTTCATGGGCCTCTTCAGTTTAGGGAACAAGAAAAAGTCACAGGGGGCCAGATCTGGGGAATACGGTGGCTGCGCGGCATCATTAGTGTGTTGTTTTTGGCCAAAAAGTCGCGCACAAGCAACGATGTGGGAGCAGGGGCGTTATCGTGGTGCAAAAGCCAAATTTTGTTCTTCCACAATCCGGGCGTTTCTGGCGGATTGCTTCGCGCAAATTGCGCATAACTTGCAGGTAATATTCCTTATTGACCGATCTACCCTGTGGCAAGAACTCATGATGCACCACGCCCCTGCAATCAAAGAAAACTGTCAGCAAAACTTTCACATTCGACTGAACTTGGCGCGCTTTTTTCGGTCTTGGTTCGTGCGTCAGCTTCCATTGAGATGATTGAGCTTTGGTTTCCACGTCATAACCATAAACCCACGCTTCGTCACCAGTTATGACCCTCTGGAGCAAATTTGGGTCGTCGCGGACAGAGTCCAACATCTCATTAGCAATGTTCATGCGATGCTGTTTTTGGTCGCAATTGAGCAATTTTGATACGAATTTCGCGGCGACCCGTCTCATGCCCAAATCATTGATAAAAATCGAATGGCACGAGCCAATCGATATGTTTAGGTCCTCAGCAACTTCTCTAACGGTGATTAGACGATTTGCCAATATCATTTTCTCCACTTCATTAATTTTTTCGTCTGTTGTTGAAGTGCTCGGGCGTCCGGCACGCTCTTCGTCCTTCACATCTTCTCGGCCTTCTGAGAACATTTTGTACCACCGATAAACGTTGCTTCGGTCCAAGGTAGCTTCTCTGTATGCCACAGTCAACATTCGGAATGCATCCGCGCACTTAATTTCGTTTTTCACACAAAATTTGATACAGGTTCTTTGATCCAATTTTTTTAATAGGTAAAAATCGAAGACGATCCAAAACACCTGCAAGCAAAGCAGCTGTCAACAATTAAGTGAACATTCAAAATGGCTGAGCTTGTCGGCATTAAGTGAGAGACATGAGTACCAACATAAAGCCACAAAAAGATCGAAATTCGAATATACGTAACCCGCGAAAATTCAAAATTCGCGATACTCTTTGAACACACCTCGTACATATGCAAATACAGATTGTAATGACCTACTGGTGTCAATTTTTGTCAACAATGACCCAAGTTCGAATCCTGCATTGACACTGGTTTTTAAAAATATAATATGCAGTATTTCTTCAATTACTCTCTCGATTCTTGAGAAAATTTGGCGATACCAAAAGACCTCCTTACAGACTATAGACACATATGCAAATACAGATTGTAATGACCTACTGGTGTCAATTTTTGTCAGCAATGACCCAAGTTCGCATCCCGCACTGACATCGTTTTTTTTTTTTTTTTAATATGCAACATTTCTTCAATTACTCTCTCGATTCTTGCGAAAATTTGGTGATACCAATAGACTCCCTTATAAACTATAGACACATATGCAAATACAGATTGTAATGACCTACTGGTGTCAATTTTTTCAACAATGACCCTAGTTCGAATCCTGCATTGACACTGGTTTTTTAAAATATAATATGCAACATTTCTTCAATTACTCTCTCGATTCTTGAGAAAATTTGGCGATAACAAGAGACCTCCTTACAGACTATAGACACATATGCAAATACAGATTGTAATGACCTACTGGTGTCAATTTTTGGCCACAATTATCCAGGTTCGAATCCCGCATTGATATCGTTTTTTTTAAATATGCAACATTTCTTCAATTACTCTCTCGATTCTTGCGAAAATTTGGCGATGCCAAGAGACACCCTTACAAACTACAGATACATATGCAAATACAGATTGTAATGACCTACTGGTGTCAATTTTTGTCAACAATTAACCAGGTTCGAATCCCACATTGATACCGTTTTTAACCATTTAAAGTATATAAAGTACTAAAGGTTTTTATGTGAAAAATAATCATCCTAGTAACACGCCAGCCTATGAGTCTCTCCATAGGGATCTGTAACATTCTTGTATATGTGAAAAAATAGTACAAATGTAACATTGTACTGGGATAAGGTGCATAAATTAAGAAAAGGCATCTCCTTATCGTGCAACTGAAAGTTGCTGATGGCTTGCGCCATCTATCGGAATAAATATCAACTATTCTCTTTTGGCCAATTCTGGAATAATTAAAAATCAACGAGAATAGTTGATATTTATTCCGATAGATGGAGCAAGCCATCAGCAACTTTCAGTTTCACGATAAGGAGATGCCTTTTCTTAATTCTTGTATATGGTTTAAGACCCAAAATTCATTCATATGGTCCAATCTCCATTAACTTACTTGTAACATCAGGACGAATAAACGTTGGTACCTAGTTGGGAATGACTGAATTTTGGTTTTATAATACAGTATAACTTGGAAAATTCGAACATTTTTAATTCAAATATGTATCTTGGTCCTTAGAATTTCCTATAAATAGAATATCCGTTTTTAATTCAACAAAAACAGCTTTATTAGGACATTTCCGTCCTGTAAGGACTCACCATACATTATTTTCATGAAGAAAGGGGGAAAAACATAAACAAAGGAGAAAAGGGAAAATGAAAAGGAAATCAAAGTATTCAACATAACTATACAAATTAACTATGGATGGAAATTGTTCTGTAATTTTAGTTCTTAGAGATTACCTTGTTCTCTAACGCTTTATGAAAGTTAAACAATTCTATCGCTATATATTTTTCCTCGGACATTATTCTGATTAGTTGAACTGGGTTCATGTAGACTTGGATAATGTTTTTTAGGATCTTATTCCGTTCCTCGTTAACAATAGTGCATTCAGAGATGTAGTGGGTCATTTCATCTATGTTTTCAGTTTTGCAGAATTTACAAATTACATCTTCCTTTTTAATTAGTTTTTAATTCTAATTAGGGAATAATTCGATTTTTTTTTTGGTTCCTTGGATTTCAAATTGTCAAAGTTCAACTGTATATGTTTTTTTTTATTTGGAGATAAACATGGCGAATAAATAATCTCTATACACGGGACATCGTATGATTCTAGTACTGGCTGGAAACACGCTCAACCGCCATATTCTAGTTTTTATATGCAAAGTACTTAAGTTGGGATATGTAAACAGGGTAATATGGCTATGCAACATTTTTAAAATTCTTTGTGCATTTCAAAATGTATTTTAACTAAGTATTTTAAGTAATTTATTCTCTTCAATGCAAAACTACAGTCTAAATTGGATATTTCGAAGCCCAAGGGACAGAAAAAAAATCGAATTATCCAAAAATTTGAAAAAAAAAACGTTTTGAATAAAAGGGACCGAAGACGTTTTCGAATTACCAAAGTTATACTGTATTAACAAATGACTTTAAAATTTGCATATCATGTCATCTTAAATAGAAAGAAAAATTTATAATATAAAGCCAATTGAAAATGAATTTCGTAATTATGCAAATAAAATGTAACTATAATTTGTTTATTTAAAAAACAACACAGCAATCCGTTTAAAAAGACAACTCGATAGCCATTCTGTCAGTCTTTTCTTAATAAGCTATTAAGATTGGGGAAAATCACGGTCCTCGCAAAGCGCGACGTACAGGTAAAGCAAAGCAGGAAATGGAAAGTTATACCTGTACCGAAAAAGAACTGGTAGATATATTTGCGGAATATATAGTTCGGGAATATGAGAAGAAACTTGGAAAGAAAAAATTTTCTGAAGCCAACAAGATAAATGTTGCGGAAGATAGCTCAGAGGATTTGAAAAATCCTAAAGACTTTGATGAAGTAATTCAGGGACTTCATAGTAAACTGGCTAAACTACGAATTGAAGATGAAGATAAACCGAAAGAGAGTCGTTCTGAGATTGCTAAACCGCCTATCTGTGTAGACGAATTGATTACTGAAATGGAATCGATCATCAATAAGACTTATGGAAGCTCTTCGGAAACTGGTGTATCTTCGATATCTGATATTTGGTCAAGAAGGCACTTGAATATCCCTCATGATATCTATGATAATTCCCGGGGAATTCCATTAGAGAATCTCACGTCAGAGAATATCTGTCTAACAATTGGAAACATATATACGGAGATGAACAAAGTTCTTGAAAAAATGGTTGATCAACTTAAAATTCCACGTTCAAACATCCGCGTCATGTTGGAAGTTGTTGATTGGGACATAGAAAAAATGTTAAAACATTTCTATCTCGTTAAACTTGAGTTTATTAACGAGGGCTACATGAATTTAGTTAGAAATCTACGAGTATCTCCAAAAAGTCCATATATTATTACTTCAAATGATGAAATAGCACCATGCTGTGGTCATAGTTGCACTGTTGATGTATGGGTAGAGTATATAAAGAAAGAGATTGCACAAAAAGATTTCATAGCTGTACGTTGTATACAAAGACGTTGTAAGTATATTGTCAATGATGATTTCATTCAGGATATCGTTGATAAAACAACGTGGAATAAATACATAACTAAAATCACTAACAAATTCGTAGATCGTTGTAGCTATATACGAAAATGTCCTGCTAAATGTAAACGATATATTTGGGTTAGTAATCCAACGTTAAAACCAATTATTTGTTCATGCGGAGTAGAATTCTGTTTCCAATGTGGTCAATCTCCTCACGTTCCAATAGAATGCCATCTCTACCGAAAATTCCATCGGTTATGTTCCCTAGTCGAAATGAAAAAGAATTGTCCAAAATGTAAAATACATCTCAATCCATCTAACCAGTTAATCAACACTTGTCCTAATTGTAACGAGAATTACTGTAACCTCTGCCAATTTGATACAAATATGTGCAAAGAAAGAGACAGAGTTTGTTATGAATTAATAGATTGCTATAAGTGTTACCAACATATTTTGGAAATTGTGGAAGAAAATAGTATTTTTTTCCGAATCCATGCTCATCTCTTAGACAATAATAAGATATTTTCTCTTCAAGAAAAACAGATGCTTAAAGAAGCGGTTAAACTTACCTTTCATACCCGTTTGACATCTCTTCACTCAATGATTCTCTATATGTACCTAACTGCTGGTGATGATTATAATGATAAATTTGTCCTCCGAATTGTGGAATTGGAAAAACTGAATACAGATCTTGTAGAGGAACTTAAAAATGGATTCCAGAATCTAGATGAATCCTTGAATATAGAGGTAATAAGGAAAATGTTTGACAAGCTGAAAGCAGATGTAGATGACTTCATTCAGAAGACCTACGAAGGTTATGAACAATCCTATTTCGTTTATAGAATTCCATGTGAATATTTGGATGAAGAATATATCAAAAATGATCCACCATTTAAGAAGACTCAATTTTGAATGTTGTTTCTTGATTTTTTTCTTTATTTTTGTTGTTTTGTCAATAAAGATTGTTGCATTTTGAATGGAATCATTTATTTCTTTGATCATTTTACGTCTTTATAGCCATTTTCTGCATATCCAGACATATATACATCATAATCATATCTTACAAAGATAGTTATAGAAAAGACTCTTTTGAATTCTGTTTCTTGATTTTTCTTTATTTTTGTTGTTTTGTCAATAAAGATTGTTGCATTTTGAATGGAATCATTTCCTCTTTTGATTCTTTTACGTCTCTATAGTCATATTCTGCATATTCAGACATGTATACATCATAAGCATATCGTAAAAAGATTTTGTTATAGAAAAAGACTCCATTTTAAATGCTGTTACTTTATTTTGGTTTTGTTTTGTCAATAAAGGTTGTTGCATTTTGAGTGGAATCATTTCTTCCTTTGATCCTTTTACGTCTCTGTAGCCATTTTCTGCCAATTTTCTTTATATATAGACATATATACATCATAATAATATCGTACAAAGATACGACATATTTGCATAATTGCTTAAACGTTAAAAAATAAATTTGCATATATAACGTAAAAGATAGAGGCTGCCTGGCCAGCATTCATAGTTCTCAAAATTAAACGATAGTTCAGCCAGTATATATTTTTATTAAAACATCAATGTTATGGATGTTTTTGTTGTTGAAAAGATAAAAAGAATTGAAGGTACACTCGTGATACAAGAAAATTAGAAAATATTTAATATCAAGTAGTTTTTATTTTTAAATACTTGAAGAAAATTACATATTAAATATTATAAGTTATTATAGAATTTATAAAATTAATTCTATATATTAGTGAATTTTAAGAAAAAATAGGTAAGTTAACTATAATTTATTTACACCATTCAAAATGGTATATTCTAAAACTATGGTCAAACACATTGTGTAGCGGTCTCACGCAATTCTGGCCTTAACTACCCGTTTCATGATTTTTCAGGATGCCTTAATGACCAATTTTTTGGTCGTTGAGGTACAGCTTGCACCACGCTGATGAGGGCCAACAGCCCGAAACGCGTCCGTGGTTAGCTTTTCTTGATTAATCAAAAATGGGTATTTGGCCATTTCTGGAATAATTAAAAATCAACGAGAATAGTTGATATTTATTCCGATAGATGGCGCAAGCCATCAGCAACTTTCAGTTGTACGATAAGGAGATGCCTTTTTCTTAAATGTAGAATAGTCAATGAATGAAAATGTTTTTTTTTTAAACTAAAATCATTTAAATTTTTAGATATATGTACATATTGCATCATATATGTATTTTAGTTTAGGTCGCAAAATGTTAACAATCTTTTAAAAGTATATTAATATTTAAAAAGTACATTATTCTAGGAATTTTAAATGTTCTAATTTTTAGAAATATTTTGTGTAAAAATACTTTTATCAGTTTGTAAAAGAAAGCTTAACCGATCTTCTTTTTTTTTTAACTTCAATTTTCTGGTAGAACAATTTCGCAAAATTAGGATTGACAATGCTCGTGCTTTTAATGGTTCCTAAAAATGTTTGTTGTGTAAAGAAACGTATGACCTCTTTATGAATATGTTCTCAAGAAAATGTGAGAATTTATAATTTGAGAAAACTATATCCAAGGTTCACTCATCTATATATCTTTTTATTAATATATTTTTTCCATTTTCACAAGGTAATAAGACCATATATATATATATGTCATAATATATGCTCTTCCAGGAATAATAAAGTAAACCTACAGTCAACGAGAGAGAGACGTCGATAGAAGACAACTAACTTACGACCATTTTGACCACATTCCTGAGGGGGCCGCCCGTCAACACCCGGGGACTATTTTGGATAGCCCCCCCGGTTGTGTACACAGGGAAAACGGTCGTTCAGCGGGTCGGTCGCCCGTCGATCCGCTCTCTCTCGCTGGTTGCCTGGAATTCCTTCCAAACTTGTTGTTTCATTATTTCTCACCTCACCACATCATTACCACTATATTGCCACACAGAAGAGTCGACAGGATCATATCACAGAAGAGTCGACAGGATCATATCACATATATATATATTTTTTTTTGCTTATCCCTAGTACACGTGGTACAGGCCACGATAATCATGGTGGGTAGTTAACGATTGCTTTTTTACTGTAAGCGCACCACATGTCTACACATGTGAAAGCAGTTCGACTTTGCACTTACAAATGTGCCAGAGCCCCGTTTGGTTACTTGCACTCGCTGGTGGGGTTGGACTTTTGCAAGAATCGGGGGGCCATTGGAGCATTTTTTAAAATATATATTTTTTTAAACAGAAAAAAGTGACGAATGCGGGAATCGAACCCGGGTCGTAGTGGTCGAAAACCAAACGGTTTAACCAGCCTTCCACCGACCCCCCAGATATAAATAAATGGTAACAACGCTGTTACCGAAACGTCATACTCTATTTGGATTTTGGAAGCTGGCGTTTTAAAGTTTATCTACATTTTGGATCTGTTACACTATTTATAATTATGGTACATATGTAAATGTTGTGTATATTTGACATATATTACTATTACAAAATATTTCCTCACAATGAGTTTTCACAAAAAGAAACTCATTGTGAGAAAATATTTTGTAATTTTAAAACTTTTTTCACAATTTTATCATGAATATATTACTATATGAAGAGACAAGGGTCGCCTCTCCCGTCAAAATAGACGTCTAAAACCAGACGCCATCTATTGACCGTCGCCGCAACTAGCGGCCTCGGATCAGTGACAAAGCCACAACACCAACTTTGGCATACTGAAAAGCGTCCACCTAGAGACCATGGTTTCGGGCTAATGGCCACAGCTGTGTCACCAACTCTGCCCCCGCGCGCCAGGACCTCTTGACCCCTCTGCCCCTCCGATTGGTCGGTGGGTACTTGGACTGTCCATCCGGCAGGCGGACGATTACATTCTCTCGACAGGGGGTGGGGCAGCCTATCTCCGTCGCAAGGTGGCGCTGCTTGCGAGTTAAATCTACAAAGGATCTAATGGAATCTTGACAATCTGCCAAAGAGGTGTTTAGCTGGCACAGTGACTGGGCCATATCTATGGCTAAAATATAGATGGAAATTTTGACGGGAGAGGCGACCCTTGTCTCTTCATATCCATTTCCCCCCGGCAATATTTCCATCTATATTACTATATATGTGAAAAAAAAAACAATAAAAATTATATAAACAGGGTCAGATGTTGATATTAAAATCAAAAAGGCATATCCTAACCAGATTCACATGAGCATTTCATGGTATTAATTTATAAAAAGAGGCACCTCAACCTTTAAAAATACATTAAAATAATGTACTTTTCTTTACTCTTTTTTATTTCAACTATAAATACAAAGCGCGATGTCCCGCCAAGGACACTGGCGCCCAAAGGAAAGCAATACAAGAGAGAGAGAGAGAGAATCTATTTATATATCCAAAAATATATGCACACAAAGGCATATACCACATTCTTTAAATTGGTTTCAAACAAGCATACTATATACATAGGTAATTTAATTTAAACACACCTCAAAATAAAGAAAAAGGAAATTTCTTTACTCTCGCTGTTCAGAACATAGGATGTTATGAAATCGAAGCCGTCCCTGTACTGATGAGTGCCATAGCCTGACACCATGGTATGTCTATGGTGTGTATACAGGTTGTTGACTTTTGTCTGAAATTTATAAAACTGATAGCATACAGGGTTGATTAACAAAATGCATTATGGAAATTCGAAACTATTATAGACGCGTATGATTCTTTTTTAGAAATAAACAATTTATACTACTATTACTGCAATGGAAAAATTAATGGGAGGACTTGGCTAATCAGTGGCGAACCCTCCCAGCGGTTTCGCCAGTTTAATTTACCACTGATGGAGCCAGGCCTTCCCATTAATTTTTCCATTGCAGTAAGGACAGTAGAAATTGTCTATTAAAAAAAAAGAATCATACGTGTCTATATTAGTTTCGAATTTTGATAACAGATGGCACGGTAATGTATCATAAAATGCATTGTTTTAACGCATATTTAAATTTAAATAATGCAACAGGTTTCTTGGAGATTAGTTTAGTTTCATTTTATCAGTACATTCACAAGCTTTCGGACATATTCACCTCTTCTATAGGAGTATAAAATGAGCAATAATGGGTAACATCGTAGTTAGTATCTAACAGCTTCCATTATTGTTCATTTTGTACTCCTGTAAAAGGCCGGAAATACCCGAAGGCTTGTGAATCCAATAATAAAATGAAAAAAACATCATCTCCAGAAGAACCTGCAACCCCAAAACACATTATTGACTGTATTGACTCATCCATTGATGAGCTCTACTCTTCCCCAGCAGACACCATCAACAAGCTTTACAAGTTTGATACCTTAATATGATTGAGTAGAGATAAGAAAAAAAGAAGATCATTGTTTACTTCCAGAATGGTTGCAAGGTTTCCCCACTATGTACTAAGTGTCAACCTGCAACCCCAAAACACGTTATTGACTGTATTGACTCATCCATTGATGAGCTCTACTCTTCCCTAGCAAACACCATCAACAAGCTTTATAAGCTTGATACCTTAATATGATTTAGTGGAGATAAGAAAAAAGAAGATCATTGTTTACTTCCAGAATGGTTACAAGGTTTCCCCACTATGTACTAAGTGTCAACCTGCAACCCCAAAACATATTATTGACTGTATTGACTTATCCATTGATGAGCTCTACTCTTCCCCAACAGACACCATCAACAAGCTCTACAAGCTTGATACCTTAGTGTGATTGAGTGGAGATAAGAAAGAAGAAGATATACAGAAGATTAACATCAATTGTATTAACGCTTATTTATAATAATAAGTGCCTCTTTTGGTATGTATATATTGGTTGTATAGGTAGTATGCACCACACTGACGAGGGCCAACAGCCCGAAACGCGTACGTGGTTGTCTTTTCTTGTCCTATCAAGAAATTAGGTTGGCCAAATATCATGGAACAAGTTAAATAAACGTTTAGTTTATTTTTGTTTCACTAGATGGCGCTCTGTAATCTAGAAAGGCTCATGCTAGCTTGGTCATGATATGCCTATTTTATTTCTAATAATTCTATATATATATATATATGTCGTAACTATTATTTTTAAACAATAATGATCGAACTTCTTAATTAGAATGATTTCTTATAAATCTTGTATAGTCGAATGTTCAAAGGATGTTCTGTTTGTTCAATTTCCCTAAAAGGTTTGCGGAAACATCGTGCTGTGACGTCATAACTTAATAGATTGGCGTCAATCTAAATAATCGTTTGCGGGGAAAGAGAGTAACGATAGTCTGCTGCTATCTATCATCATCCATTCGGTGTTATCATCATCCTTCCTGCTAGGCTATTAATTCTCCTCCTACTGCTGCCTCTGCTCTGTGGATTCCTAACCTTACCTAGCCTTACCTAACCTAACTTAGGCTTACCTTACTTAACCTAACCTAGCCTTACCTAACCTAACCTAACCTTACCTAACCTAACCTAACCTTACCTAACCTAACCTACCCTTACCTAGCCTTACCTTACCTAGCCTAGCCTTACCTAACCTAACCTACCCTTACCTAGCCTTACCTTACCTAGCCTTACCTTACCTAGCCTTACCTTACCTAGCCTTACCTAACCTAGCCTTACCTTACTTTACCTAACCTAGCCTTACTTTACCTAATCTAAACTTACCTTACCTAATCTTACCTAACCTAGCCTTACCTTACCTTAAAATACAATATAATACACTGCGGCCTGTGATTGTAAAACGACACTTGAAGTTACACCGCATGAGCTTCTTTTAAACAAAAAATCAAAATTTTATTTCAAGGTGAAATATCGACTATTTCTATCCTTTTTGGATGAGGTATGAAAGGGTGAATTATGAAGAGTAATGACGAACGGAAAAATAAAATAAAAGTGTCCAGGGATGGGATATTACCTTACATTACCTTACCTAACCTAGCCTTACCTTACCTAAACTTACCTAACCTAGCCTTACCTTACCTAACCTAACCTAAACCTTCTTTATATTTAAGGTTGATAACAAATAATCCCATACTTCCTAACAGGGATATCAAAATAAACTTTCCTATATTCAAATATGGGATCCTCTCGTCTACATCTTCTCACACGTAAAATAATATTTTGTCGATATGTAATTTATCAAAGCATTATAATTTGCATATTAAAATCCTTCTTCTATATCTAACGATATCACAATAACACATACAAGATTCGAAACTATTATAGAAGCGTAAGATTCTTTTTAAATAGTTTTTAATAGTTTCGATTTTTTGATAACAGAGATGGCGCGCTAATACAATCATAACATAACATATTACCAATACAGTATCTATCCCTTATAAGACCATAAATACATTTTCCTTACAATATATTAACTCTAGTGTTCCCCTCAAAGTATAAATAGACTTATTTATTAACACTATATATCTTATAATACATTATAAAGGACTGCGGCGTGTGATTATAAACAATACTTAAAGTATTATTTACGAACGGAGAAATAACGTCCAGGGTAGCCTAGTGGACATGGCACCTGCCCGGTAAGCAGAAGGTTGTGGGTTCGATTCCCGCCCCTGGACACTTTTATTTTTCCCGTTCGCCATTACTCTTCATATTTTCACCCTCTCATACTTCATTTAAAAAAGTTAGAAATAGTAAATATTTCTCTTTAAAATAAATATTGATTTTTCATAGAAAAGAAACTTATGCGGTATAATTTTAAGTATTGTTTACTAAATATCTTAACACAAAGCAATAACGCGCCATCTATACATATAAAATGAAAGGATTTAAAAGCACGAATGTTTCTTTTATACATAATACAAACTTCTACTGCCCTTACTGCGATGAAAAATATTTGAATGTAATTCTACTGTCCTATAAGCTTATGTCCATAGTTTTCTTGAAAACCATTTCTGAGATTCCATCCTTCAGTGATGCGTATACAGTGTATAGTGCGTGTATAGTGTGAACAGCCTCTGTCACTTTTAAAAACAGACGACCGGCGACATCAGAGACTTTCTACTACCTTAAGTTTTTTTTCTTATCCCTAGTACACGCGGTACAGGCCATGATAATCATGTTGGGTGGAAGGCGACTGCTTTTACTGTAAGTGCACCACATGTCTACATATGTGAAAAACAGTTCGACTTTGCACTTACAAATGTGCCAGAGCCCCGTTTGGTTACTTGCACTCGCTGGTGGAGTTGGACTTTTGCAAAAATCGGGGGCCATCGGAGCATTTTTTTTTTAAATCAGAAAAAAAGTGCCCAATGCAGGAATCGAACCCGGGTCGTAGCGGTCGTAAACCAACGGTTTAGACCATCCTTCCACCGACCCCCAACTACCTTAAGTTTTGTCCATGAGTGTAGAAAACTACGTAAAGGAGCTCTTCTCAACCGCTGGGCTGAAAGAAATTCCGACGTATCCGCAGAGATTTTCACCTGTGTTTACAAGCTACAGACCAATAGGCAAATACAGACAGAGGGTGGTGGCCCCCTGGTGTCGATTTTTGGCAACAATGACCGGGTTCAAATCCCTCATTGATACCTTTTATTTTTAATCTAAAATAAACTGTTTTAATTATTCTCTAAATTTATATATAAAAATTTATTAAAATATAATAAATTATGTATGATATTTTGACCATATTGCAATAATTTTAGGATATAGATAAAAAAATAATTTTTGGTAATTTACATTGTAATTATCAAAAAGGCATCTCCTTATCGTGCAACTGAAAGTTGCTGATGGCTTGCGCCATCTATCGGAATAAATATATATTACGTTAACTAACTTACGTTTGTAAGCTCTTTAATTTTTACATTATAAATGGATTTTTTTATACACAATGAGTATCTCTTTTTCATATAAATTTAAAAATTAAGAGAAAAGAAATAGCACATGTTATGGCAAATTTTGAAAAAATTCAATAAATTTTGGGATCAGATAGTAGTCGTAAACCAGATCCAGGATATTTTCCTACGGCGATTTCTTGACCTACCCAAATATACTCCGGGCTACATCTTGCGAACAGAAACCGGAAGGATGTCCCTTGAATTAAACATTACGAAATTGATTCTAAAGTTCTGGATACGGATTTTAAAAATGGACAGGACAAGATTACCCTATGTTTGCTTGTCCCAGCTCTGGAAAGTTTCAATTGTGGGAAAAGCGGGAAACAACTTTATTCATAACTTGAATAGCATCATTGACTCTAGGGGTTTTTATTTTCTTAAGAACTGTGAAGATTATATGGTTGTGCGAGGAGAAATCCCTAGAATTATTCAAACCACAGTGGACCAGCTACTCCAATTTGACCGAGCTAAGATACAATGCTCAACTCATTTTATTCACTACCAATTTCTAAGTAGCTCCTTTATGACGGAGGACTACTTACTATCAAACCTCCCTTTGAAAATTAAACGATTTATAGCCCGTCAAAGGATTCTATGGCTACTTTTCCGCGAGGATGTCACGGGATTTTGGAACAGCGTACCTTTAAATTGCTACTTCTGCAATGTTGGCATCCAAGACAATTTGGTCCACTATCTATTCCATTGCCCATTCCTACATGAAAAGAGAATGGAAATTCGCGAAATTTCGGAGCTAGCTCACTACAATGAACAATATGTATATAAAATCCTTAATGCTCTCCTGCTGGATAAAGCATTTGTTTATAAATATTTTAAATTTTTCAAGGCGATTGATAAAATGAGAGAAGAGGTGCTCAACTCCTCAGACAACGGCTGATTGCTCCCCCTCTCCTCTGGATTGCTTTTCCTCCTCACTCATGTACATATATAACCTTCAGGGGAATCCCCTTGTAAGACAATAGTGTCTTAATAAAGGTTTTTGTTGTTGTTGTTGTAAATTTTGGGGGGAGATTTATATTAGATTTTCTTTTCTGTTTGAGAAAAAACGACTTTTTTAGTTTTAATATATACTAATTACCAATTATTTTATTTCCAAAGCGCTATATCCCGCAAGGGATACTTGCGTCAAACAAGGAGAAAAGTTTATTTACATAAGTTATTTACATTATTCAACACATGAAAACATTAGAGATCCAGATTTTGTAGAAAGTTTAGAATGTATTTACAAAATGAATTGAACTTTAAATATGATTTTTTATCGGAAATCAAATCGCTATGTTCACAAACATTTAATATATACTGATTTTGCTTTTAGTTTTGTTTATTAAATTAACTTGCTAAAATGTATTTAGAGGCAATTATCCCAAGCTAAGATATCACGTCAGATATGTTAAATAAATAAATTTAAAATGCAAACTTTTTAAAGTTGATATCACTTTTCTACAGTTTTATATTGTCAAGAAGCTCCATCCAGACCTGTCAATCATTCCGAGAATCCCTCTCACCTGTGGTACCCTCCGGGGTCCAGGAATGATTGACAGGTGTCCTATCTGGAAGGAGCTTTTTGACCACCAAAATACAAGGTATGTCCCATAAGTTCCCGGACTGGGTCCATAAAAAAAAAGGTAAGATTTTTTAAAAATTTTTTTATTAAAACTTTTCAAAGTAATCCCCCCTTGCTTCAACGCACCAGCGCCATCGTTTCTCCCAATTGTCGAAACAGTTTTTATAGGCCTCTTTTGGAATGCTCTTCAATGCCAGCAGCGATTTTTCTATTATGTCTTCCCTGGTGTCAAAATATCTTCCCTTTAGAACTGCTTTAAATTTGGGGAACAGGAAAAAATCATTTGGTGCGATGTCTGGGGAATAGGGTGGTTGAGGTAGGATTTGTGTCCCGTTTTTTTCCAAAAAACTCGTCACCAAGTGCGCTGTGTGAGGGCGGGCATTGTTATGGTGTAGGATCCAGTCACCATTAGGCCATTTTTCTGGGTTTTTTTTTCGAATCGCTTCCCTTAGACGGCGAAGAATGCCCAAATACATTTACTTAATAATTGCTTGGCCTGCAGGAAGATACTCGTGATGAACAATGCCCTTGTTATCCAAAAAAGCGACCAGCAACACCTTGTTTCTGGATTTCAATATCCTGGATTTTTTGGGTCTAGGCTTACCCTGACCTCTCCACTCGGCAGATTGACGCTTGGTTTCAGGGTCATAGCCATAGACCCATGTCTCATCGCCTGTGATTATCTTGTCTTTCCATTCCGGATCCGTTCTTGTCATTTTAAACATGTCTTCACAGGTTGCAAGCCGACACAGATTTTGCTCATTAGTGAGGAATCTTGGGATGCATTTTGCAGGAGTCTTTTTGAGCTTCAAATCTTCGGTTACGATCTTTCCAATCGTTGTTTTAGAGATGCCTGTGTCTTGCTCTAGCTCCAGCAAAGTGGTTCGAGGATTTTCTTTTATCAAATCGGTGATTTTTTGCACATTTTATCAGTACTTTGAAATTTTGGGCGTCCTTGACGAGGAGCATCTTCAATGGAAATTCGGCCAGCTTTAAATCTAGAATGCCATTCAAAAACAGTTGTTTTCTTTGGGGCGTCATTGGGGAATGCTTTATTAAGCATTTCAAAAGTTTTGGTTGCTAATATTTGAAGTTTCACACAAAATTCTATGCAAATCCTCTGCTTCAATTTTTTTCCATCGTAAAATCGCCGCAGCGCTAGGTGTGGTATTGGTACCACCGTGTTGCCAGATATTTTTTTATAATAAACAGTCAAATTTATTTACATTTCCCATTTATTTATTTTTTTATGGACCTAGTCCAGGAACTTATGGGACATACCTTGTATGTCCCGGAGATAAATAAAGCAAGGGCAAATTTGGAGATAATTAATTTATTATAAAGGTGGGTATTTACCTTTTAGTTCTCCAATAAAATTATTTACAAGAGGTATTTATAGGGAGAGAGAGTCAGATGATAAAAAGAAATTATCCCAAGGTAAAGATAATAATGAGCGTCGTCAGCCACCGAGGCGTCCCGTTTTCCTTATTTGCAGATAGAACTCCGAGATCCCCTCACACCTGTGGTCACCCTCCGGGGTTCAGGGATGAATTTTAAACTATAAGTAGTATTTCTTCACTATTACCGGACGAGTAGGTAACACCCTCGATTCCCGACAGTCATGAACCAGGATTGAATCCCGTGTTAACATTTTGTTTAATACATGAATAACCTTCACATTTATTGTTGTAAATATCATGAACTAGGTTTCTCTTGTTGAGCGGTACCTAATAAAGTGATTTTGGAATCTTCAATACTAAGTTAAACTATTTGTAAAACGACATTTTAAAATTATCCCGCATGTGTTTCTTTTCAACGAAAAATCCAAATTTATTCCAAGAAGAAACAACGATTATTTCTAACCTTAGAGATGAGGTATGAAAGGATGAATTGTGAAGAGTAATGATAAACAGAAAAATAAAAGTGTTCAGGGATGGGAAACGAAACCACAGTGTTCCGCTTACCGGTAAGATGCCATGTCCACTAGGCTATTCTGGACCTATTTTTCCGTTTGTAAATCTACTTATATATTTGCCTTATTCTGTCTGTTTGTTTGTCTGTTTGTCTGAAGCTCACGGATAGAATGCGCGCCCATTGGCCGCCAGCGAACACGTGGCCTCCCTGCCCCCCTCTAGACAACCCTGTTATTCAAAAACCATACATCCAATCGCCATGAAATTCTGGGATATTATTAGGTATATCCCCGGAAAGGTTTTCGAAAAATAATTTCTTGAATATCTTGAAAATCCTTAGAGTTATTTGCAGAATTGAATATATAACTCGCAAGCAGCGCCGCCAGACGGTGATAGACTTAAGCTTGCTGCTCCACCCCTGTTGACCTTGGGTCGTCGTGTGAATCACAGCATGATGCAACAAAAAAACACTCTCTCTGAGGATTGCGGCGTCAACAACCTGTAAGTATGTGCCTCTCTCATAAACCTGTCTATACAGACCACCCTGTCTATAGCGACCACTCTAGACAACCCTGTTATCAGCTGTGTGATACATCCACCTGTCTATACAGACCACCCTGTTAATAGCGACCACCCAAGTCAACGTTTTTAGAATATATTCGCACTCGGGTAAACCCCGGGCGTTGCCCGGGCCATTCGTCTAGTAATACATAAAATAATTTATAATACAATATAATGCGGCTTGTGATTGTAAAACGACATTTTAAAAATTATATAATACAATATAATACACTGCGGCCTGTGATTGCAAAACGACACTTGAAGTTACACCGCATGAGTTTCTTCTCAATGAAAAATCAAAATTTTATTTCAAGGTGAAATATTGACTATTTCTAACCTTTTTGGATGAGGTATGAAAGGGTGAATTATGAAGAGTAATGATGAACGTAAAAATAAAAGTGTCCAGGGATGGGAATCGAACCCACAATGTTCCGCTTACCGGGCAGATGCCATGTCCACTAGGCTAAAATTATACCGCATGTGTTTCTTTTCAACAAAACTATTTGTGTGTGTTTTAAGGCAATATTAAGGCAATTATTTACATATTTTACCGTTATGTCTGAGAGCCAAAAAAAAAAGTTGGGAAATGCATTACATTTGGCATGTTTGTGAGGTAAAAAAAAAAAAAAAACGTGGTCCGTGCAGGAATCGAATAGCTATCAGACAGAGCCTGTTGGTATGCCGGTCGTGGGATCACGGAGTCTTGCGTGTGCGGACAAAGGTCAGGGAGCGACATTTGCATAGGGTCGATTGGACCAACAAGTTGGCGACACTCCATACAGACTACAGACACTATGCAAATATAGGTGGCCCCCTGGTGTCGATTTTCGGGGTAACAATGACCCGGGTTCGAATCCCGCATTAACACCATTTTTTTTTTAATAATATGCAAAATTTCTTCAATTTCTTTCTAGATTGGCGATACCCAGAGACCCCCATACAGACTACAGACACATATGCAAATATAGGTGACGCCCTGGTGTCGAATTTCGGTAACAATGACCCAGGTTTGAATCCCACATTGACACACTTTTTAATATAATATAATACACTGCGGCCTGTGATTGCAAAACGACACTTGAAGTTACACCGCATGAGTTTCTTTTCAATGAAAAATCAAAGTTTTATTTCAAGGTGAAATATTGACTATTTCTAACCTTTTTGAATGAGGTATGAAAGGATGAATTATGAAGAGTAATGATGAACGGAAAAATAAAAGTGTCCAGGGATGGGAATTCCCGTATTTTTCCGTTCATCATTACTCTTCATAATTCACCCTTTCATAGCTCATCCGAAAAGGTTAGAAATAGTCAATATTTCACCTTGAAATAAAACTTTGATTTTTCATTGAAAAGAAACTCATGCGGTGTAACTTCAAGTGTCGTTTTACATTTTTTAATTTAATATGCAAAATTGTTTCAAATGCTTTCACGATTATTGCGATAAGTTGGTGACACCCAGAGAACCCCTTACCGGTTACAGACACATATGCAAATATAGCTGCCCCCCTGGTGTCGATTTTCGGTAACAATGACCCAGGTTCGCATCCCGCATTGACACCGGTTTTTTTAAATATGCAACATTTCTTCAATTACTCTCTCGATTCTTGAGAAAATTTGGCGATACCAAGAGATCTCCTTACAGACTATAGACACATATGCAAATACAGATTGTAATGACCTACTGGTGTCAATTTTTGTCAACAATTATCCAGGTTCGAATTCCGCATTGATACCGTTTTTAACCATTAAAAGTATATAAAGTACTAAAGGTTTTTATGTGAAAAATAATCATCCCAGTTACACGCCAGCCTATGAGTCTCTCCATAGAAATCTGTAACAAGAAAAAATAAAAAAGTCAGGTGTTGATATTAAAAATAAAAAAGGCATATCCTGACCAGGAGCACATGTGCTTTTCAGAAGGCAGAGCGCCATCCGGTGGAACAGAAATCAACTATTCATTGATTTAACATGTTGCCTGATATTTGGCTAACCCAATTTCTTGATTTATCAAGAAAATCCATCCACGAACGCGTTTCGCGGTTTTGGCGCTCGTCAGCGTGGAGAAGGCTGTACTACTGCGACCAAAAAGATTTTTGGTCCCAGTGGCTTCCTGAAAAATCAAGAAATTTATTCTTGCATATGGTTTAAAACCCAAAATGTATTCATATGGTCTAATCTCTATTAACTTACTTGTAACATCAGGACAAATAAACGTTGGTACCTAATTATGAATGACTGAATTTTGGTTTTATAATACAGTATAACTTGGAAAATTCAAACGTTTTTATTTCAAATAATTATCTTGGTCCTTAGAACTTCTTATAAATAGAATATCCGTTTCTAATTCAACAACAACAACAACAACAGCTTTATTAGGACATTTCCTTCCTGTAAGGACTAGCCATATATCATCATTTTCATGGAGAAAAGGAGAAAAAACATAAACAAAGGAGAAAAGGGAAAATGAAAAGGAAATCAAAGTATTCAACATAACTATACAAATTAACTATGGAAGGAAATTGTTCTGTAATTTTAGTTCTTAGAGATTACCTTGTTCTCTAACGCTTTATGAAAGTTAAACAATTCTATCGCTATATATTTTTCTCAGACATTATTCTGATTAGCTGAACTGGGTTCACGTAGACTTGGATTATGTTCTTTAAGATCTTATTCCGTTCCTCGTTAACAATAGTGCATTCAGATATATAGTGGGTCATTTCTTCTATGCTTTCAGTTTTGCAGAATTTATAAATTACATCTTCCTTTTTAATTAGTTTTTAATTCTAATTAGGGAATAATTCGATTTTTTTTTTGGTTCCTTAAATTTCAAATTGTCAAAGTTCAACTGTATATGTTTTTTTTTATTTGGAGATAAAATGGCGACTAAATATTATCTATACACGGGACATCGTATGTTTCTAGTACTGGCTGGAAACACGCTCAACCGCCATATTCTAGTTTTTATATGCAAAGTACTTAAGTTGGGATATGTAATTAGGGTAATATGGCTATGCAACATTTTTAAAATTCTTAGTGCATTTCAAAATGTATTTTAACTAAGTATTTTAAGTAATTTATTCTTTTCAATGCAAAACTACAGTCGAAATAGGATAATTCGAAGCCCAAGGGACAGAAAAAAAATCGAATTATCCAAAAATTTGAATTAAAACGTTTTGAATAAAAGGGACCGAAGACGTTTCCGAATTACCCAAGTTCTACTGTATTAACAAATGACTTTATAATTTGCATATCATGTCATCTTAAATAGGAAGAAAAATTTATAATATAAAGCCAATTGAAAATTTAAAAATAATTTCGTAATTATGCAAATAAAATGTGACTATAATTTGTTTATTTAAAAAACAACACAGCAATCCGTTTAAAAAGACAATTCAATAGCCATTCTGTCAGTCTTTTCTTAATAAGCTATTAAGATGGGGAAAAATCACGGTCCTCGCAAAGCGCGACGTACAGGTAAAGCAAAGCAGGAAATGGAAAGTTATACCTGTACCGAAAAAGAACTGGTAGATATATTTGCGGAATATATAGTTCGGGAATATGAGAAGAAACTTGGAAAGAAAAAACTTTCTGAAGCCAACAAGATAAATGTTGCGGAAGATAGCTCAGAGGATTTGAAAAATCCTAAAGACTTTGATGAAGTAATTCAGGAACTTCATAGTAAACTGGCTAAACTACGAATTGAAGATGAAGATAAACCGAAAGAGAGTCGTTCTGAGAATGCTAAACCGCCTATCTGTGTAGATGAATTGATTACTGATATGGAATCAATCGTCAATAAGACTTATGGAAGCTCTTCGAAAACTCGTGTATCTTCGATATCTGATATTTGGTCAAGAAGGCACTTGAATATCCCTCATGATATCTATGATAATCCCCGGGGAATTCCATTAGAGAATCTCGCGTCAGAGAATATCTGTCTAACAATTGGAAACATATATACGGAGATGAACAAAGTTCTTGAAAAAATGGTTGATCAACTTAAAATTCCACGTTCAAACATCCGCGTCATGTTGGAAGTTGTTGATTGGGACATAGAAAAAATGTTAAAACATTTCTATCTCGTTAAACTTGAGTTTATTAACGAGGGCTACATGAATTTAGTTAGAAATCTACGAGTATCTCCAAAAAGTCCATATATTATTACATCAAATGATGAAATAGCACCATGCTGTGGTCATAGTTTCATAGCTGTACGTTGCATACAAATACGTTGTAAGTATATTGTCAATGATGATTTCATTCAGGATATCGTTGATAAAACAACATGGAATATATACATAACTAAAATCACTAACAAATTTGTAGATCGTTGTAGCTATATACGAAAATGTCCTGCTAAATGTAAACGATATATTTGGGTTAGTAATCCATCGTTAAAACCAATTATTTGTTCATGCGGAGTAGAATTCTGTTTCCAATGTGGTCAAACTCCTCATGTTCCAGTAGAATGCCATCTCTACAGAAAATTCCATCGGTTATGTTCCCTAATCGAAATTAAAAAGAATTGTCCAAAATGTAAAATACATCTCAATCCATCTAACCAGTTAATCAACACTTGTCCTAATTGTAACGAGAATTACTGTAACCTCTGCCAATTTGATACAAATATGTGCAAAGAAAGAGACAGAGTTTGTTATGAATTAATAGATTGCTATAAGCGTTACCAACATATTTTGGAAATTGTGGAAGAAGATAGTATTTTTTTCCAAATCCATGCCCATCTCTTAGACAATAATAAAATATTTTCTCTTCAAGAAAAACAGATGCTTAAAGAAGCGGTTAAACTTGCCTTTCATACCCGTTTGACATTTCTTCACGCAATTATTCTCTTTATGTTCCTAACTACTGGTGATGATTATAATGATAAATTTGTCCTCCGAATTGTGGAATTGGCAATCCTGAATACAAATCTTGTAGAGGAACTTAAAAATGGATTTCAGAATCTTGAATCCTTGAATATAGAGGTAATAAGGCAAATGTTTGACAAGCTGAAAACGGATGTAGATGACTTCATTCAGAAGACCTACGAAGGTTATGAACAATCCTATTTCGTTTATAGAATACCATGTGAATATTTGGATGAAGAATATATCTAAAATGATCCACCATTATAGAAGACTCAATTTTGAATGTTGTTTCTTGATTTTTTTCTTTATTTTTGTTGTTTTGTCAATATTGTTGCATTTTGAGTTGAATCATTTCCTCTTTTGATCCTTTTACGTATTTATAGCCATTTTCTGCATATCCAGACATATATACATCATAACAATATCTTACAAAGATTTTTTATAGAAAAGACTCAATTTTGAATGTTGTTTCTTGATTTTTTTGTCAATAAATATTGTTGCATTTTGAATGGAATCATTTCCTCTTTTGATCCTTTTACGTCTTTATAGCCATTTTCTGCATATCCAGACATATATACATCATAATCATATCTTACAAAGATATTGTTATAGAAAAGACTTTTGAATTCTGTTTCTTGATTTTTCTTTATTTTTGTTGTTTTGTCAATAAAGATTATTGCATTTTGAATTCAATCATTTCCTCCTTTGATCCTTTTACGTCTTTATAGCCATTTTCTGCATATCCAGACATATATACATCATAGGTATATCTTACAAGGCAATTGTTATAGAAAAGACTCAATTTTGAGTTTTGTTTCTTGATTTTTCTTTTGTTGTTTTGTCAATAAAGATTGTTGCATTTTGAATGGAATCATTTCCTCTTTTGATCCTTTTACGTCTTTATAGCCATTTTCTGCATATCCAGACATATATACATCATAAGCATATCGTGAAAAGATTTTGTTATAGAAAAGACTCTATTTTGAATTCTCTGTTTCTTTATTTTTGTTGTTTTGTCAATAAAGATTGTTGCATTTTGAGTTTACTGATTTCCTCTTTTGATCCTTTTACGTCTCTATAGCCATTTTCTGGCAATTTTCTTTATATACAGACATATATAAATCATAAGAATATCGTACAAAGATACGTCATACTTGCATAATTTCTTAAACGTTAAAAAATAAATTTGCATATAAAACGTAAAAGATAGAGGCTGTCTGGCCGGCATTCATAGTTCTCAAAATTAAACGATAGTTCAGCCAGTATATATTTTTATTAAAACATCAATGTTATGGATGTTTTTGTTGTTGAAAAGATAAAAGAATTGAAGGTACACTCGTGATACAAGAAAATTAGAAAATATTTAGTATCAAGTAGTTTTTATTTTTAATTACTTGAAGAAAATTACATATTAAATATTTTAAGTTATTATAGAATTTACAAAATTAATTCTATATTAGTGAATTTTAATAATAAATAGGTAAGTTAATTATACATTTATTTACAATATATTAAAATTGTATATTCTAAAACTATGGTAAAAAAAGTAGAATAGTCAATGAATGAAAAATAAAATGTTTTTAAAAAAACTAAAATCATTTGCAATTTTACATTAATATAATTATATATATAATTGTATATAATTCTTCTGTCCTCAAAGCTTATGTCCATAGTTCTTCTAAAATACCCATTCCAAGAGTCAAGCAACAGTATCACTATAAAAGGAAGTTCCAAAAATGCAATATAACAGCGGTATGGTAGATTAAACTGGCGAAACCGCTGGGAGGGTTCACCAACTGATGAGCCAGGCCCTCCCATTAATTTTTTCCATTGCCGTAAGGGCAGTAGAACGCCTTTAAAATAATTTCGAAGTTAGATATAATATATGTACATATTGCATCGTATGTGTGTATTAGTTTAGGGTAATAAATAGTTAGATGTTAACAATCATCTAAAAGTATATTTAATATTTAAAAGTACATTCATTACAAAGTAAACAATATCTGGATCTAAAATTTAAGTTTTATCTTTCTCAACCTGATGAACTGTTCAAGAAATTCTTTCCAATTGCTATCCCGAATTTCATTTCTTCTGATAAATTCACTACTTTATTCTTAACAGGCAAAGGACCCTTCTTGAGTTTCCTATTCAAACTGGATGTTATCAATGATCCAACATGTGAATGCCGCTTAGATGTTGAATCACCAGAGCATCTTCTTTTAACTTGCCCTCTGACTAATCAAATTGTATGTAGATACTTTGAAACATTACCAAATTGTCTTTGTGTATATACTTCAATCTCTCATGAGGACTTTGTTAAGTTTAGAACTATTTGTTCAATAATTTACAAAACACTACTAATCCATCGTGTAAATAATTAATCATATATATGTAAATAATACTAGAACAGCACAATAGTCCCTTGGACTTCGTGCTTTTTGTAACAATAATTTTTTTAAAAAAGTACATTATTCTAGGAATTTAAAAAGTTCTAATTTTTAAAATATTTTGTGTAAAAATACTTTTTATCAGTTTGTAAAAGAAAGCTTAACCGTTCTTTTTTTTTTTTTAACTTCAAATTTCTGGTAGAACAATTTCGCAAAATTAGGATTGACAATGCTCGTGCTTTTAATGGTTCCTGAAAAATGTTTGTTGTGTAAAGAAACGTATGACCTCTTTATGAATATGTTCTCAAGAAAATGTGAGAATTTATAATTTGAGAAAACTATATCCAAGGTTCACTCATCTATATATCTTTTTATTAATTTTTTTTTTTTTCCATTTTCACAAGGTAATAAGACCAGATATATATATATATATATATATATATATATTTTTTTTTTTTTTTGCTTATCCCTAGTACACGTGGTACAGGCCATGATAATCATGGTGGGTAGTTAGCGACCGCTTTTTTACTGTAAGCGCACCACATGTCTACACATGTGAAAGCAGTTCGACTTTGCACTTACAAATGTGCCAGAGACCCGTTTGGTAACTTGCACTCGCTGGTGGGGTTGGACTTTTGCAAGAATCGGGGGGCCATTGGAGCATTTTTTTAAATATATATTTTTTTTTAAACAGAAAAAAGTGTCGAATGCGGGAATCGAACCCGGGTCGTAGTGGTCGAAACCAATCGGTTTAACCAGCCTTCCACCAACCCCCCAGATATAAATAAATGGTAACAACGCTGTTACCGAAACATCACACACTATTTGGATTTTGGAAGCTGGCGTTTTGAAGTTTATCTACATTTTGGAGCTGTTACACTATTTATAATTATGGTATATATGTAAATTTTATGTATATTTAACATATATTTTGTAATTTTTAAACTTTATCCACAATTTTTCATGAATATATTACAAAGTCGGTGGATGAGTGGGTAACACCCTCGATTCCCGACAGTCATGAACCGGGATTGAATCTCGTGTTAAAATTTGTTTAATATGTAAATAACCTTCACATATTATTCACTGTTTAATTATCATGAACTAGGTTGCTCTTTCTGAGCGGTACCTAATAATGTGATTTTGAACCATGAATATATTACTATATAAATGGAAATTTTGCCCGGAGGAAATTGATCCAAAGAGACATGGGTCTGGCGTCTGGTTTTAGACGTCTGTTTTGACGGGAGAGGCGACCCTTGTCTCTTTATATTACTATATATATGAAAAAATATATATAAACAGAGTCACATAGATGTTAGTTAGCTTTCTCTTATGCTAATTTACTGCATATATATATTGGTTCACTTTTTCCAACCACCCATTGTACCTGATGAAGGGCAGCTGATGTCCGAAAGCTCGTAGTACCCAATAAAGAAACTTACCACGCTGTTTACCTACTTAGAGTCAGATGTTGATATAAAAAAGGCATATCCTGACCAGATTCACATGAGCATATCATGGTATTAATTTACAAAAAGAGGCACCTCTCCCTTTAAAAATGTATTGAAATAAGGTACTTTTCCATTTATCATTACTCTTCACAATTCACCCTTCCATACCTCATACAAAAGGTTAGAAATAATCGTTATTTCTCCTTGAGATAAATTTTGATTTTTCGTTGAAAAGAAACTCATGCGGGATAATTTTCAAATGTCGTTTTACAATCATAAGCCGCATTATATTATATTCTATTATGTACTTTTCTTTACTCTCGCTGTTCAGAACGTAGCATGTTATGAAAACGAAGTCGTCCCTGTACTGATGAGGGCCATAGCCTGACACCATGGTATGTCTATGTGTATACAGGTTGTTGACTTTTTGTCTGAAATTTCTAAACACTGGTAGCATACAGGGTTGATTAACAAAATGCATTATGGAAATTCGAAACTATTATAGACGCGTATGATTCTTTTTTAGAAATAAACAATTTCTACTGCCCTTACTGCAATGGAAAAATTAATGGGAGGACCTGACTCATCAGTGGTGAACCCTCCTAGCGGTTTCGCCAGTTTAATTCACCACTGATGAGCCAGGCCCTCCCATTAATTTTTTAATTGCAGTAAGGACAGTAGAAATTGTCTATTTAAAAAAAAAAGAATCATACGTGTCTATATTAGTTTCGAATTTTTGATAACAGATGGCATGGTAATGTATCATAAAATGCATTGTTTTAACGCATATTTAAAGAAAAATAAGGAAATAGGTTTCTTGGAGATTAGTTTAGTTTCATTTTATCAGTGCATTCACAAGCTTTCGGACATATTCACCTCTTCTATAGGAGTATAAAATGAGCAATAATGGTTAATACCGGAGTTAGTATCTACAGGCGTTCATTATTGTTCATTTTGTACTCCTGTAAAAGGTCGGAAATTCCCGAAATCTTGAGAATACAATAGTAAAAGGAAAGAAACAACATCTCCAGAAGAACCTGCAACCCCAAAACACATTATTGACTGTATTGACTCATCCATTGATGAACTCTACTCTTCCCCAGCAGACACCATCAGCAAGTTCTACAAGCTTGATACCTTAATATGATTGAGTAGAGATAAGAAAAAAGAAGATCATTGTTTACTTCCAGAATGGTTACAAGGTTTCCCCCACTATGTACTAAGTGTCAACCTGCAACCCCAAAACACATTATTGACTGTATTGACTCATCCATTGATGAGCTCTACTCTTCCCTGGCAGACACCATCAACAAGCTTTACAAGCTTAATACCCTAATATGATTGAGTGGAGATAAGAAAAAAGAAGATCATTGTTTACTTCCAGAATGGTTGCAAGGTTTCCCCACTATGTACTAAGTGTCAACCTGTAACCCCAAAACACATTATTGACTGTATTGACTCATCCATTGATGTGCTCTACTCTTTCTCAGCAGACACCATCAACAAGCTTTACAAGCTTGATACCTTAGTGTGATTGAGTGGAGATAAGAAAGAAGAAGAAGAAGATATCCAGAAGATTAACATCAATTGTATTAACGTCTATTTATAATAAGAAATGCTTCTTTTGATATGTATATATTGGTTGTAGAGGTAGTATGCACCACACTGACGAAGGCAAACAGCCCGAAACGCGTACGTGGTTGTCTTTTCTTGATTTATCAAGAAATTGGGTTGGCCAAATATCATGGAACAAGTTAAATAAATTTTTAGTTTATTTTTGTTTCACTAGATGGCGCTCTGTCATCTAGAAATGCTCATGTGAGCTTGGTCATGATATGCCTATTTTATTTCTAATAATTCTAATATATATATGTCGTAATTATTATTTTTAAACAATAATAATCGAACATCTTAATTAGAATGATTTCTTATATATCTTGTATAGTCGAATGTTCAAAGGATGTTCTGTTTGTTCAATTTCCCTAAAAGGTTTGCGGAAACATCGTGCTGTGACGTCATAACTTAATAGATTGGCGTCAATCTAAATAATCGTTTGCGGGGAAAGAGAGTAACGATAGTCTGCTGCTATCTATCATCATCCATTCGGTGTTATCATCATCCTTCCTGCTAGACTATTAATTCTCCTCCTACTGCTGCCTCTGCTCTGTGGATTCCTAACCTAACCTAGCCTTACCTAACCTAACTTAGGCTTACCTTACTTAACCTAACCTTACCTAACCTAGCCTAGCCTTACCTTACCTAAACCTAACCTAGCCTTACCTAACCTAATCTTACCTAACCTAGCCTAGCCTTACCTTACCTAAACCTAACCTAGCCTTACCTTACCTAACCTAGCCTTACCTAACCTAACCTAGCCTTACCTTACCTAACCTAGCCTTACCTAACCTAGCCTTACCTAACCTAGCTTTACCTTACCTAACCTAACCTAAACCTTCTTTATACTTAAGGTTGATAACAAATAATCCCATACTTCCTAACGGGGATATCAAAAGAAACTTTCCTATATTCAAATATGGGATCCTCTCGTCTAAATTTTCTCACGCGCAAAAGAATATTTTGTTAGTTGATATGTAATTTATCAAAGCATTATAATTTGCATATTATAATCCCTCTTATATATAACGATATTACAATAACAAATACAAGATTCGAAACTATTATAGACGTGTAAGATTCTTTTTAAATAGTTTTTAATAGTTTTGATTTTTTGATAACAGATGGCGCGCCAATGCATCATAACATAAAAGATTACCAATACAGTATCTATCCCTTATAAGACCATAAATACTGAAATATACATAAATATTGAAAAGATCAAATATGTGAAATAAACTCTGAGAGAAAACTGACAAAAAACTATAACAAGACTTAGAACAAAACACTATAAAGGAATGACAATACATCCAGATGGCACAAGAACCTATAGGACATGCAACAATTGTCCTGGTGTGGAACTAACACCTACTCACATATTCTCATGTCCAGCAATGGCCGCAGCCTTGCAGAAAATTGACATGGACCCAGAGCAGCAGCTTTACACACCCAAGATAGTGGATATTGCTGCTGCTGTGATGGAGATGTATGGAGATATCTGAGGCTCTTCATTGGACACAACAACAACAACAATACAGTATACACACCCAAGATAGAGGACATTGCTGCTGCTGTGATAGAGATGTATGGAGACATCTGAGGCTCTTCATTGGACACGACAACAATACAGTATACACACCCAAGATATAGGACATTGCTACTGCTGTGATAGAGATGCATGGAGACATCTGAGGCTTTTCATTGGACACAATAATAACAATACAGTATACACACCCAAGATAGAAGACATTGCTGCTGCTGTGATAGAGATGCATGGAGACATCTGAGGCTCTTCATTGGACACGACAACAATACAGTATACACACCCAAGATAGTGGACCTTGCTGCTGCTGTGATAGAGATGCATGGAGACATCTGAGGCTTTTCATTGGACACAATAATAACAATACAGTATACACACCCAAGATAGAGGACATTGCTGCTGCTGTGATAGAGATGCATGGAGACATCTGAGGCTCTTCATTGGACACGACAACAATACAGTATACACACCCAAGATAGTGGACCTTGCTGCTGCTGTGATAGAGATGCATGGAGACATCTGAGGCTCTTCATTGGACACAACAATAACAATACAGTATACACACCCAAGATAGAGGACATTGCTGCTGCTGTGATAGAGATGCATGGAGACATCTGAGGCTCTCCATTGGACACGACAACAATACAGTATACACACCCAAGATGGTGAACATTGTGACTGCTGTGATAGAGATGCATGGAGAGATCTGAGGCTCTTCATTGGACACAACAATAACAACCATAAATACACTTTCCTTACAATATATTAATTCTAGTTCCCCTCAAAGTGTAAATATACCTATTTATTAACACTAAATATCATAAGCCCTCATATCTTAAAATGTATTTTAATTACTTTTCAAAATTTAGGTAGTAAATAGGTACATGTGATGAGTACTGTCGACTATCTATGTGATGAGGTCTGGTAGCCTCTTGTAGAATCCTGTCGACTAAAACTGTGGTGAGGTATCCAGTCGACTATGGTGTGAGTCCCTGTAACTCTCGCTATACTGTGTTGACCGAGAGGAACAGTCAGGATGGGGAGTTTTCCAGTACCTCTCTGCACCTTGAAAGACCTTTAACAGTTCTCACAGAGTACAGGCAGTCGTGGTCGAGGCAGAGTGGAAAGCTTGGGAATGTCCACACAAAAAACGAAGACACAGTTGCACTAAGAAAGTTCCGTGAACAGATAAAAGTTGAGCTAGGAGCGAAAGATGGAGATAGAAGAGTTCTTACTGGTCTACATGGTGGATGAGGAGGACCTTGATGACAACCGACGAGGACTCACGCAGATGGTGAAGTGACTGTCAAGTGACTATGTTTTTGGCTAAGACGGGGGCCTTATATATATTTTCCGAGAAAAGAAGTATTGCATTACAGCAGATGCACACGAGGGTGGATCAGGGGAGAAATTGGACACTGGCGCCGTGGCAGTTTCCATCTTTAGACCTTGTTGTTTTGGGACTGATACATCTATCTCGATTTTAGACGTTTTTGATTTCTATCTCTTGCTACAGCTCAACTCTTAATCCATTACAGAGTTTTATTCATTTATCCTCAGTTTGTACAAAGTACATTACATATGATGATGTAATGACACATGTCAATCATGCGTATAATCATTTACAGATGTGTTTCTATTATACAACATGAAAATCTTGTTATAAGTTATATACAATATGGGGTTGTTGGTTTAAATTACCATATACACATGTGAACAGTCCTATTTAAAAGTAGTCGATGTTTCTTTGCCATAAGCCAATAAAAAATCTTCTATAGTGCAGATATATATGTTTAATTAAAAAGGCATATTTTGGATCAATATAAATTTTGACATTTGGTGTCTAAATAATGGATTAATTGAAGGTTTAAATCAATATTTAGACACTAAATGTCAAATTTTATAATTGATCTAATATATGCCTTTTTAATTTATTTATGGATTGCTCTATTTTCAAAAAGATATATATGTATATATGACTTGTGTTTTAAGTGCCTTTTTGCATATAAGCATATGTAGATGGAAATTTTGCCGGGAGTAAATTGATTCAAAGAGACAAGGGTCGCCTCTCCCGTCAAAACAGACGTCTAAAACCAGACGCCATCCATTGACCGTTGCCGCAACTAGCGGCCTCGGGTCGGTGACAAAGCCACAACACCAGCTTTAGCAAACTGAAAAGCGTCCACCTATCAATGGATGGCGTCTGGTTTTAGACGTCTGTTTTGACGGGAGAGGCGACCCTTGTCTCTTTGAATATATAAACATATACGTAGTGTAAGTACGTATATAACAACAACAAAAACCTTTATTAAGACACTATTGTCTAACAAGGGAATTCCCCTAAAAGGTTATATATGTACATGAGTGAGGAGGAAAAGCAATTTAGAGGGGAGGGGGAGCAATCAGCCGTTGTCTGTGGAGTTGAGCACTTCTTCCCTCATTTTATCAATCGCCTTGAAAAATTTTAAATATTTATAAACAAATGTTTTATCCAGCAGGAGAGTAGTAAAAATGTTCTATACATGTTGTTTATTATAGTGAGTTAGCCGCGAAATTTCGTGAATTTCCAGTCTCTTTTTCTGTAGAAATGGGCAATGGAATAGATAATGGACCAAATTGTCTTCGATGCCAACATTGCAGAAGTAGCAATTTAAAGGGTCGCTGTTTTAAAATCCGGTGATATCCTCGAGGAAAAATAACCATAGAATCCTTTGACGGGCTATAAATCGTTTAAATTTCAAAGGAAGGTTTTAGTGTAAGTATATATATGTTGTAATATATTCCAATATATATCTATGTCTCCATGTATTGTATAGATGTATATGTAATTGCCAAAGTGACAAATAAAATCGAGTGAGTTACAGTCGGCGCCGGAAAGCAGGAAAAGGGTCCGAAAAACAAGTCGGGTATGCCCCTTTCTTACGCAAACAGATTAGTCCGCTTTGAAACACGCTAGACAGTTCTCCCCTGACCGGTGTCGGCTTCACTTACTCTCTCGCCATCTCTATGGTGACATCCAACATGTCTCGTCCTTTTGTGTAATCCCAATCACGCCTGAAACCACTCTAATCATTGTGGCCACCACGACTGCAACCAACATGCCACACTACATTCATCCTACAGGATAACAACAATCTACATTACTACATATATATATGATTTAAGACGAATAATCCTTTCAATATATTATAATAACGATTAGATTCGATAAGGATAAGTTTCTTTATTTGTACAATTAATTCGAGCTTTCGGGCGCAAGCTGCCCTTCTACAGGAATAAAGTATACAATTTCAAATAAACATGTATGTACAAATATATATATTTTCTTTAAATGATATCTTGCTCTGGTCTTGTATAGCGTGAGTGGATCACATGCCCGCGTGATTTAGTTTAAATAAAAAAAAAGCCTTGATAAATAGATGCGTGTTGCCCCTAGAAATACTGGCCGATTAATAAACTTATATCCAACTAGACGAATGACCCGGGCAACGCCCGGGTTTTACCCGATTAAATGCTTTTATTCAAATACTATTCGTTACAATTATAAGTGGCACCGTGGACGTCACTTTTGTGAAACGTCCCGCTCCAAACTTTACAGTTAGATTAGTTACGATATACACATGTGTAAATCTTCAAATCGAGCGAGCGTCTATAAATATCTCGATTTAGATCAAGTATTCTAATTATTAAGCGAACTATTATTAATAAAATTTTGAGAAGATATCGATTTTAAACGTATTTATAACCTTGATAGAGGGCGCTGTTCGTGAGCTAAGTAGAATAATTTGAATATATAGTTTTAATATTTAATTTATATATAATTTAAAATAGCCTATCGTTTTCCTCGTATTTGTTTACCTATATATGGAAATTTTGGTACTGTAAAAAAAAAACTTTGCTTCAATAATATTTAAAAAAAAAGCACCCAGGCTAAGTTTCGAACCAAGGTTGTTGAAACACGAAGCCATACACCTAACCATTAAGCCACGCTTGGCATCATAAATATTCGCATGTAAAGCTATTTCAGGCCTTACATATTTCTAACGACCTTTTTGAAATAGGTTTTTGAAACATGGAAATTATAATACCTCAAATAAATAGAAATATAGTGAACACAAATAAAACATACCAAATATTTCGAATTAGAGCAGTTATTTTAAACGGCGAATTAGATCAGTTATATCTAAAAATGAAAATATATAAATAAATAAAACATACCAAATATTTCAAGAGCAGTTATTTTAAACGTCGAATTAGATCAGTTATATCTAAAAATTAAAATATATAAATAAATAAAACCTACCAAATATTTCAAATTAGAGCAGTTATTATATAAATATTTATATTATATGTGTTATTAAGCGAACTATATTAGTAATTTAAACGGCGAATTAGATCAGTTATATCTAAAATTGAAAATATATAAATAAATAAAACCTACCAAATATTTCAAATTAGAGCAGTTATTATATAAATATTTATATTATATGTGTTATTAAGCGAACTATTATTAATAAAATATTGAAAAGATTTAGATTTTAAACGTATTTATAACCTTTTAGTATTGATAGAGGGCGCTGCTCGTGAGCTAAGTTGAATAATTTGAATATATAGTTTTAATAATTGATTTATATATATTTTAAAATAGCCTATCGTCACCCCCGTTATTTTTTACCTATGTATGGAAATTTTGGTTTGAATTAGTGAACTACTGCGAATTTGTATACCGGACATACCAACAGACCAACAAACAAACATACAAACATTCATTTTTATATATATATTTTTAATATATATTTTTTATATATTTTTTTTTAAATATTTTTTATATATTTTTTTATATATATGAAACGTACATTTTAAATAAAATAATATTTTTAATAATTTGCTACAATAATATAAAAGAAATGAAAAAAAACACCCACGCTGAGCCTCGAACCTAGGTTGCGGGGGTACGAAGCTGTGTAGCTAACCTATAGGCTAAGCTTGACGTTACAAATAAGCTCATGCGAGGCTATTTAAGGCCATACGTCTGCCGCGAGGGGGCGCTGATTGCGAGTGAATTTACGTTTTATTGTAAATAAAAATGCAACGAAAGGTTATTTCTAAAGAGTAATTAGCCAGAAACCATCCCGGTAGTATACTAAACATCTTCCCAAAGTTTCATCACGATTGGTTTAAACGTATTTATAACCGTTTAGTATTGATAGAGGGCGCTGCTCGTGAGCTAAGTTGAATAATTTGAATATATAGTTTTAATAATTGATTTATATATTTTTTAAAATAGCCTATCGTCACCCCCGTTATTTTTTACCTATGTATGGAAATTTTGGTTTGAATTAGTGAACTACTGCGAATTTGTATACCGGACATACCAACAGACCAACAAACAAACAAACATACAAACATTCATTTTTATATATATAGATATATGCCCCATATCTATCTATACATATATATATATAAGCTAATATTTGCATATCTAGGATTATTTATGAAGTTTTTTATATTATAATTTAAGAAAATTATTGCTATGTAAATTAGTCAATTGGTTGATATTATTAAATGCTAAATTGTTAAGTGGTGTGATGAAGATAAAACGGATAATTCTATTTTAGTTTTTGGACCAGCCTATCATATGTCTCTGGGATATCTATGTGTCTATTTATACTATTATATTTTGATGAAATCAGTGCTTCCAGTATTAATCTTTTGTATTTATCAATACTATAACAAAACTATACAATAGCAAAGCCGTATATTCCATACCATGCAACCAATGTAATAATGTATATGTAGGTGAAACAGGCAGACATATAAAAGACAGAATAGACGAACATAGAAGAAATATTAAAAACAAAGACCCCAAATCCCTAAGAGTACAACATATCAGAAACACAAATCACGATTTCAACCTAGCAAACCCTAATATTCATTACACAAACATAAATAGTAAATACAAAAGATTAATACTGGAAGCACTGATTTCATCAAAATATAATAGTATAAATAGACACATAGATATCCCGGAGACATATGATAGGCTGGTCCAAAAACTAAAATAGAATTATCCGTTTTATCTTCATCACACCACTTAACAATTTAGCATTTAATAATATCAACCAATTGACTAATTTACATAGCAATAATTTTCTTAAATTATAATATAAAAAACTTCATAAATAATCCTAGATATGCAAATATTAGCTTATATATATATATGTATAGATAGATATGGGGCATATATTGGATATAAGTTTATTAATCGGCCAGTATTTCTAGGGGCAACACGCCTCTATTTATCAAGGCTTTTTTTTTTATTTAAACTAAATCACGCGGGCATGTGATCCACTCACGCTATACAAGACCAGAGCAAGATATCATTTAAAGAAAATATATATATTTGTACATACATGTTTATTTGAAATTGTATACTTTATTCCTGTAGAAGGGCAGCTTGCGCCCGAAAGCTCGAATTAATTTTACAAATAAAGAAACTTATCCTTATCGAATCTAATCGTTATTATAATATATATATGATAGAATATTTTTTATTTAATTTTAAAATGTAGTTCTATATAATAACTGTCTATGAAGTCGACAGCCACATAGCACGGCTTTACACTAAATAGGCTCATTGTTGTTGTTTCTTTTAGCCGACACAAAACTTTTGTAAATATATAAATACGTTATTCAAGTTTATTTTCATCTTAACGCCTGACGACAGGTATTACTTTCTTTAATTTTGTCTTGCATATTTCTATCAGCTCAATTAAAGGGTATTTGCATACCATTGATATAACACTCATGTATTAAAACACAAGCTAATAATTTCTATCTTCAGCAATATTATATTATAAATAAATATACATATATTTCCCAGCTTGGGATATCGCGCCTAAATAATTTTAGCAGTTTATATACAATTCATTTTATATACAATTCAATAACAGTACTAAAAATTAAATTAAAACTTATAGGTTGGTTTTCTCAAACAAAAAAGTCTTGGAATAAGTTGTAAAAAGCCTGGATCAGTATAAAAAAGTATGAATTTGTGAGGCGAAGGGTCTTTTGTAAGGCTTTTTTTTTATTCAACCTGGTATGGAACAATGTGTGTTACAAGGTGGGATCAATAAATAAGGTGAATTATAATTTATTTAAAAAAAAAAAAAGAACGATATTAAAAATTAGGACTTGATTTAATCAAAATAATCACCTTGGCTTTCTATACATCGTCTCCATCGTTCTAGCAACTTGTAAATACCCTCTTTATAGGCACTCTTAGGAAGCGTGTGAAAAAAATCTTGCGCCACTTTCTAGACATCTTCATCCGAGTCTAATCGCTTTCCCTTTAACTCCTTCTTTAGTAGTCCAAAAAGGAAATAGTCAGAGGGGGCTAGGTCTGGACTATATGCAGGATGTTCTAAAACTTCAAAACCTAATTTAATGATTGTAGATACAGTTTTACATGATGTATGCGGCCTTGCATTATCATGAAGGAAGAGAACACCTTTACTAAGCTTCCCTCTTCTTTTGTTTCTTATACCGGGCTTTAGCTTATTTACAAGATTGTCACAATAAAGGTCGCTGTTCATACGTTGCCTTGAGGATAAAAATCAAGACAGATTGGTCCATCAACATCCCAAAAAATTGTTAACAAAACTTTACCGGCCGAACGTTGAGACCTGATTTTTTTTTTTTTTTTTGGTCTTGGAGAGTCGCCTCGTTTCCATTCCATAGATGCACGTTTTGTCGAAGGATCATAATGATAACACCAACTCTCATCTCCAGTTACAATTTGGTCAAGGAAATGATCACCTTCCTCTTCATACCGCTTTAACAGAGCCTTTGAAACCCGAATACGGTTAAGTTTTTGGTCAAAATTAAGGAAATGTGGAATCCATCTGCAGCATATTTTCTAAATTGCAATTGTTCATTAATAATGGTGTGCACAGTTCCATAGCTTATATTCAAATTGTCGGCTATGGTAAAAATGGATATTTTTCTATCCTCCAAAATTAAGTTTTCAACCGCATTTATCGTGCTTGGCGTCGCTGTAACACTTGATCGTCCAGGTCGCTCAATATCGGAACATGTAATTCGTCCATTTTGAACTCGTTAACCCATTTATAAATTTTTTTTAGACAAACAAGACTCACCATAGATATTTTTCATTCTTTGGCATATTTGAGATGTTTGAATACCTTCTGCATTCAAGAAACGAATAACTGCACGTTGTTCAAGCGTGGTGCAATCCTTCAAGGGAGCTTCCATTTTAGTTTATTTATAAGTCTCGCGCCGCGCGTGGGAAAAAAGAACATAACACCTTAAATAGTCTCTCGATGTTATATTTTAATATTCTGTGGTTTAAATTATTTTTGCTTTTTTAATTTTTAATAAATAATATAATTCACCTTATTTATTGATCCCCCCTTGTATTATGAACCATTTATATCAATCCATTTATAATGCTATTTATATAATTCGTACTATATTTTTCCAAACGCCATTCCTATACAGCTCCATCCAAATTTTATAGTCACTCAATTTGTCACATCACATGATCCAGAAATACAGTAAATGAAAACATTAAGACGCGAATATTTCTTTCACACATTAATCAAATTTCTACTGTCCTTACTGTGATGAAAAATTGTAAGAAACATTCGCGTCTTAATGTTTTTATTTGTTATATATAGATGGCGTGTTATTGACTTATAATTAATAAATTATATATCACTAAGCCTAACTATGTGACAACAAGAGTATTAAATATCAGACGACTCAACCACCGCTAGCAAATACGAGTCAGACGATGTTTGCACAACGTCGTTTGGCAATTATTTCGCCATTGAAAAATAAACAATCACCGTCTGCTACGGCTTTCTGCTTGATGTCATATGTACACAATATGTTACTCACATACAAGTGTTGCATATAAAATCTAAACAAAAAATACTAAATTTGAATTGCTATTTCGATATATTTTTAATAACATTAGGGGTCGGTGGAAGGATGGTCTAAGCCGCTACGACCCGTGTTCGATTCCCGCATTGGACACTTTTTTTTTCTGATTAAATAAAAAAATGCTCCAATAGGCCCCGCTTCTTGCAAAAGTCCAACCCCGCCAGCGAGTGAAAGTAACCAAATGGGGCTCTGGCACATTTGTAATTGAAAATTTGAACTGCTTTTCACATGTATAGACATGTGGTGCACTTACAGTAAAAGCAGTCGTCCACTTCTGCCCACCATGATTATCATGGCCAGTACCACGGTTACTTAGGGATAAGCAAAAAAAATAATGTGTGTTGAATGTGTGTTATGAATTACGTGTACAATCCATTTATAATGCTAATTATACAATTCGCACTATTTTTCCAAACGGAATTTCTACACAGTTCATCCAAATATTGTCTCATCACACGGGCAAGAAGTACTTACATAAATCTATCAGAAACACCAAATTGTTCCTGTGGAGAAACTGAACAAACTTATCTATGACTGTCCGAACTTTACAGAAGTGAGATTGTTCCCTGATCTAAACGATTTAACTCTCTTACATCAGCCACTTTGTCTATATAAATTTTATGAACTCTGTAGATTTTTATTTAAACATAGAAACTTTCTCCTTGGAATATAAATACTATAAAGTAAAGTGCCAGGAGAAAATGATTTTTTATTAATCGACTCCTGATAGATTTTTCTTTTTTGCTTATTCCTAGTACACGTGGTACAGTGGTAAAAGTGGTAAAAGTAGGCGACTGCTTTAACTGTAAGTGCACCACATATCTACACATGTGAAAAGCAGTTCGACTTTGCACTTACAAATGTGTCAGAGCCCAGTTTGGTTACTTGCGCTCGCTGGTGGGGTTGGATTTTTACAAGAATTTGGGGCCATTGGAGCATTTTTTTTAATCAGAAAAAAGTGCCCAATACGGGAATCGAACCTGGGTCGTAGCGGTCCAAAACCAACGGTTTAGACCAGGCATGTCAAACTCGCGGCCCGCGGGCCTCATGCGGCCCACAACGAATAAATTTGCGGCCCACCAGACAATATATATTTTAATACTTTTTTTTATAAATTTAAAAAAATTTCCCCCGAAGTAGGCAAGATGGTAGCAGAAAAGAGATGCCAAATATCAGGGAAAAAATATTAACTTTACTTTCTTTTTTCTTCTTATTATTTTTTAAAATAAACCTACATAAATGTTACTATAAAAATTTAATTACTTGTTTTCTTTTTTTGCGGCCCACATAATCTTATTACTTTTTTATTTGGCCCGTGTTAGGATTTGAGTTTGACATGCTTGGTTTAGACCATCCTTCCACCGACCCCCCCTGTCGATTAATACATGTAATTTGTAAATATTTAATTCTAAGTTTTCATTTGTATGAAGACGTTTAGAAAGGGTTCGGACATCGTTGATCTTGTAGCTGAGGGGACAAAAGGAATTGTAATGTGTATATAAGGAAATGGA
>CP092884.1:43835147-43898576 GCA_030710605.1 Cordylochernes scorpioides
AGGTTCACCACTGATGAGCCAGGCCCTCCCATTTATTTTCCATTGCAGTAAGGGCAGTAGAAATTGCTTAATTTCAAAAAGAATCTTAAGGGTCTAAAATAGTTTCAAATTTTCAAAACATGTATATAAAATCTTCACTACTCTCCTGCTGGATAAAACATTTGTTTATAAATATTTTAAAATTTTCAAGATGATTGATAAAATGATAAAGACAACGGCTGATTGCTCCCCCTCCCCTCTAAATTGCTTTTCCTCCTCACTCATGTACATATATAACCTTTTAGAGAAATCCCCTTGTAAGACAATAGTGTCTTAATAAAGATTTTTGTTGTTGTTGAATTTTCATAAATATTTGTATCGAGCAATGCTCTATCCGCAAACAATAAGAACAAGTTAGGCATAAGAATCAAACGCATCAAAACAGCTTACGTTTCTTTTATAAAGGGGAGATAGGGTAGACTTAATTCCATCTTTAACAAAATTCTAAAAAATGAACAATCTTTATATAACAGAAACAATCTTCCATTCTATTCCAGAGCTCTCATTGTTAAAAAAAATGACAATGATAATAAACAGCAAACAACAACAAAATACCCATTATAATTAGATTTATTGTTTTTAATTAAAATAATAGAGCCTCATTTATTTTTTAAACTTTGAAAATTGTAGATATAAATTAGAATAAATTTAGAGAAACACATTTGTTAATCGTTTTTTAGTTTTTGTTTTGTTTTAGTGTATTTCTTGTTGAATGTATTCTGTTTGTATGATGAACAGAAAGAATAATCATCATTACCAAACTCAGCGCCATCTCTCGCTGATAATTGGAACTAATTTGTAATCCTACTTGTTAAAAAAAAATGTATGTAATGGTGGATTAAATTGGCGAAACCGCTGGGAGGGTTCACCACTGATGAGCCAAGCCATCTTAATATATTTTTTCATCGCAGTAAGGGCAGTAGAAGTTTGTATTATGTATAAAAGAAACATTCGTGCTTTTAAATCCTTTCATTTTATGTGTATAGATGGCGCGTTATTGTTTTGTGTTAATATATGTAATTTAAACGTGAAAATGTCAGGCTTATAATCCATTAGAGAAAAGATAGTGGGAACTAAACTTGGTCCATGAATATCACAGTCGCCCTCCAAGTTACGAGGTATTTTAGAATCTCATAGTTGAGTTCTATCTGTCATAGACTCATAGGTGTCATAAACAAAACTTAAGGAAGTGGAAAGATTTTGATGTTGTCGGTCGTCTATTTTTTTTTTTTTTTTCAAGAAGACAGAGGCTGTTCACACTTGGTTATCTCGTATGTCTTCAATAAAGGTCACTGTAATATCTTTCAGAGTTATTGTCTGAATCCTGATATACATGCTAAAAGGTACAACTTCCTTAAGTTTTGTTCATGAGTGTATGTGTGTCTTGCAGAGGTTATGAAAAAGAAATCCTGTTTTTTTGTTTTTTTTTTTAAGAGAGAGATAATTTGATAATTTAAAAATGGTTTATTGGCATCGTATCAATACACAAAGTTCACAGTCCGTATTAATTAATTTGAAAGATAATGAACAATTTATACAATGAGGATGATATTGTACAATGTGTGAATATGTACATGACGCCTCTACCACCGCTGCAGAGTTTGGTGGAGAATCGCCAGTGGATCTCCAGCGACACATTTCGCGGTCTATGAGGAATTGACAAAAGTTATTTTGTACGGGTTAACACAAAATTTAATAAACAAGGGCCTAAAGTAATAGTTACTAAACATACAAAAAACGTACACTCAAGAGTACAACAAAAAAAAAGTAAATAATAAATCACAATTTAAAAAAATAAAAATAAAAAACAGTACTTATCTTTTATTGTTACGTTGGTAAGGATCGGACCGGGGTTACACAGGTATGCGAAGAGATCACCAGACACGAACACAGAGAACACTTTAAGCGTCTCCACACGATAATCCACCACACTGCACCCCGCAATACCATAGCCCCCTTATATATACAAACATGGACACATTCGTCCAATGAGAAGGCGGGAGAGATTGGTTCACTATCCAACGATAACAAAATCCTGATATATAATATTTGTCAATATAATTTGACAAAATACGTAGATCACGTACTTCGCCGCTGAGAGAAAAATAAAACTTGTGTAAGTTAGAAAATATCTGAATTATTAAAATTATTCGCACACTCGTAAAAAACAGGCTTTAGGAAGTAAAACACATCTGATACCTGTGTTGTTGTGTTTGAATATAATTCTTAAAAGGTTGTCTCAAAAATTCGTAAACATATTATGATTTATATTTTGCAAGTGTTTACGAACTTTTGAGACAACCTTGGTAATATTGGTAACCTATGGTAACAGAATTCTTATAGAAGAATGATTTAATCTCTGATTATCATAAAAATAGAGGCTGCCTGGCCGGCATTCATTGTTCTTCAAATAAAAGATACTTCGGCCAGTAAAATATTTTTATTGTCTCGACGTTTCGACAAAAATCTTTTGTCCTCGTCAGGAGCGAACAAAAATTACAACATTTGGCAAAGCGTTAGAAATTATGCAAAGGCGTACTACGCGGTATTTTTGTCGAAACGTCGAAACAATAAAAAGATTTGAGTAAAATCAATCATTCCTCCAGGGAAAAGTGTCTTTTCATAATACAAAGTAATGAAAAGAGAAACAATAATATATATTAGGAACCTGAACCTTTCAGGTTAGAAAGATAATCATAAATATATTTACCAAAATAGTTAAATCTATTATAATTCTCTCTGCTATTTACAAATTGATATAGATCTACAACATTATTTATTGTCTGTTGTCTAGCGGTGAAGAAGAGTCCAGCAGTAGGGGTCTTATAAGCTCATGGTGTAGCAGTAACTTGTGGCAGCAAACATTTCAAGAGTTGGTAGAGAGTCTGTGTGGAATAGAAGGTAGTGAACTTGCCAATACTGTGTGTTGTACTCCACGCCATGTAAGCTGTTCCCCCTATACTTACATATACTACCTCAATACTGACAGGTGGCCCAAACACACAAGTCATCTGACCGGAAGTCCATCTGGACCTGACCTGATGTAAAATAGCTCCTATACAGACAGTAATCCATTTAGCGTTACCCAGGATGCACCACGTGGAGGCGGATTACACTACACCCCGAAAGAGGAAGAGGTCGCCTTGACGTCCCCTCCGCGAGGGGGACTAAACAGGACAAAACAAAGGGCCGACACGACAACGAGATGTCCCCCAAATAAAGCCGTTACCCAGGCGGCAGAATTTGTGAGACCACGTTGAAGGCGGCCCTAAGTTCTGAGAGCCTGGAGTCAACCCAAAGTGGAGCGGACGCCAACGACCAGATCCCCTTTCGGGTAAACTACTAGGGTCGGGTTTGTCTTATATACCCCGCACTGGACGGGGGTGGGATCAAACGGGTAGTTTGGGGGGAACAACCCTCTTACTCCACTTTGGAGGTGGATTTACCTTCCTTGGGACTGGCATAGCTGTCGGTGATGCTCAGATTAATTTGCATAGCAAGGGGTAAATATACAAATTGTCGCGCCATCTATGAGTGAAGTTTGTAACTATTCACAGTTGCGGCGGTGGCGCATGGCAATTATCGGCAAACATTTGGTGGCGCGCGCTCACAATATGCAAATTTTATTGCCGACAATACAAGCATATTTACATAGAGGCGGAGTTGGAAGAAGCTATCCAGGTAAGTTTGCTCATATATATTCGTATATTAGAATTGTATTCTTTTAATTTTTATGTAATTATTAAACATATCCCTACACGCATTTAACAAGATGCAATTCCACAAATTAACACAATTTTTAAATTAAACTCAATAAGTAATCTTTAACATCAAACATTCGTCTCTTAATGTAAACATTTAATAAACTTTATACACAGGGCAGACGCCAGAAAACAAATATATATTCAAATTGTGAATATTTTTCTTTATCATAAACAGACGATAATGTTTATAGAAAATAGGCAAATGAGAAATAGTATATACATCAAAAATGATTCTTCTTCGGCCAGAGTAAATATTTTTTACTGTCTCTTTTACTGGTCGAAATATATTTAATTTGAAGAACTATGAATGCCAGCTAGGCAGCCTCTATCTTTATGATTTAAAAATATTGATAAACAAATGATGTTAATTTCAATTATTTTATTTCCAAAGCGCTATATCCCGCAAGGGATACTTGCGCCAAACAAGGAGAACAGTTTATTTACATAAGTTATTTACATTATTCAACGCATGAAAACATTAGAGATCCAGATTTTGTAGAAAGTTTAGAATGTATTTACAAAATGAATTGAACTTTAAATATGATTTTTTATCGGAAATCGTTAAGTTCACAAACAACTAGTTCATTCTTCATTCTATAATCTTGAAATGCTGGGCAATCGATCAGTAGATGTCTTGAGGTTTGTTCCTCAATACCACAAAAACAACTTGAATCCTCCACTGCCTTTATTCTATTTAAAAAAACTTTTGAAATTTCCGTGGTTTGTAACAAATTGAGTATTATAAAAATTTAAACTTGGTATAGGTGATCTCTACGGAGGTCATTTGTCCTAACTTGTCAAATGGACGTATTGCAACAAGTTCAGCAATGATATTGATCTTAGCTGTGGGATTATTTTGGTTTGTTTTTATATCGACCTTGTAACTTCACCAATATTGATTTCTTTCCATGTAATGTCTGGTATATTTTATCTGTAAAATTGTAAATGTATCTAAGCAGCATGATTTAAAAATATAAATTTGAGTTTGTTTTTTTTTATCTACTTTTTGATTGTAAGTGTTAACAACTGAACTCTTTAAAAAAAGGTCTTGATTGGATGTTCTCAAACAAATTTCAATTAGTTACCCTAAGAGACACACAATTTTACGCATTTTTAATTTTTATTATTACAGAAGCACGAAGTCTATCAGACTATTGTGCTATATTAGAATTATTTACATATATATCTTTAATTATTTACACGATGAATTAGTAGTGATTTATAAATCTGTGTACAAATTGCTCTAAACTTGCCAATGTTTAAAACATTTTAAATGTTTCTTTTCTAGCTCGCCCTGTAAAATATAAATTTCCTTTGTCAATATTAGGTTGACACGTAGCATATCACACAAATGATTTCTTAACATAGAATTGTACTTGTCAGAATTTCCCCAAGTTCCAACCCCATCAATAACTTGTAAAAGACATATTTGACCTACGGAGTTTACCAAAATGGACAGATTAGCCTTAAAGGCAATATAGAGTAAGAAACAGTTGAAGTTCCAAATAAGATTTCCAACGAAGAATATTATGACAAAATTTTTTTCTTTAATTAAATCTATTTTTTTTACAACAAAAAAGCCATTATTTAGGGTCACTGACCCTATACAGGATTCACCAGAGGTATGCATAAGAACAAAGCAGTGAGACAAAGGAAATAACGATATATACAAAAGAAAAAAAAACAAGAAAGAGAAAGAGGGAAGCAAGAAAAACAACACAAAAAGAGTAGCAGTAAGAAAGTGAGGAGTGAGTGTCACTTGGCCTTCTTCTGAGATATGGACTTGTGGAAACCATAAAACGCCATAGCAATATACTTATTCTGGGTCATATTGTCAATTATTGATGAAAGTGAAGCACAGAGTTGCCCAGTAATCTCTTTTTTTTTATATAAGCAGAGTATAAAGTATCATGATACATTTTTTCCCTTCACATCTCTTTAATATACACTCATGAACAAAACTTTTAAAAGTGGAAAGTCTTTGATATTGCAGGTCGTCTATTATTATACATATATTTTTTGTGAAGAAGAAGACAGAAGCAATTTTGTTCATACTTGGTTATCTCGTGTCTTCAATAAAGGTCACTGTAATATCTTTCAGAGTTATTGCCTGAATCCCGTTATACATGGTAAAAGGTACAACTTGGTTATCTCGTATGACTTCAATAAAGGTCACTGTAATATCTTTCAGAGTTATTGTCTGAATCCCGATATACATGGTAAAAGGTACAACTTGGTTATCTCGTGTTTTCAATAAAGGTCACTGTAATATCTTTCAGAGTTATTGTCTGAATCCCGATATACATGGTAAAAGGTACAACTTGGTTATCTCGTGTTTCCAATAAAGGTCACTGTAATATCTTTCAGTTATTGTCTGAATCCCGATATACATGGTAAAAGGTAAAACTTGGTTATCTCGTGTGTCTTCAATAAAGGTCACTGTAATATCTTTCAGAGTTATTGTCTGAATCCCGATATACATGCTAAAAGGTACAACTTGGTTATCTCGTGTGTCTTCAATAAAGGTCACTGTAATATCTTTCAGAGTTATTGTCTGTATCCCGATATACATGCTAAAAGGTACAACTTGGTTATCTCGTGTGTCTTCAATAAAGGTCCCTGTAATATCTTTCAGAGTTATTGTCTGTATCCCGATATACATGGTAAAAGGTACAACTTGGTTATCTCGTATGTCTACAATAAAGGTCATTGTAATATCTTTCAGAGTTATTGTCTGTATCCCGATATACATGCTAAAAGGTACAACTTGGTTATCTCGTGTGTCTTCAATAAAGGTCACTGTAATATCTTTCAGAGTTATTGTCTGTATCCCGATATACATGGTAAAAGGTACAACTTGGTTATCTCGTATGTCTACAATAAAGGTCATTGTAATATCATTCAGAGTTATTGTCTGTATCCCGATATACATGGTAAAAGGTACAACTTGGTTATCTCGTGTGTCTTCAATAAAGGTCACTGTAATATCTTTCAGAGAACATAATCCCGATATACATGCTAAAGGGTACAAATTGGTTATCTCGTGTGTCTTCAATAAAGGTCACTGTAATAACTTTCAGAGTTATAATCCCGATATACATGGTAAAAAGGTACAACTTGGTTATCTCGTGTGTCTTCAATAAAGGTCACTGTAATATCTTTCAGAGAACATAATCCCGATATACATGCTAAAGGGTACAAATTGGTTATCTCGTGTGTCTTCAATAAAGGTCACTGTAATAACTTTCAGAGTTATAATCCCGATATACATGGTAAAAAGGTACAACTTGGTTATCTCGTGTCTTCAATAAAGGTTACTGTAATATCTTTCAGAGTTATTGTCTGAATCCCGATATACATGGTAAAAGGTACAACTTGTTCAAGTTTTGTCCATGAGTGTAAATTTCACCAGAACGATTGTATTATGTTTACCACCCCAATAAAAAAAAACGTTACTAGTTGTTGTTGTTGTCGTGTCCAATGCTCTTCATTGGAAAATGGGTGCCGTTGCCACGTTAGTCATCTTGGAAACAAACCAGAATTTGATCAAATATTCCAAGGGTCCAGGGGGGACCGCTGGGAGGTGTGGTCGGACTTCTCCCCGTTAACGTTACTATTGATGATAAAGAATGAGCCAACTACTTTTTTAGGGTGCTAAAACATCGTTCTGATGTGCGTAATTAGAGAGGACAAATGCTTCCTCCGGTTCATGAATATCACCCTCCCGTAACTTTATCCTGTTGAACCTGGGTCGGTATTCCTGAGACATAGGATGCAAACAGATATCCTGCTTGGACTGACCCACCTCAACATCTATGGTCAGACTCAGCATGGAACTTCCTGGTCAACTGGTTCAACTCAGTAATCCACTCTTGTTACTAAGTCCATACTGGTGAGCTGGACTCCCCGGGTAGTTGGTGTTCTGTGCTCCCTGGGTTATCTGTCTATGTCTCTTATAATGTTTACTGGCCAGACTCAGCATGGAACTTCCTGGTCAACTGGTTCAACTCAGTAATCCACTCTTGGTACTAAGTCCATACTGGTGAGCTGGACTCCCCGGGTAGTTGGTGTTCTGTGCTTCCCTGGGTTATCTGTCTATGTCTCTTATAATGTTTACTGGCCAGACTCAGCATGGAACTTCCTGGTCAACTGGTTCAACTCAGTAATCCACTCTTGGTACTAAGTCCATACTGGTGAGCTGGACATCCCGGGTAGTTGGTGTTCTGTGCTCCCTGGGTTATCTGTCTATGTCTCTTATAATGTTTACTGTCCAGACTCAGCATGGAACTTCCTGGTCAACTGGTTCAACTCAGTAATCCACTCTTGGTACTAAGTCCATACTGGTGAGATAGACTTCCCGGGTAGTTTGTATTCTGTGCTCCCTGGGTTATCTGTCTATGTCTCTTATAATGTTCACTGTCCAGACTCAGCATGGAACTTCCTGGTAAACTGGTTCAACTCAGTAATCCACTCTTGGTACTAAGTCCATACTGGTGAGATAGACTTCCCGGGTAGTTGGTGTTCTGTGCTCCCTGGGTTATCTGTCTATGTCTCTTATAATGTTCACTGTCCAGACTCAGCATGGAACTTCCTGGTCAACTGGTTCAACTCAGTAATCCACTCTTGGTACTAAGTCCATACTGGTGAGATAGACTTCCCGGGTAGTTGGTATTCTGTGCTCCCTGGGTTATCTGTCTATGTCTCTTATAATGTTCACTGTCCAGACTCAGCATGGAACTTCCTGGTAAACTGGTTCAACTCAGTAATCCACTCTTGGTACTAAGTCCATACTGGTGAGATAGACTTCCCGGGTAGTTGGTATTCTGTGCTCCCTGGGTTAGCTGTCTATGTCTCTTATAATGTTCACTGTCCAGACTCAGCATGGAACTTCCTGGTAAACTGGTTCAACTCAGTAATCCACTCTTGGTACTAAGTCCATACTGGTGAGCTGGACTTCCCGGGTAGTTGGTGTTCTGTGCTCCCTGGGTTATCTTTCTTTATCTCTTATAATGTTTACTGGCCAGACTCAGCATGGAACTTCCTGGTCAACTGGTTCAACTCAGTAATCCACTCTTGGTACTAAGTCCATACTGGTGAGATAGACTTCCCGGGTAGTTGGTATTCTGTGCTCCCTGGGTTATCTGTCTATGTCTCTTATAATGTTTACTGTCCAGACTCAGCATGGAACTTCCTGGTCAACTGGTTCAACTCAGTAATCCACTCTTGGTACTAAGTCCATACTGGTGAGCTGGACTTCCCGGGTAGTTGGTGTTCTGTGCTCCCTGGGTTATCTTTCTTTATCTCTTATAATGTTTACTGGCCAGACTCAGCATGGAACTTCCTGGTCAACTGGTTCAACTCAGTAATCCACTCTTGGTACTAAGTCCATACTGGTGAGCTGGACTTCCCGGGTAGTTGGTGTTCTGTGCTCCCTGGGTTATCTTTCTTTATCTCTTATAATGTTTACTGGCCAGACTCAGCATGGAACTTCCTGGTCAACTGGTTCAACTCAGTAATCCACTCTTGGTACTAAGTCCATACTGGTGAGCTGGACTCCCCGGGTAGTTGGTGTTCTGTGCTCCCTGGGTTATCTGTCTATGTCTCTTATAATGTTCACTGTCCAGACTCAGCATGGAACTTCCTGGTCAACTGGTTCAACTCAGTAATCCACTCTTGGTACTAAGTCCATACTGGTGAGATAGACTTCCCGGGTAGTTGGTGTTCTGTGCTCCCTGGGTTATCTGTCTATGTCTCTTATAATGTTTACTGGCCAGACTCAGCATGGAACTTCCTGGTCAACTGGTTCAACTCAGTAATCCACTCTTGGTACTAAGTCCATACTGGTGAGATAGACTTCCCGGGTAGTTGGTGTTCTGTGCTCCCTGGGTTATCTGTCTATGTCTCTTATAATGTTCACTGTCCAGACTCAGCATGGAACTTCCTGGTCAACTGGTTCAACTCAGTAATCCACTCTTGGTACTAAGTCCATACTGGTGAGATAGACTTCCCGGGTAGTTGGTGTTCTGTGCTCCCTGGGTTATCTGTCTATGTCTCTTATAATGTTCACTGTCCAGACTCAGCATGGAACTTCCTGGTCAACTGGTTCAACTCAGTAATCCACTCTTGGTACTAAGTCCATACTGGTGAGATAGACTTCCCGGGTAGTTGGTGTTCTGTGCTCCCTGGGTTATCTGTCTATGTCTCTTATAATGTTCACTGTCCAGACTCAGCATGGAACTTCCTGGTCAACTGGTTCAACTCAGTAATCCACTCTTGGTACTAAGTCCATACTGGTGAGATAGACTTCCCGGGTAGTTGGTGTTCTGTGCTCCCTGGGTTATCTGTCTATGTCTCTTATAATGTTCACTGTCCAGACTCAGCATGGAACTTCCTGGTCAACTGGTTCAACTCAGTAATCCACTCTTGGTACTAAGTCCATACTGGTGAGATAGACTTCCCGGGTAGTTAGTGTTCTGTGCTCCCTGGGTTATCTGTCTATGTCTCTTATAATGTTTACTGGCCAGACTCAGCATGGAACTTCCTGGTCAACTGGTTCAACTCAGTAATCCACTCTTGGTACTAAGTCCATACTGGTGAGATAGACTTCCCGGGTAGTTGGTGTTCTGTGCTCCCTGGGTTATCTGTCTATGTCTCTTATAATGTTCACTGTCCAGACTCAGCATGGAACTTCCTGGTCAACTGGTTCAACTCAGTAATCCACTCTTGGTACTAAGTCCATACTGGTGAGCTGGACTCCCCGGGTAGTTGGTGTTCTGTGCTCCCTGGGTTATCTGTCTATGTCTCTTATAATGTTTACTGGCCAGACTCAGCATGGAACTTCCTGGTCAACTGGTTCAACTCAGTAATCCACTCTTGGTACTAAGTCCATACTGGTGAGATAGACTTCCCGGGTAGTTGGTGTTCTGTGCTCCCTGGGTTATCTGTCTATGTCTCTTATAATGTTTACTGGCCAGACTCAGCATGGAACTTCCTGGTCAACTGGTTCAACTCAGTAATCCACTCTTGGTACTAAGTCCATACTGGTGAGCTGGACTCCCCGGGTAGTTGGTGTTCTGTGCTCCCTGGGTTATCTGTCTATGTCTCTTATAATGTTTACTGGCCAGACTCAGCATGGAACTTCCTGGTCAACTGGTTCAACTCAGTAATCCACTCTTGGTACTAAGTCCATACTGGTGAGCTGGACTCCCCGGGTAGTTGGTGTTCTGTGCTCCCTGGGTTATCTGTCTATGTCTCTTATAATGTTTACTGGCCAGACTCAGCATGGAACTTCCTGGTCAACTGGTTCAACTCAGTAATCCACTCTTGGTACTAAGTCCATACTGGTGAGCTGGACTCCCCGGGTAGTTGGTGTTCTGTGCTCCCTGGGTTATCTGTCTATGTCTCTTATAATGTTCACTGTCCAGACTCAGCATGGAACTTCCTGGTCAACTGGTTCAACTCAGTAATCCACTCTTGGTACTAAGTCCATACTGGTGAGATAGACTTCCCGGGTAGTTGGTGTTCTGTGCTCCCTGGGTTATCTGTCTATGTCTCTTATAATGTTCACTGTCCAGACTCAGCATGGAACTTCCTGGTCAACTGGTTCAATTCAGTATTCCACTCTTGGTACTAAGTCCATACTGGTGAGATAGACTTCCCGGGTAGTTTGTATTCTGTGCTCCCTGGGTTATCTGTCTATGTCTCTTATAATGTTCACTGTCCAGACTCAGCATGGAACTTCCTGGTAAACTGGTTCAACTCAGTAATCCACTCTTGGTACTAAGTCCATACTGGTGAGATAGACTTCCCGGGTAGTTGGTGTTCTGTGCTCCCTGGGTTATCTGTCTATGTCTCTTATAATGTTCACTGTCCAGACTCAGCATGGAACTTCCTGGTCAACTGGTTCAACTCAGTAATCCACTCTTGGTACTAAGTCCATACTGGTGAGATAGACTTCCCGGGTAGTTGGTATTCTGTGCTCCCTGGGTTATCTGTCTATGTCTCTTATAATGTTCACTGTCCAGACTCAGCATGGAACTTCCTGGTAAACTGGTTCAACTCAGTAATCCACTCTTGGTACTAAGTCCATACTGGTGAGATAGACTTCCCGGGTAGTTGGTATTCTGTGCTCCCTGGGTTAGCTGTCTATGTCTCTTATAATGTTCACTGTCCAGACTCAGCATGGAACTTCCTGGTAAACTGGTTCAACTCAGTAATCCACTCTTGGTACTAAGTCCATACTGGTGAGCTGGACTTCCCGGGTAGTTGGTGTTCTGTGCTCCCTGGGTTATCTTTCTTTATCTCTTATAATGTTTACTGGCCAGACTCAGCATGGAACTTCCTGGTCAACTGGTTCAACTCAGTAATCCACTCTTGGTACTAAGTCCATACTGGTGAGATAGACTTCCCGGGTAGTTGGTATTCTGTGCTCCCTGGGTTATCTGTCTATGTCTCTTATAATGTTTACTGTCCAGACTCAGCATGGAACTTCCTGGTCAACTGGTTCAACTCAGTAATCCACTCTTGGTACTAAGTCCATACTGGTGAGCTGGACTTCCCGGGTAGTTGGTGTTCTGTGCTCCCTGGGTTATCTTTCTTTATCTCTTATAATGTTTACTGGCCAGACTCAGCATGGAACTTCCTGGTCAACTGGTTCAACTCAGTAATCCACTCTTGGTACTAAGTCCATACTGGTGAGCTGGACTTCCCGGGTAGTTGGTGTTCTGTGCTCCCTGGGTTATCTTTCTTTATCTCTTATAATGTTTACTGGCCAGACTCAGCATGGAACTTCCTGGTCAACTGGTTCAACTCAGTAATCCACTCTTGGTACTAAGTCCATACTGGTGAGCTGGACTCCCCGGGTAGTTGGTGTTCTGTGCTCCCTGGGTTATCTGTCTATGTCTCTTATAATGTTCACTGTCCAGACTCAGCATGGAACTTCCTGGTCAACTGGTTCAACTCAGTAATCCACTCTTGGTACTAAGTCCATACTGGTGAGATAGACTTCCCGGGTAGTTGGTGTTCTGTGCTCCCTGGGTTATCTGTCTATGTCTCTTATAATGTTCACTGTCCAGACTCAGCATGGAACTTCCTGGTAAACTGGTTCAACTCAGTAATCCACTCTTGGTACTAAGTCCATACTGGTGAGATAGACTTCCCGGGTAGTTGGTGTTCTGTGCTCCCTGGGTTATCTGTCTATGTCTCTTATAATGTTCACTGTCCAGACTCAGCATGGAACTTCCTGGTCAACTGGTTCAACTCAGTAATCCACTCTTGGTACTAAGTCCATACTGGTGAGATAGACTTCCCGGGTAGTTGGTGTTCTGTGCTCCCTGGGTTATCTGTCTATGTCTCTTATAATGTTCACTGTCCAGACTCAGCATGGAACTTCCTGGTCAACTGGTTCAACTCAGTAATCCACTCTTGGTACTAAGTCCATACTGGTGAGATAGACTTCCCGGGTAGTTGGTGTTCTGTGCTCCCTGGGTTATCTGTCTATGTCTCTTATAATGTTCACTGTCCAGACTCAGCATGGAACTTCCTGGTCAACTGGTTCAACTCAGTAATCCACTCTTGGTACTAAGTCCATACTGGTGAGATAGACTTCCCGGGTAGTTTGTATTCTGTGCTCCCTGGGTTATCTGTCTATGTCTCTTATAATGTTCACTGTCCAGACTCAGCATGGAACTTCCTGGTAAACTGGTTCAACTCAGTAATCCACTCTTGGTACTAAGTCCATACTGGTGAGATAGACTTCCCGGGTAGTTGGTGTTCTGTGCTCCCTGGGTTATCTGTCTATGTCTCTTATAATGTTCACTGTCCAGACTCAGCATGGAACTTCCTGGTCAACTGGTTCAACTCAGTAATCCACTCTTGGTACTAAGTCCATACTGGTGAGATAGACTTCCCGGGTAGTTGGTATTCTGTGCTCCCTGGGTTATCTGTCTATGTCTCTTATAATGTTCACTGTCCAGACTCAGCATGGAACTTCCTGGTAAACTGGTTCAACTCAGTAATCCACTCTTGGTACTAAGTCCATACTGGTGAGATAGACTTCCCGGGTAGTTGGTATTCTGTGCTCCCTGGGTTAGCTGTCTATGTCTCTTATAATGTTCACTGTCCAGACTCAGCATGGAACTTCCTGGTAAACTGGTTCAACTCAGTAATCCACTCTTGGTACTAAGTCCATACTGGTGAGCTGGACTTCCCGGGTAGTTGGTGTTCTGTGCTCCCTGGGTTATCTTTCTTCATCTCTTATAATGTTTACTGGCCAGACTCAGCATGGAACTTCCTGGTCAACTGGTTCAACTCAGTAATCCACTCTTGGTACTAAGTCCATACTGGTGAGATAGACTTCCCGGGTAGTTGGTATTCTGTGCTCCCTGGGTTATCTGTCTATGTCTCTTATAATGTTTACTGTCCAGACTCAGCATGGAACTTCCTGGTCAACTGGTTCAACTCAGTAATCCACTCTTGGTACTAAGTCCATACTGGTGAGCTGGACTTCCCGGGTAGTTGGTGTTCTGTGCTCCCTGGGTTATCTTTCTTTATCTCTTATAATGTTTACTGGCCAGACTCAGCATGGAACTTCCTGGTCAACTGGTTCAACTCAGTAATCCACTCTTGGTACTAAGTCCATACTGGTGAGATAGACTTCCCGGGTAGTTGGTGTTCTGTGCTCCCTGGGTTATCTGTCTATGTCTCTTATAATGTTTACTGGCCAGACTCAGCATGGAACTTCCTGGTCAACTGGTTCAACTCAGTAATCCACTCTTGGTACTAAGTCCATACTGGTGAGCTGGACTTCCCGGGTAGTTGGTGTTCTGTGCTCCCTGGGTTATCTTTCTTTATCTCTTATAATGTTTACTGGCCAGACTCAGCATGGAACTTCCTGGTCAACTGGTTCAACTCAGTAATCCACTCTTGGTACTAAGTCCATACTGGTGAGCTGGACTCCCCGGGTAGTTGGTGTTCTGTGCTCCCTGGGTTATCTGTCTATGTCTCTTATAATGTTCACTGTCCAGACTCAGCATGGAACTTCCTGGTCAACTGGTTCAACTCAGTAATCCACTCTTGGTACTAAGTCCATACTGGTGAGATAGACTTCCCGGGTAGTTGGTGTTCTGTGCTCCCTGGGTTATCTGTCTATGTCTCTTATAATGTTCACTGTCCAGACTCAGCATGGAACTTCCTGGTCAACTGGTTCAACTCAGTAATCCACTCTTGGTACTAAGTCCATACTGGTGAGATAGACTTCCCGGGTAGTTGGTGTTCTGTGCTCCCTGGGTTATCTGTCTATGTCTCTTATAATGTTCACTGTCCAGACTCAGCATGGAACTTCCTGGTCAACTGGTTCAACTCAGTAATCCACTCTTGGTACTAAGTCCATACTGGTGAGATAGACTTCCCGGGTAGTTGGTGTTCTGTGCTCCCTGGGTTATCTGTCTATGTCTCTTATAATGTTCACTGTCCAGACTCAGCATGGAACTTCCTGGTCAACTGGTTCAACTCAGTAATCCACTCTTGGTACTAAGTCCATACTGGTGAGATAGACTTCCCGGGTAGTTGGTGTTCTGTGCTCCCTGGGTTATCTGTCTATGTCTCTTATAATGTTCACTGTCCAGACTCAGCATGGAACTTCCTGGTCAACTGGTTCAACTCAGTAATCCACTCTTGGTACTAAGTCCATACTGGTGAGATAGACTTCCCGGGTAGTTAGTGTTCTGTGCTCCCTGGGTTATCTGTCTATGTCTCTTATAATGTTTACTGGCCAGACTCAGCATGGAACTTCCTGGTCAACTGGTTCAACTCAGTAATCCACTCTTGGTACTAAGTCCATACTGGTGAGATAGACTTCCCGGGTAGTTGGTGTTCTGTGCTCCCTGGGTTATCTGTCTATGTCTCTTATAATGTTCACTGTCCAGACTCAGCATGGAACTTCCTGGTCAACTGGTTCAACTCAGTAATCCACTCTTGGTACTAAGTCCATACTGGTGAGATAGACTTCCCGGGTAGTTGGTGTTCTGTGCTCCCTGGGTTATCTGTCTATGTCTCTTATAATGTTCACTGTCCAGACTCAGCATGGAACTTCCTGGTCAACTGGTTCAACTCAGTAATCCACTCTTGGTACTAAGTCCATACTGGTGAGCTGGACTCCCGGTAGTTGGTGTTCTGTGCTCCCTGGGTTATCTGTCTATGTCTCTTATAATGTTTACTGGCCAGACTCAGCATGGAACTTCCTGGTCAACTGGTTCAACTCAGTAATCCACTCTTGGTACTAAGTCCATACTGGTGAGCTGGACTTCCCGGGTAGTTGGTGTTCTGTGCTCCCTGGGTTATCTTTCTTTATCTCTTATAATGTTTACTGGCCAGACTCAGCATGGAACTTCCTGGTCAACTGGTTCAACTCAGTAATCCACTCTTGGTACTAAGTCCATACTGGTGAGCTGGACTCCCCGGGTAGTTGGTGTTCTGTGCTCCCTGGGTTATCTGTCTATGTCTCTTATAATGTTCACTGTCCAGACTCAGCATGGAACTTCCTGGTCAACTGGTTCAACTCAGTAATCCACTCTTGGTACTAAGTCCATACTGGTGAGATAGACTTCCCGGGTAGTTGGTGTTCTGTGCTCCCTGGGTTATCTGTCTATGTCTCTTATAATGTTCACTGTCCAGACTCAGCATGGAACTTCCTGGTCAACTGGTTCAACTCAGTAATCCACTCTTGGTACTAAGTCCATACTGGTGAGATAGACTTCCCGTGTAGTTGGTGTTCTGTGCTCCCTGGGTTATCTGTCTATGTCTCTTATAATGTTCACTGTCCAAACTCAGCATGGAACTTCCTGGTCAACTGGTTCAACTCAGTAATCCACTCTTGGTACTAAGTCCATACTGGTGAGATAGACTTCCCGGGTAGTTGGTGTTCTGTGCTCCCTGGGTTATCTGTCTATGTCTCTTATAATGTTCACTGTCCAGACTCAGCATGGAACTTCCTGGTCAACTGGTTCAACTCAGTAATCCACTCTTGGTACTAAGTCCATACTGGTGAGATAGACTTCCCGGGTAGTTGGTGTTCTGTGCTCCCTGGGTTATCTGTCTATGTCTCTTATAATGTTCACTGTCCAGACTCAGCATGGAACTTCCTGGTCAACTGGTTCAACTCAGTAATCCACTCTTGGTACTAAGTCCATACTGGTGAGATAGACTTCCCGGGTAGTTGGTGTTCTGTGCTCCCTGGGTTATCTGTCTATGTCTCTTATAATGTTTACTGGTCAGACTCAGCATGGAACTTCCTGGTCAACTGGTTCAACTCAGTAATCCACTCTTGGTACTAAGTCCATACTGGTGAGATAGACTTCCCGGGTAGTTGGTGTTCTGTGCTCCCTGGGTTATCTGTCTATGTCTCTTATAATGTTCACTGTCCAGACTCAGCATGGAACTTCCTGGTCAACTGGTTCAACTCAGTAATCCACTCTTGGTACTAAGTCCATACTAGTGAGATAGACTTCCCGGGTAGTTGGTATTCTGTGCTCCCTGGGTTATCTGTCTATGTCTCTTATAATGTTTACTGGCCAGACTCAGCATGGAACTTCCTGGTAAACTGGTTCAACTCAGTAATCCACTCTTGGTACTAAGTCCATACTGGTGAGCTGGACTTCCCGGGTAGTTGGTGTTCTGTGCTCCCTGGGTTATCTGTCTATGTCTCTTATAATGTTCACTGTCCAGACTCAGCATGGAACTTCCTGGTCAACTGGTTCAACTCAGTAATCCACTCTTGGTACTAAGTCCATACTGGTGAGCTGGACTCCCCGGGTAGTTGGTATTCTGTGCTCCCTGGGTTATCTGTCTATGTCTCTTATAATGTTTACTGGCCAGACTCAGCATGGAACTTCCTGGTCAACTGGTTCAACTCAGTAATCCACTCTTGGTACTAAGTCCATACTGGTGAGCTGGACTCCCCGGGTAGTTGGTGTTCTGTGCTCCCTGGGTTATCTGTCTATGTCTCTTATAATGTTCACTGGCCAGACTCAGCATGGAACTTCCTGGTCAACTGGTTCAACTCAGCAATCTACTCTTGGTACTAAGTCCATACTGGTGAGATAGACTTCCCGGGTAGTTGGTGTTCTGTGCTCCCTGGGTTATCTGTCTATGTCTCTTATAATGTTCACTGTCCAGACTCAGCATGGAACTTCCTGGTCAACTGGTTCAACTCAGCAATCTACTCTTGGTACTAAGTCCATACTGGTGAGATAGACTTCCCGGGTAGTTGGTGTTCTGTGCTCCCTGGGTTATCTGTCTATGTCTCTTATAATGTTCACTGTCCAGACTCAGCATGGAACTTCCTGGTCAACTGGTTCAACTCAGTAATCCACTCTTGGTACTAAGTCCATACTGGTGAGATAGACTTCCCGGGTAGTTGGTGTTCTGTGCTCCCTGGGTTATCTGTCTATGTCTCTTATAATGTTTACTGGCCAGACTCAGCATGGAACTTCCTGGTCAACTGGTTCAACTCAGCAATCTACTCTTGGTACTAAGTCCATACTGGTGAGCTGGACTCCCCGGATAGTTGGTGTTCTGTGCTCCCTGGGTTATCTGTCTATGTCTCTTATAATGTTTACTGGCCAGACTCAGCATGGAACTTCCTGGTCAACTGGTTCAACTCAGTAATCCACTCTTGGTACTAAGTCCATACTGGTGAGATAGACTTCCCGGGTAGTTGGTATTCTGTGCTCCCTGGGTTATCTGTCTATGTCTCTTATAATGTTCACCGGCTAGACTCAGCATGGAACTTCCTGGTCAACTGGTTCAACTCAGTAATCCACTCTTGGTACTAAGTCCATACTGGTGAGCTGGACTCCCCGGATAGTTGGTGTTCTGTGCTCCCTGGGTTATCTGTCTATGTCTCTTATAATGTTCACTGTCCAGACTCAGCATGGAACTTCCTGGTCAACTGGTTCAACTCAGTAATCTACTCTTGGTACTAAGTCCATACTGGTGAGATAGACTTCCCGGGTAGTTGGTGTTCTGTGCTCCCTGGGTTATCTGTCTATGTCTCTTATAATGTTTACTGGCCAGACTCAGCATGGAACTTCCTGGTCAACTGGTTCAACTCAGTAATCCACTCTTGGTACTAAGTCCATACTGGTGAGATAGACTTCCCGGGTAGTTGGTGTTCTGTGCTCCCTGGGTTATCTGTCTATGTCTCTTATAATGTTCACTGTCCAGACTCAGCATGGAACTTCCTGGTCAACTGGTTCAACTCAGTAATCCACTCTTGGTACTAAGTCCATACTGGTGAGATAGACTTCCCGGGTAGTTGGTATTCTGTGCTCCCTGGGTTATCTGTCTATGTCTCTTATAATGTTCACTGTCCAGACTCAGCATGGAACTTCCTGGTCAACTGGTTCAACTCAGTAATCCACTCTTGGTACTAAGTCCATACTGGTGAGCTGGACTTCCCGGGTAGTTGGTGTTCTGTGCTCCCTGGGTTATCTGTCTATATCTCTTATAATGTTTACTGGCCAGACTCAGCATGGAACTTCCTGGTCAACTGGTTCAACTCAGCAATCCACTCTTGGTACTAAGTCCATACTGGTGAGATAGACTTCCCGGGTAGTTGGTGTTCTGTGCTCCCTGGGTTATCTGTCTATGTCTCTTATAATGTTTACTGGCCAGACTCAGCATGGAACTTCCTGGTCAACTGGTTCAACTCAGCAATCCACTCTTGGTACTAAGTCCATACTGGTGAGATAGACTTCCCGGGTAGTTGGTGTTCTGTGCTCCCTGGGTTATCTGTCTATATCTCTTATAATGTTTACTGGCCAGACTCAGCATGGAACTTCCTGGTCAACTGGTTCAACTCAGTAATCTACTCTTGGTACTAAGTCCATACTGGTGAGCTGGACTTCCCGGGTAGTTTGTATTCTGTGCTCCCTGGGTTAGCTGTCTATGTCTCTTATAATGTTTACTGTCCAGACTCAGCATGGAACTTCCTGGTCAACTGGTTCAACTCAGTAATCCACTCTTGGTACTAAGTCCATACTGGTGAGATAGACTTCCCGGGTAGTTGGTGTTCTGTGCTCCCTGGGTTATCTGTCTATGTCTCTTATAATGTTTACTGGCCAGACTCAGCATGGAACTTCCTGGTCAACTGGTTCAACTCAGTAATCCACTCTTGGTACTAAGTCCATACTGGTGAGGTAGACTCCCCGGTTAGTTGGTGTTCTGTGCTCCCTGGGTTATCTGTCTATGTTTCTTATAATGTTGAGCGGCCAGACTCAGCATGGAACTTCCTGGTCAACTGGTTCAACTCAGTAATCCACTCTTGGTACCAAGTCCATACTGGTGAGATAGACTTCCCGGGTAGTTGGTGTTCTGTGCTCCCTGGGTTATAAAAATGTCTCACTTTCTGAACATGGGTTACCTCTATGTAACTCCGATAGTTGGCGGCTTCTGTACGTGATTCCAAGGGTTCGAATTACATACAGTTGGTAGTACATGTTACTTACACAAATAATTAGTTAGGTGTCTGCACACCAGGAATCTGGGTTATAAATATCTCTTTATATCCACTCATGGACAAAACTTAAGGAAGTTGTACCTTTTAGAATGTATATAGGGATTCTCAGACAATAACTCTGAAAGATATTACAGTGACCTTAATTGAAGACACACGGGATAACCAATATACACTCATGGACAAAACTTAAGGAAGTTTTACCTTTTACCATGTATATCGAGATTTAGACAATAACTCTGAAAGATATTACAGTTACCTTTATTGAAGACACACGAGATAACCAAGTGTGAACAAAATTTACCCTGTCTCCTTAAAAAAAAAAACAGCGACATCAAATATATAAGTGTTATTCCATATTTTGAAGTGGCAGAACAAATATTGAATCTGAACATTGACTAAAAGGTAATCACGTTAATTATATAACCTGGTGAAACAAACAGAAGAATAAATGAATAAGAGTGAAATTTGACTGGGGACGAGATGATAATTATTAAAATAGACATCTCCGGTCCGTACTGTCGGAATAAATATCAATTAATTGTTGGTTCCAAAATCACTTTAGGTACCGCTCAATATTATCAGCCCAGTTTATGATATTTACAACAATGAATAATAGTCATGATAAAAATGTGAAAAAAGTATTAAAATTACAACTATATTCTCACAATGAGTATATTTTTTATTTAAAAAACGCTAGCTTTCAAGTGTTAATCGCTCTTCAACGGGCTTACTATAAATATCGACTTGATCCCACCAGAAATAGTTAAATTACAAACCAATTTAAAATTTTTCAGTTATAAATATCCACGCTGCGCGCGTTTGTTTTTGTAAATATTTCTGGTGGGATAAAGTCGATATTATAGTAAGCCCATTGAAGAGCGATTAACGCTTGAAAGCTAGCGTTTTTTAAATAAAAAAGATACTCATTGTGAGATAATAGTTGTTTTTTTAATGAATAATATATGAAAGTTATTCACATATTAAAACAAAGGGTCCAACGCGGGATTCAATCCCAGTTCATGGCTGTCTGGAATCGAGGGTGTTACCCACTCGTCGACCGACTTCTTAAATCGTTGACTATCAATATTCAATTACAGAATAATTATTTCATAATTAAGAAAGGGTATTTTTCCAATATTCAAAAATATTTTTTTTTAATAAACGACTAGTTTATATTTACCCCGACAGATGGCGCAAGCCATCAGCACAACTTTCAGTTTCACAATCAAAAGATGCCTTTTTGTTTAAAAAAAAAATAATTCCAATGTTATAGTGAATGTGAATGGTGAAATTATCAATTCTACAATCTATAGAATTGACGTAAATTATATTTTAAAATTGTAAAGAAAGTTATTGAGAACCAAGCGACTTTATGGACCAAATATCAGGTCGTCGGTGACGCTCGAGTGGCAGAAAGTGGAACTAAAATTTTATTTTATTTTTTAACGGCCCGTTTAAAGGGATATCACGTATATGGGGTTTATTACCATGAATAATTATTAAAATAGTATAATTTTATTTATTTTTACTTTAAATGGGGTGGAAAAATTATAAGGCTAATTTTAGTTCCGATTTTTGCCACCGTCGACCAGCTATTGGTCCATAAAGCTGACTTGATTAAATCGTCTTTTGATTTCTTTTTCTCTCATTGTTATTTATTTAAATTCTACTAAGGTGAGACTTTTATGCACTCATGGAGACAAAACTTAAGGAAGTTGTACCTTTCAGCATGTATATCTGGATTCAGACAATAACTCTGAAAGATATTACAGTGACTTTTATTGAAGACATACGAGATAACTAGTGTGAACAACCTGTCTCCTTCAAAAAACACAGACGACCGGCGATATCAAATACTTTCCACTTGCTTAAGTTTTGTCCATGAATGTATATTATAATGTTATAAAGTCTTTCCTCGTTATAAGAGCTAATTTATGATATAACGGACAAATCACAATTCCCTTCAAAATTACAATGTGAAAAATACTCGGCACGACAAAAATTTTCTTCTCTTATTTTTAGATATATTTTTTCTTTTTTTTGTATAAAAATATTAGTGTATTTATTCATATGTTTATAATTAAACACATTTTAGACATTTATGACTTTAAAAAAAAACTTCTTTATTTTGTTTAGTTAGAGTTTTAATCAAATATATATATATATTTTAAAATCTCTTTGTTTTTTTTTTGCTTATCCCAAGTACACATGGTACAGGCCATGATGATCATGGTGGGTAGAAGTTGGCGACTGCTTTTACTGTAAGTGCACCACATATCTACACATGTGAAAAGCTGAAAAAATCTCTTTGTAGTGTTGTACAATTGGTCGTCTATTATTGTACATGTACAGAAAGCAGTTTGACTTTCATATGATATAAATATCTTAAGTGTCCAACATGCTTCAAAAACAACTAAACTACATTTTTCCTCATCTAATTTGTTATCAAAATTCGAAACTATTATAGACGCGTAAGATTCTTTTTTAAAAATAAACAATTTCTACTGTCCTTACTGCAATGGAAAAATTAATGGGAGAGCCTAGCTCCACAGCAGTTTAATCTACCATACCGCTGTTATATTGCATTTTGGTATTACCGCTGGAAGGGTTCACCATTGATGAGCCAGGCCCTCCCATTAATTTTCCATTGCAGTAAGGGCAGTAGAAATTGTTTATTTTTAAAAAAGAATCATACGCGTTTATAATAGTTTCAAATTTTGATAACAGATGACGCGCTAATGTATCATGATATAATCATCTAATTGGTATTGTGTACAACACTAGTCTATTCATAGAGTCCATATAAGAAATCTATCAAATTTTAAACCAAATATCACAATATATCAGAATTTATTTGGATTTTGTCTTATAAACCTTATGTTTTGATACAGTAGAACTACTTCTCTGTAAAGGACAACACCTAGTTGTAGAGCTAAAGTGTCCTTTATGAAGAGGTGTCCCACTTACCAGAGAGTTGCTAATAAGTGAAAATGGCAATTTTAGGATCTTTATAGAGAAGTGTCTTCTCATGGAGGTTGTTCTACTGTATTAGACTTTGTACTATAGAGGGGATCTGACACTAGACCTTCTTAGTAATGGAAAATTTTAGCTGCGAGAGTTATTTTTCTTTAATTGACACATTACACACTTATAGGTTAATTGTTCTTTAAATTTACTGTAACATGTGTTACAAGCTAATGCTCTAGTTTATATATTTACATGCATATATATGTGCAAAATTGCATTACAATATGATAGTATTCATTGTGACAAAAGTCACCTCTCCCTTTTAAAACAAAGTTATTTCTGTGCAACGCACATTCTCAGATTGGTAATTATGCTACAATACTAGCCAGTATAGGAACAGCGGCTTTTATTTCCTAACACTCTGTGAGAGGAATTATGAAATAGGAAGATAAGAGAAAGACATCTGATTGTAAAACTAAAAGTTAATGAAGACTTGCCCCATGTTTGTCTTGTTAAATAGACAGAATCTTTAAGCTAAAAAGGTGTTTGGTGAGATGGTAGGGCAATGTTATTTTGCAAGATTGGCCCACACATACATACAAAGATTTTTTTTTTTTTCAAAAACAACTACCGTTAAACCTGTCTATAGCGCCCCCTCTAAATAGCGCCTTCCTCTCTATAGCGCCCGATTTTAAATACGTAGGTATATGATGCGATTTACATTAAAAGTGACCTGTCTGTAAAAGAATAGTATGAGAATAAAACATTGTGCGTAAAATATTTCTGTAAGCTGTAAAATGATTTTGCTTTGTTTTCAGGGGACAGTAATGAACAGTTTCATGGTGGGTAAGTAGAATTTTTTATTATCGAATCTATTGGAAAATGTTTCATGTTATAAAATTGTGTATTTGAGATGTTTTATAAATTATTATTATTTTATTATTATGTTTAACATAATAACATACAGTTAAACCTGTTTATAGCGCCCCCCCCCCCCCCTCTAAATAGCGCCTTCCTCTCTATAGCACCCGATTTTAAACATTAAAATGTAAACATTTTACATTAAAAGTGACCTGTCTATAGCACCCCCTCTCTATAGCACCCTATTTTGGTGAGTCCCAAGAGGGGGCGCTATAGAGAGGTTTACTTTTATTTTGTTTGTTGTTGTTAGCCGATATGCAAAAAGGGGTGGTGTCAATTCCTCCTGGTTACATCTATTTACATACCACACTTGATAGTATAAATCATGTTATTGCTGGACATCTTGTGTACCTCCTTCTTGTCTACTTCTTAAACTAGTATAGCTACTTCTTGATTACTTTTGTTACAACTACACTCATGGACAAAACTTAAGGAAGCGGAAAGTCTTTGATGTCAACAGTCATATATTTTTTTAAAGGTGAGACAGGCAATTTTATTAACATTTGGTTATCTCATGTGTCTTCAATAAAGGTCACTGTAATATCTTTCAGAGTTATAATCCCGATATACATATTAAAAGGTACAACTTCCTTAAGTTTTGTCCATGAGTGTATATTGGTTATCTCGTGTGTCTTCAATAAAGGTCACTGTAATATCTTTCAGAGTTATAATCCCGATATACATGCTGAAAGGTACAACTTCCTTAAGTTTTGTCCATGAGTGTATATTGGTTATCTCATGTGTCTTCAATAAAGGTCACTGTAATATCTTTCAGAGTTATAATCCCGATATACATGCTAAAAGGTACAACTTCCTTAAGTTTTGTCCATGAGTGTATATTGGTTATCTCGTGTCTCTTCAATAAAGGTCACTGTAATATCTTTCAGAGTTATAATCCCGATATACATGCTGAAAGGTATAACTTCCTTAAGTTTTGTCCATGAGTGTATTACACAATAGCTGTAGAGAAAGTATCTTTATAACACCATTTTTGCGACATATTATCACTTTCTATCACAAAGCAAATGTACCACACAAAGATATTCAGTGTTGAGATTCAAGCAAAGTTAACAAAGAAAACAAGGAGAGACAATCGTAAAGACTTTATTTATATTTATTTCAAACTAAGTTCTTTTAAACATTTAAATAGGAGATAAAAGAGGGAAGAAGAAATAGTGCTTACAATCCTTTATTTTAGTTGAACAACTAAATGGGAGTCACAAATAGCAATAATAATAATAATAATAGTAAAAAAAAAGCAAAAAATTAAGAAACTTTCAGAGAGAAATAGTGTATATAATAATTTGCATATAGAGATATGCAAATATACCTAATAACATATATCACTTTGAGGGCATATATGTAAATAAGAAGCCAAAAAAACAATTGCAAGATTGTGTTGTGACTAGAGAAAATATTCCGCTATAGAGATTCTTTGTTTACAGAGATTCACAAACTGCTTTAAGCAAGAAAAAAAAAAAGCTCGAACGAAAAAAAATGAAAAAATACTTTCATTTTTTAACTAAAAAAAAATCTTTGGAGTTTTTGCATATCAATAGTCTATCTTTTGTTTCTTTAAAAAAAAAAAAAAAACAGGAAACAAGAACTTTATATAAAGAGAGCTTTTGGTAAGAGCTATATATATAAAGACAGGAAATAATTCTACAAAAAAAAAAGCAAAGATTTTTTTTAAGTAGTGTAAAACAAGAGTATAAGAACAGAGATTCAAACAAATAATAATATATCACAGGGCGAAAAAAATATATATATAACTAAATACACAACTAAAAAAAGCCGCCTTGCATATATATATATCTCAACAATAATATATTCTAATATATATACTATTAAAAAAAATGATATTTAAAAGTCTAGAGTGAAAGTGAGAGAAAATGGCAGAGAAGGAGGAGGAAAAAAAAATCTAAAATTAAGTTTAAAGGTTAAAAGAAAAGACATTATCTATAAAATAAATTCTAAAGGATTTTACAACAAACAAAATTATATATAAAATATCTAGGGATGCATAAATTGCAAAAAAAGAAACAATAAGATAAACAAAAAAAAATATCACCAAATGTTACTACAACAAAAGAAAAAAGAAGGAGAAAAAAAATATATCACATTTATACTACACACCTCTTTAAAAAATAATAATAAATGTGATTATATAATAAAATAAAGAGAAAAAATACACGTTTTAATATATAATTATAGGAACTTAATATAAACTGATAGAGAAAATAAATAGATAAACAAACAGAATATATATATATGTACACACAATCAAAGAGAAAGGGTGAAAACCCTCAAAAAAAGAGAAAGATTGGGAGGAAAAGAGAAGACAAGATTTATCTTATTGTTTCTTCAAAATAACAAAAAAAAAAAAGAAGCTCTCAAAAAGAGGAACATTACAGAAAGTTATAGAAAATATGTAAATAAACTCCTTAATTACATAAAACAAGGTGTCTTGATTCCCAGAGTATCTAGAGGTAAATGAGGAAGAAGCTGTTGTAGATAGGATCTAAGTGTTGGTATAGTGCTGCCCTCTATTTCTTGTTCTGTACACCACAGAGTATTCTGTTAACTAGAGCAGATAAATAAATTTTGAGAGAAAGGAAGGACAACAACAATAAAATGTAAAAGAGCCAAGTTATTGAAGTAAATATTGAATGAGTTATATTCTGAAAGCCTTTCTTGCAACCAGTTTCTGCTGTTATTTCTATTGTTGTTGTTGTTTCTTATCCCCTTGTGTAAAGATTACACGAATTCCATGAGTTCTTGATCTCATGGAATGGGGTGTAGCTTTCGTTGATCATTGCACCATAATCCAGGCACACTTTGGTGAAAGTTTAACTTTGCCTGTAATTTGAGGCTGTTCCTAACATGGAAGCCTTTGCTGCTGACTCTAACATGAGTACAGACACAGCTCTTCCGTATCCCTGGAGAGGGAACTCTTGCTGAGGTCTATCAACTGGGTCAGTTGAAGTCAAGGATTTTTAAAGAGGTCTTTCTCCTCTTTCTAACAATGCTGTTGTTGGTCTGCGACTGCTTATTTGTCAGAGTTATTCTGCTTGTTTCACATCGTTCCTCTATCCGCCACCTGGGAACATGCCCTATAGCAGTCAGCTCTGCCAAAGGGGTTGTTATTTCTTATCCCCTAGGACACTCTGGATATTGTCCATCAAGTTTGAATTTTGGTAATATTCTCCAATTAAGTCTGTTAATTACCATCACTCACAGCTAATCTAGTGACCTTCCAGTAGCTTTCTTGACCCCTTCTAGCCAGCTAATTACAGGTGTTTTTCCTTTAATTTTTCCTAAAATCAACAACTCTTCTATTTTCTCTCACTAGGTGTCTTTAGTAGGTCAACAGGAAATATTCACAATGCTATTTATTTTTATACACAAAGAATTCTATACTGCAATTGAGGTGAGGTGAAGAATTGAGGAGGACCTCAGTGGTGAACCTTCCCAATGATTTCATCAGTTTAATCCACTAGGCCTCAGCTACAGTATAACTTCTATAAGAGGATACCTCTCTACAAAGGAGAATTTTGATGGCCAATTTTTTTTACTAATCATTAGCTATCTGGTGGACATCTCGCTCTGAAGGACACTTGGCTCCGCAAGTAGATATTGTCTTTTAGAGAGACACAAGGTAATAAGACCAAATGTTATGAAGTCATTCAACAATGTTAAGGTCCAATTTAGATTATATGGATTAGAATCTCAAAAGGTAACAAATTATATATACAGTTAAACCTGTCTATAGCGCCTCCCTCTCTATAGCGCCTGATTTTAAATACGTAGTACGATGCGATTTACATTAAAAGAGAGTGACCTGTCTCTAGCATCCCCTCTCTATAGCACCCTATTTTGGTGAGTCCCAAGAGGGGGGAGAGGGCGCTATAGGCAGGTTTAACTGGATTGAATGATTTGGTTTTGCTACCTTTTCATTCTAATCCATAATGCAAATTTAATCTTTGCATCTGTGAATTTAGTCTCCATGAAGTTCTGTTTGCAACACCAGATAGGCCTCACCAGACCACCTCCTGTATGTATGGGAGCCTCAAGACAAGGACCTATATTCCAAACCTACCAAGATTGTAAATTTGATCCACGACTTCAGTCTTCATGGCCTTTTACAACTAACTATACATTGGGATGATAAGGCACAATTTGGATTATAGATTATAAACACAAGGTAATAAGACCAAATAAATAAATAGTGTGTGACGTTTCGTTAACAGCGTTGTTACCATCTTCAGACAAAAGTTTTCTCTAAAACTATCTTCTTCTTATCTGTTATCTTGTTTACGCACTTGATAACAGTAACTATTTAAAAACATGCTGTGGTAAAATTTATCATTCAGTACTTTTGTCTGAAGATGGTAACAATGCTGAAACGTCGCACACTATTTATTTATTTGGTCTTAATACCTTGTGTATACAATGGGATAATTAACAAAAAAATTAAACAATTACAAAATGCGAGTATACGACATGGAAGGGACAAGAACACTACAGTACATGTGACAACTCACTTTCTTTTTCTTCTTCTTCTTTTTGGTCTTGAGCTGTGGAGGAGAAGACAAAAACACAAGAGGTTAGCTCCACAACACAATGTACCATTAACATCACCACTTTCACAAGGCCAGTTGTAAGGAGTGTATTTGAACATAAAACAAAATAATATAATACACTGCGGCCTGTGATTGTAAAACGACACTTGAAGTTACACTGCATGAGTTTCTTTTAACGAAAAATCAAAACTTTATTCCAAGGTGAAATATCGACTATTTCTATCCTTTTTGGATGAGGTATGAAAGGGTGAATTATGAAGAGTAATGAATTTAGTATTTTTCCGTTCGTCATTACTCTTCATAATTCACCCTTTCATACCTCATCCAAAAAGGATAGAAATAGTCGATATTTCACCTTGAAATAAAGTTTTGATTTTTCGTTAAAAGAAACTCATGCGGTGTAACTTCAAGTGTTGTTTTATAAAACAAAATAGGTACAGTTAACACTAAATCCTTTGAACTATTTATAGTTGATTCTTTATATTTATTCAATTACATAAATTTCTTTTAAGATATTTTTGTACTATATTATATTTGAAGTTAGGATCAGACATGACGTGGCCACGCGGTGCTATTGAAACGAGGGCGATAGGGGCGTGGTAATTTTCTTTTATTTTATATTAAAAACGATATATAATCTCTCCTTGTTTGTACACTATAGTTAGCTGAAGAAGGGCTTGCCCGAAAGCTTCCTTAATCGCGTTAATAAAAAAGAGTTGCGGCGATATATGATTCCCTCTTTCTAAACAGTTAAACCTGTCTATAGTGCCCCCTCTAAATAACACCTTCCTCTCTATAGCGCCCGATTTTAAACATTAAAATGTAAACATTTTATATTAAAAGTGACCTGTCTATAGCACCCCCTCTCTATAGCACCCTATTTTGGTGAGTCCCAAGAGGGGGCGTTATAGACAGGTTTAACTATATATCCTGACTATTCACATGAGCTTTTTAAATGGAGGGTCAAATAACCTGTAGAAATTTCCCATTCTAGACAAGTACATGTAATATATTTTCCTTCTTGAAGTTACACTTGTCTCAAGTTGGGGATAAAACCACCAGAACATTGTGTTGTCTACATAAAAGACTCTAACTACACCAATCACAGACAATTTTTGAAGAGTTTTTCAAAAAATTATGTGTTACAAGCTTTCTTGGGGGTCGATGGAAGGCTGGTTAAACTGTTTGGTTTTCAACCACTATGACCCGGGTTCGATTCCCGCATTGGGCACTTTTTTCTGATTAAAAAAAAATGCTCGAATGGCCCCCGATTCTTGCAAAAATCAACCCCTCCAGCGAGTGCAAGTAACCAAACAGGGCTCTGGTACATTTGTAAGTGCAAAGTCGAACTGCTTTTCACATGTGTAGACATGTGGTGCGCTTACAGTAAAAGCAGTCGCTAACTACCCACCATGATTATCATGGCCTGTACCACGTGTACTAGGGATAATTAAAAAAAAAAAACAACAAGCTTTCTAGGGATTCCCTTTATCAAGCACATCCCATCCTATGTTGAGGGCAGTTTACAATGTGTGGGGGGAGTTTATTTGAGGTGTTGGAGGTTGACTCCTCATTGGCTGGGAGGGAGTAAACACAACTCACCTGGTCAGTAGCTGCTGGGGTTAGGCCATCAGGGGTATCTGGGGCCTGTCAACACAACAACCCACTCACTTCTATATCTCACAAATCTAGATATGTCCTTGTTGTTTCTAGAATTTGTGTATACAATGGACAGATAATACTGCCTCTGTCTCCTTATTTATATATATATATATTTTTTAAATAAGACGACCAGCACCATTAAAGACTAACTTCCTTAAATTTTGTCCATGAGTATAGCTGCTTTCTGGTAAGTGGACACTTCTCCTCTTGCAAAGTCAAAGTGTCCTTTAGGGAGAAGTGTCCTCTTACCAGAAAGCAGCTATACTCATGGACAAAATTTAAGGAAGTTAGTTATATATACGTCATAATTTGTATATACCAAGATGTAACCCCACCACAATATATGCAATGTGTGATCCAAAAAGTTTTAATAAAAGCTAGGCCTAGCGAACTGGAGAGAACAACCATTACCAGGATTTCATTATCCAGGAAGTAAAGGTTATTACCCAGGAACTATAAAACTCTGGGTTCAAAGACCTTCTTCTTCCTGGAGGATGGTAATCATGAAAAAGACAATGGAGGTACCAACATCCAATCAGAGTTCAGCATGAATAGCTAACATCCAACCAAAAGTCGCCACGTAGACGATTTCAACCAATGAGAGCGATAGAGAGTTAACGAGGTAAATCTCGGACTCAAGTAAGTCAGTTGGGAGCTCGACACCACAAGAAGCAGGACGTGCTTAAGCCCTTCTCACAAATATAAAACATCTTCTTTTCTCCGAGCATGTAATAGTCAAGTACTCCATTAGTCAAAAACCCTTCTCTCCCTTAGTCGCCTGGTCCTATTTTCAACCCCATCCTGTGTCCCTCTCGTTATTTCCCCTGTGAAAAACCTACCATATCAGCCGAATGACTGCGCCATCAATCACCACAAGTCACCAACCCTACAGTAAGTCAACAGGGTCTTACATAACAATCAACAAACAAAAAAAGGTCCCAATCAATCCGAAACGATAATATTACATATATACAATAGAACTACCTCTCTGACAATACCTAGTTTCAAAGTCAAAGTGTCCTTTAGGGAGAAGTGTCCTCTTACCAGAAAGCAGCTATACTCATGGACAAAATTTAAGTAAGTTAGTCTTTAATGTCCCTGTTCATCTTTTTTTTTAAGGAGACAGAGACAATTTTGTTTACACTTGGTTATCTCATATGTCTTCACTGTAATATCTTACAGAGTTATTGTCTTAATCCCGATATACATGCTAAAAGGTACAACTTCCTTAAGTTTTGTCCATTGAATGTACTTAGTAAAAATGGTAATTTGAGTGATGAAAGCTGTAGAGAGATCTGCCATTTAACAAGTGCACACTCCTATGGAGGTTCAACCAGACATGATACATGTTATGTGCCATGAGAGAGCCACTCATGAGTTTTTAGATAGCGCCATGTTTTGGAATAATAAATATTGAGGTAGGGCCAACAGCATGAAACTGAGTTGGCCAATATCCTTTAATTAGTTGATATTTATTGCAAAAGATGGCGCTTTTTGTCATCCAAAGAAAACTCATTGATCATAAAGGTATGTTTCTTTATTTAACTTTCTACTTCTTCTCCTCTTTCTTTCTTAAACATTTTCTTCCTTCTTATCTCCACTCAATCATATTAGGGTTCTGGTTCAAATCACATTAATAGGTACCGCTCAGCAAGAGCAACCTAGTTCATGATAATTGAAACAGTGAATAATATATGAAGGTTATTCACATATTAAACAAATCTTAACGCAGGATTCAATCCCGGTTCATGACTGTCGGGAATCGAGCGTGTTACCCTCTCATCCACCGACTTAATCATATTAGGGTATAAAGCTTGTAGAGCTTGTTGATGGTGTCTGTCGGGGATGAGTAGAGCTTATCAATGGATGAGTCAATACAGCTTAAACATTTTGATAAGGTACAATTTGGAATCTAGATTATAAACACAAGGTAATAAGACCAAATCCAAATAAATAGTGTGTGATTTGTAGAACGACATTTGAAAATTATCCCGCATGTGTTTCTTTTGCATGAAAGATCGAAATTTTATTTTAAGGAGAAATAACGATTATTTCTAATCTTAGGGATGAAGTATGAAAGGATGAATTGTGAAGAGTAATGATAAATGGAAAAATAAAATAAATGCCCATCCCTGGACACTTTATTTTTCCGTTTATCATTACTCTTCACAATTCATCCTTTCATACTTCATCCCTAAGATTAGAAATAATCGTTATTTCTCCTTAAAATAAAATTTCGATCTTTCATGCAAAAGAAACACGTACAGGATAATTTTCAAATGTCGTTCTACAATTATAAGCCACATTATATTGTATTATAAGGTGTGATTTATTTATTTATTTGGATTTGGTCTTATTACCTTGAGTTTCTTAAACATTTTCTTTATCTTTTGATACATAGATGGAAATACTGGTGGGAGAGTATTGTGATTTCCTACCATTGAAATAAATGGTGAAACTATGTGCTATTGTGTGGTCTTGTAATAGACCCGAAGGAAGTTTTCTGAGGCAGTGGAATCTTAGGTTACACTCTAAAAACATTTTAGTTAGCTCTAAAAAGCTGTTAGGTAGATTAAATTGGCTAAACTGCTGGGAGGGTTCATCACTGAGGAGCCAAGCCCTCTCACTATTTTTACATAACAGTAATTATCTATTTGTATAGGAAACTTTCAGGCTTAATAATTGTATTTTTTATATATAGATGGTGTTATTGCTTTATAATAATTATATACAATTCTTGCTTATCTGTGCGTTATCTTAATGATAAGTAGATGAACATTCATTTAACTTAATTGGATGTCTCCTCGTCATAACTACAGTGAAAATAACACTTAATATATAGCTTTGTAAAACATTTGGTGATCAAAAATTGAATTCTGTTGTTGTTGTTTCTTATCCCCTTGTGCAAAGATTACACAAATTCCATGAGTTCATGATCTCATGGAATGGGGTATAGGAGTGCAGCTTTCTTTGATCATGGCATATGATCCAGGCACACTTTGGTGAATGTCTGACTTTGGCAGTAATTTGAGGCCGTTCCTAACATGGGAAGCCTTTACTGCCGACTATAACATGAGTACAGATGTAGCTCTTCCATATCCCTGGAGTGGGACCCTTGCTGAGGTCCATCAACTGGGTCAGTTGAACTCAGGATTTTTAAATTCTTGTTCCTAAAACTGTTTGATTAGAAGGAATGAGTTGAAAGGAATTATACATAAGTTAGGTTTATTATTATTGGACTAATGTGAGCATTTCTAGCTCAAAGCCTTTGTTAAAGTTCAAAGAGGATAGATCAAATATAGTGTGGGAATATAAGAGCAACCAACACACAAGCACATAAACAAACTTTTCATCCTATATCATGTTGGTTTCTTCTAGATATATATGTTTTACAGGAAACAAACACATAAGTAACAAACACACACAAACTCTTCATTCATATTTACATAGATTCTGACAACTTTTAGCTCAAAACTAGGGCAGTGATTTCATTCAGACCTATATCTACATATGATGTTGTTTTCATCCAGATACTGTATATATTACATTATAAAGGATATGTCAGTTTCATCCAGATATATAGGACCAAGTTTTACAGTAAACAAACACACAAGGAACAAGCACACACACAAACTTTTCTTTCATATTTACATAGATAGAAACAACTTCAAGCTCAAACCTAGGGCAGTTACTCCATCTATTACCTAAATGATGTCAGTTTCATCCAGATATATAGGTCAAGTTTTAAAGAAAACAACCATAAAAGGAACACACACAAACTATTCATTCATATTTACATAGATAGAAACAACTTCTAGCTCAAAACTAGGAGCAGTGACTACATTCATACCTATCTCTATATCTCGTCTAAATTTTATTCAAATAGGTATTACAGAAACAAACAACACATAAAGAAAACAAGCACACAACACATTCACACATGTACAAAACAAACATTCAATCTTTATTCATATATATATAGACATATATACATATAGGGAGATGTATAGATGGCTATACATGTACGTTAGCTACCTGAGGTGGGGAATCTGAAGCCTCCAAAACTACAGGTTGACTGTCGGGACTGGGGGCGGACGGTTCCTGCAGACACCACCAGGGGTTCAACATGGCAAGATGGTCGTCACATTACACCACAGATAAACTCAGTCTTAGGATAGAGTGCCAGCATTCAGTAGAATAACCTTCACGAGAGGACAATCCTATCTACAAAGTATAGTAGGTTTTATCTCCAAAATTACCTGATATATACATATTTTGAGCTAAAAAGCGATCATTAAATATATTTATATATTAAAAAAAAGGGCGTATCTTGAACTATTAAAGAAGGGGGGAGGGGGGAATCCCTCAAAATATTGTGAAAAAAAAAAATTTGTATCTTTTGTCTTTAACAGATTTAGGTAAGCCCTTAATTTTATATAAATACATATATTTGTTTATGCAAATTACTTTTTTTTATTATGAGGAGGGGATCAGTGGATAAGTGGTATAAACTGCTGTTTTTCGAATGTTATGACCTGGGATTGAATCCCATATTGGGCAATTTTTTTTTTTTCTAATAAAGCATTGCTTCAATGGCCCCCAATACTCCACCTGTGAGTGCAAGTAACCAAACGGGGCTATGGCACACTTGTGCGAAAGTCGGACTGCTTTCTACACATGTGGTGCACTTACAGTAAAAGCAATCGCTAACATTTACTCACCATGATTATCATGGCCCGTACCACGTGTACTAGGAATAATTATAAAAAAATAAAAACTATTTTTATTATTAAGCAACTCACTGGTAAGAGGAAACCTCTCTCTAAAGGAGATTTTGGCTCTGTAACTAGGTGTTATCCTTCACAGAGAAATTATTATTTTAATCAGAGGTACCATCATTGACAAACCCTAGATTGGCCAACTTATACCACTCATCCACCCTTTTCATATATAGGTTGTATCATATTTCATTTATATATTTCATAATATAAAATAATAAAGCATCCATTTTTCACATTGTGTCACGGTCTCACGCAATTCTGGCCTCAACTACCCGTTTCATGATTTTTTAGGATGCCTTAATGACCAATTTTTGGTTGTTGAGGTACAGCTTGCACCACACTGATGAGGGCCTGAAACGCGTCCGTGGTTAGCTTTTCTTGATTAATCAAGAATGGGTATTTGGCCAATTCTGGAATAATTAAAAATCAATGAGAATAGTTTATATTTATTCAGATAGATGGCGCAAGCCATCAGCAACTTTCAGTTGCATGATAAGGAGATGTCCTTTTTCTTAATCCAGGGCTAAGTTTCTTGTATAATTTTATTTCTCTAGCTTTTGGGCTAATATGCCCTTCAACAGGTGCAAATAAGGAGTATAACTTCTATCCATGTGTTAACTATGAGAGTTGTTAACTCGTGTACCAGGTGTAGATCTTCTTGAACTGGCCTGGTTGATAGTCCTCAGCAAAGCTTCCTCTCCAGATATATCATGTTAAGAGTCTGCAGCAAAGGTGTCTGCTTTCATATTAGGAACAGCCTCAAAATACCGGCAAAATCAGACTTTCACCAAAGTGTGCCTGGATCATGGTACCATGATCAATGAAAGCTGCACCCCTATATACCCCATTCCATGAGATAAAATATTGATTTGCATGCTGCAGCTCAAGGAGCATGGACTCATGGAATTTGTGTAATCTTTGCATAAGGGGATAAGAAACAACACTATGTGTATAAATTATTCACATATATAAAAATTTCCATCTACTATGTGTATAGTTATCTGGAAGTTGCACTCCTAGTTGCACCTGTTGAAGGAAATGTTAGCCCAAAAGCTATAAAATTAAACAAAAAAACTTAGCCCTGTGGATGCTTTGTTTTTTTTATTAAATTAAAAGTCAGGGAAAGAATGTGTTTAAAGAAGATTAAGATATATACAATAGAATTACCTCCCTGTAAAGGACAACACCTAATTGTAGAGCCAAGATGTTCTTTAGGAAGAGGTGTCCTCTTACCAGAGAGTTGTTATATAGTAAAAATGGTAATTTTGTAAATGAACAATGTCCTTTGTAGAGAGGTGTCCTCTAGCGCAAGTGTCCTCTCATGGAGGTTCTACTGTGTATATATATATTAAGTGGAGAAAAAGGAAATATCCTGAAGGTTTTGAATTTAGTGATTGAGAGAACTCTTATTTCTAGCATGCTGGCACTCAAGACTTTCCAGTCAGTTGTTTTTTGTTCACTACATCACATCATAAAAACAAAAAAAAAAGGCAACTTTAAAGGAGGGTGTTGAAAAAAAGTTGGAAAAAAAAAAGTTATTTGGAAGAGGAGAGGGAGGATAAAATGCCCACGAAAGATGGAAACAAAACCAACTGCCACAAATTGGAGAGAGAGCTGGAAACCATCACCACGAAATGGAAAAACAACGGCGACAAATTGAAGAAATGGAAACCACAGCCGTCACCACGAAATGGAAAGATATAAAGACACCATGGAGAATCTTGCTTCACCTTACCTAGAATCCCAAACAATGACATCTGGGGTTGGCGACTCAACAAGAAATGATGGAGATTTTGTTGGTTGCTCCCAGATCTCCGGAGATGGTCGAAGAGAGATGGCCGGAGCCACGACGCCCCTGACCACTGCTACACTTGGTGGTGGACATCTTCCCTCTAACCCCATCCTCCCATACATATAATGAGTGGTATATTGAACTGTGAAACCGCTGGAAGGGTTCACTACTAATGTGCCAGATCCTTTCAATTTTTTTTTTTTAATCATTGGAGTAAGGGCAGTAGAAAAATGGTTCTATATAAAATACACCTATCCCCCGATTTACACGGTAGATACGTTCCTGAGAAAAACGTGTAAATCGCGGGAAAAGTGTACACAGAAATAGCAGTATGGGCAGTAGAAATTGTTTAACTTCAAAAAGAATCTTACGCCTTTAAAATAGTTTCAAATTTTGATAACAGATTGCTCGAAGCATATTATATATTTATAAATGTATGTAATTCTACTGTCCTCAAAGCTTATGTCCATAGTTCTTCTAAAATACCCTTTCCAAGAGTCTACCATCAGTATCACTATAAAAGGAAGTTCCAAAAATGCAATATAACAGCAGTATGGTAGATTAAACTGGCGAAACCGCTGGGAGGGTTCATCACTGATGAGCCAGGCCCTCCCTTTAATTTTTCCATTGCAGTAAAGGCAGTAGAGAGAAATTGTTTAATTTCAAAAAGAATCTTACGCCTTTAACTCACCATAGGGAACATATTTCTGTCAGTGGTATTGTGGTCAGTGTTAAATAGATAGATTGGAACTACAAGGTAATAAAAATAAAGACCAAATCTGAATAAATAGTGACATTTCAGTAACAGCATCATGTCAGAGGCGGCCATTTCTTTTGGAGCTAAGTCGGCCTGCCACTGAGTAGTGCTCCCAGTCTTAATGACAAAGGCAGACACATTCTACTTCACCCAGTCATGATGGTTGTCAAACAGACACCATCAAGGGTCACAACTTGATATCCTTTTTTTTTTTTTTTGCTTATCCCTAGTACACGTGGTACAGGCCATGATAATCATGGTGGGTAGTTAGCGACTGCTTTTTACTGTAAGCGCACCATATGTCTACACATGTGAAAGCAGTTCGACTTTGCACTTACAAATGTGCCAGAGCCCCGTTTATTTACTTGCACTCGCTGGTGGGGTTGGACTTTTGCAAGAATCGGGGGCCATTGGAGCATTTTTTTTAACAGAAAAAAGTGTCCAATGCGGGGATCGAACCCGGGTCGTAGTGGTCGTAAACCAAACGGTTTAACCAGCCTTCCACCGACCTTGATATCTACACTTGATATCCTAATATGATTGAGTGGAGATAAGAAAGAAGAAGAGTAACGGCATTGTTACCATCATCAGGATTCAGTACTTTTTTTTTTTTCGGATGTAACAATGCTGTTATCAAAATGTCACACACTATTTTGGTCTTATTTAACTGGTAGTTCTAATCTATAAACCAAATTGTGACTTATCAATAGACAGGTTAATTTGTGGACAGTTGAATTAAAGAGATTATATGCTGTACACTAATATTCCTTCACCCAAAATAGTGGATATTGCTGCTGCTGTGATGGAGATGCATGGAGACATCTGAGACTCTTCTTTGGACACGACAACAACAACAATACAGTATACACACCCAAGATAGAGAACGACTGCTGTGATAGAGATGTATGGAGACATCTGAGACTCTTCATTGGACACGACAACAACAATACAGTATACACACCCAAGATAGAGAACGACTGCTGTGATAGAGATGTACGGAGATATCTGAGGCTCTTCATTGGACACGACAACAACAATACAGTATACACACCCAAGATAGTGGACATTGCTACTGCTGTGATAGATGTATGGAGACATCTGAGACTCTTCATTGGACACGACAACAACAACAATACAGTATACACACCCAAGATAGAGGACATTGCTACTGCTGTGATAGAGATGTATGGAGACATCTGAGACTCTTCTTTGGACACGACAACAACAACAACTAATATTCCTCCGTCAAAAACACAACAATTTACAGTAAAGCAAGCTCCCATGAGAGAACACGGGCCTAAACAACTAGATCTCTTGGAGGTGGTCTTGTTATTAGACACAGTCATGTCGGGCCAGGTCTTGACAAGTCTTTTAAATGACGTCTCTGATTAGAGAATCTCCAAGATAGACCAGGGTTTAGTCATGGGTTTTTTAGGCTGTGTGTGGTCATGAAGAACAAATTTAAAGAATTGTGGAGAGAATAGAACAAAGCATATTCCACTCAAAGAAGGCCAGGAGAGCTTCCAGATTAAAATTCCTCTTGAAAAAAAGTAGACAGAAACTTACTGAAACTTTGATTATATGAATAAAATAAAAAGAAATTTCCACTTAAGCCTACTGAAAAGGCACAATTTGGATTATAGATTATAAACACAAGGTAATAAGACCAAATCCAAATATCCAAATAAATAAATAGCGTTTGACGTTTCGGTAACAGCGTTGTTACCATCTTCAGACAAAAGTACATTCAGTACAACAAAGTTAACAACGTTGTTACCGAAACGTCACACACTATTTATTTATTTGGTCTTATTACCTTGACTTATGCCTACTATAATGAGTCTCCCATGAACGACCACTAAAAATTCTACTTTTGGCCTCTTTTTTTTTTATTTAAAGTACATCTAAGCTATAAATAATGGCCTTCTAAAATGATTTTTAAATCTTAATGGATAAATTTTTTTTTAAATGCATTAAAAATTTCATCATTTGGAGTTTGTGCTCGAAAAATTTCCAAAGAATTGAACATTGGTATAAAACCCAAATTCAAAATATAATAAAGAAGGACCAAATCTGTGAAGAATTTGGGGAAAAAAAATTACCATTGAATAAATAAACAATTCATCTCTCTCAATAATAATGATAAATATGTTAACAAACAAATAATTTCCTGAAATGCATTCCAAAATGATACCAATAACAACAGGAGAGTTACTTAAGGTAAAAAGCTCTTTATAAAACCAAAGAACTAGGCAAAAAAAGTGAATTCAATGATTTAAACGTTGAGAAATGGATTCAATATAAACCATAACTGGACAGAGTGGATCATCAAACACTGTGGAAAACTTCAACCTAGCTACACATCCAGGCTTCTAATAACAACAGGAGAGTTACTTATGGTAAAAAGCCCTTTATAAAACCAAAGAAATAGGCAAAAAAAATGAATTGAATGATTTAAACGTTTAGAAATGTATTCAATATAAACACCATAACTGGACAGAGTGGATCATCAAACACTATGGAAAACTTCAACCTAGCTACACATCCATGCTTCTAATAACAACAGGAGAGTTACTTAAGGTAAAAATCCCTTTATAAAACCAAAGAACTAGGCAAAAAAATGAATTTAATGATTTAAATGTTAAAAAATGGATTCAATATAAACCATAACTGGACAGAGTGGATCATCAAACACTATGGAAAACTTCAACCTAGCTAAACATCCATGCTTCTAATAACAACAGGAGAGTTACTTAAGGTAAAAATCCCTTTATAAAACCAAAGAACTAGGCAAAAAAATGAATTTAATGATTTAAATGTTAAAAAATGGATTCAATATAAACCATAACTGAACAGAGTGGATCATCAAACACTGTGGAAAACTACACCTAGCTAAACATCCATGCTTCTAATAACAACAGGAGAGTTACTTAAGGTAAAAATCCCTTTATAAAACCAAAGAACTAGGCAAAAAAATGAATTTAATGATTTAAATGTTAAAAAATGGATTCAATATAAACCATAACTGAACAGAGTGGATCATCAAACACTGTGGAAAACTACACCTAGCTAAACATCCATGCTTCTAATAACAACAGGAGAGTTACTTAAGGTAAAAATCCCTTTATAAAACCAAAGAACTAGGCAAAAAAATGAATTTAATGATTTAAATGTTAAAAAATGGATTCAATATAAACCATAACTGAACAGAGTGGATCATCAAACACTGTGGAAAACTACACCTAGCTAAACATCCATGCTTCTAATAACAACAGGAGAGTTACTTAAGGTAAAAATCCCTTTATAAAACCAAAGAACTAGGCAAAAAAATGAATTTAATGATTTAAATGTTTAGAAATGGATTCAATATAAACCATAACTGAACAGAGTGGATCATCAAACACTGTGGAAAACTACACCTAGCTAAACATCCATGCTTCTAATAACAACAGGAGAGTTACTTAAGGTAAAAATCCCTTTATAAAACCAAAGAACTAGGCAAAAAAATGAATTTAATGATTTAAATGTTAAAAAATGGATTCAATATAAACCATAACTGAACAGAGTGGATCATCAAACACTGTGGAAAACTACACCTAGCTAAACATCCATGCTTCTAATAACAACAGGAGAGTTACTTAAGGTAAAAATCCCTTTATAAAACCAAAGAAATAGACAAAAAAAAATGAATTCAATGATTTAAACGTTGAGAAATGGATTCGATATAAACCATAACTGGACAAAGTGGATCATCAAACACTATGGAAAACTTCAACCTAGCTACACATCCATGCTTCTAATAACAACAGGAGAGTTACTTAAGGTAAAAATCCCTTTATAAAACCAAAGAACTAGGCAAAAAAAATGAATTCAATGATTTAAACGTTTAGAAATGGATTCAATATAAACCATAACTGGACAGAGTGGATCATCAAACACTGTGGAAAACTTCAACCTAGCTACACATCCATGCTTCTAATAACAACAGGAGAGTTACTTAAGGTAAAAAGCCCTTTATAAAACCAAAGAACAAGGCAAAAAAAGTGAATTCAATGATTTAAACGTTGAGAAATGGATTCAATATAAACCATAACTGGACAGAGTGGATCATCAAACACTGTGGAGGAAGGAAAGCTACACATCCAAGTTGTATAGAAGCAACAAACTTACCATGTCTACTGTGTCCAACTTCTCAGAGGAGTGCAGCTCTGCTATCTCTTTGGCCTGAACAAAGATAGGGGTTAGTTTAGACACAGCCGCTGCAACACCTTGTTCTTGAAATAATGATTAAGTACAAATTTGGATTATAGATTATAAACACAAAGTAATAAGACCAAATCTAAATAAATAAATAGTGTGCAACGTTTCGGTAACAGCATTGTTAATATTAAGTACTTTTGTCTTAACTCCGCCTTTGCCGGGCCCAAGCCCGGATGAAAAAGGAGGAGGGGGAGCAGTAACAAGCTCACTAAAAAACCTGGGTTCAGCTGGCCCGGCTGATAGTACCCTGTAAGGGCTCCTAATCCAGGGATACAGGATGAGCAGCGTTTGTACTCCATGTTAGGAGCGGCTGCACATGTCAGAGGCGGCCATTTCTTTTGGAGCTAAGTCGGCCTGCCACTGAGTAGTGCTCCCAGTCTTAATGACAAAGGCAGACGCATTCTACTTTACCCAATCATGATGGTTGTACCTTAGTGTGATTGAGTGGAGATAAGAAAGAAGAAGAAGTACTTTTGTCTGAAAATGGTAACAGCATTGTTACCGAAACGGCACACACTATTTATTTATTTGGATTTGGTCTTATTACCTTGTGTTTATATTAAACATTATTGATTGATCAAAATGTGTAGATCTACAGATATAAGATCTAATATATAAATAAACTTTCTTGTATAAATATATTGCTCTCAAATGTAAAAATTTAAATAATTTTTCACTCTCTCTAATACTAGAAATAATTTGTATATATATTTAGAAAATAGGTACATAAAATAGTTAGAACATTTACAGGCAAAAGTCCACATAGGATATAACATGTGTTTTGTAATAAAGTTCACACACCAGAAATTGAAAGAAGAGAAACTTACATCCAGCTGGATCCAGCTGCCATCCAGTTGGCCCATGGTCAGTGGAGATTTCTCCTGGACCCCACAGTCCTGGTGGGATACCTGGGTGCCAACCTCTTCCTTGCTCTGCTGGACCTGGGGCTCCGTCTCAGACTCCATGTCCTGGGAACACAGTCCACAGGACTTAACACATCATCCTATAACTGGAGGAATGGTGGTGAAGTGCTGATCTGTCAGAATAAATATCACTATTGTTGATTTTAAATTATTTCAGAATTGGCAGAATACCCATTCTTGAATAATCAAGAAAAGCTATCCACGATTGCATTTCGGGCCGTTGACCTTCATCAGTTTGAACTCAGCCTTTCCCGGTCCCAAGCCCGGATGAAAAAGGAGGATATGGAACAGTAACAAGCTCACTAAAAAACCTGGGCTCAGCTGGCCCGGCTGATAGTACCCTGTAAGGGCTCCTAATCCAGGGATACAGGATGAGCAGCATTTGTACTCCATGTTAGGAGTGGCTGCACATGGCGTCTGTTCCTCATGTCAGAGGCGGCCATTTCTTTTGGAGCTAAGTCGGCCTGCTACTGAGTAGTGCTCACAGTCTTAATGACAAAGGCAGACGCATTCTACTTCACTTAGTCATGATGGCTGTTAAGCTTTACAAGCTTGATACCCTAATATGATTGAGTGGAGATAAGAAAGAAGATCAGTGCGGTGCAAGCTGTAGTGATGAAGTGGTATAAACCATTAATTGTCAACAACCAGGACTTGGGATCCAGTCCTACTTTAGTCACTTTTTAATCTAAAGGGGAATGATAAGGCACAAATTTGGATTATAAATTAGAACTACAAGACCAAATCCAAATAAATAGTGTATGTTGTTTCGGTAACAATGTTGTTACCATCTTCAGACAAAAGTACTGAATGTTTTCATAAAGCACATTTTGGATTATAGATTAGAACTACAAGAATATAGGCCTAATCCAAATAAATTAATAGTGTGTGATATTTTGGTAACAATGCTTTTACTGAAACGTCACACACATAATTTATTTGGATTAGCTCTTATTTTTTTGTAGTATTGAATGTTTTGTCTGATGATGGTAACAACGCTGTTACTGAAATGCAACACACTATTCATTTATATGGATTTTGTCTTATTACCATGTTTATATAAAGAAGAAAAAAAAATTTGCATCACACATTGGCCCCTAATTCATTTCGAAGTTCAGCTCCATCAGTGAATGCAAGTAATCAAACCGAGCCCTTTCTGTGATCAAAAAATATTGAAAGGACTTAGCTTCAACAGAAAGTTATTTCATTTATAAAGGCTTGCACCATCTGTCAAAATAAATATCAACTAGTCATTGACTTTTTTAATTATATTCCAGAATATTGACCAAAAACCCTCTTTCTAGATTAATCTTTTTTTAAAGCCAACCCCATACGCTCTTCACAAGTGGTTTATATATACAGTAGAACCTCCCTGTAAAGGACACCTAATTGCAGAGCCAAAGTGTCTTTTAAGGAGAGGTGTCCTCTTAACGGAGAGTTGCTAAATAGTAAAAATGGTAATTTTGAAAATTAAAACTGTCCATTGTAGAGAGGTGTCTGCTAGTGGGGTGTCCTGAAAGGGAGGTTCTACTGTATATACACCTCAAAAAAAAAAAAATCATTCTTGAAATAATCCAAATGTGATTCCCAACCAGCAAATCATGAACATCTATTGAATCCTCCAAAAAAGACTTCTAGGAAAAAAAAAAACAGGACTATAATAGAAAAGCTGAGACAATGGAACCTAATGGAGATCGTTTGAATGACTTGAGGAATAAGCAACAACAACACACCATCATTAATTTTTTTTTTACATAATTCTTCTTCTATAGGAATGTATTTTGTGTTGTCCCAGCATGGAAGACAATAGCACTGAGGGAACTTACCCTGGTCTGTGGCAGTTCGCTGGCATCCACACCTCTGTGCCGTAGGTTGGCCAACCTGTCTTGTTCCTTCCCCATCTCCTGGGCCAGAAGGTCAGATACTTCAGCTAGCCGGGTCTTCTTCATGGCCAGGTCTCCCTGGAGTTGGAGGTTGGCTTGTTCCAGCTGGACCCACACACAGTCAGTCAGTCCTGGCAACAGCAAGTGGTCCTGGGACTCACCTGTTCTGTCTGTACTTGGCTCTGCTCCAGTTCCTTCCGCAGCCTGGACTCCAGTTCTGACACCTGCCCCACATTATTTACAATGTAGTATGAACGTTTATACCCCATTCCAAGAGATCATGAACTCATGGAATTCGAGTAATCTTTACACAAGGAGATAATAAACAACAACAACGTTTATATATATATTTAGTTGATTTCTGTTCCACCAGATGGTGCTCTGCCTTCTGTAAAGCACATGTGCTCCTGGTCAGGATATGCCATTTTTAATATATATATATATATATGTGTGTAGTAATTATGTCAATATACACTAGATTTTTTCATATGTACTATAATTATAAATAGTTAAACAGCACCAACATATAGATACGTTTCAAGGCGACAGCTTGGTGATAATCATGTAATAACAAACAATAAAGTTTTATTGAGAGTTCGCTGCACCCAAGACAGGGTGAGGTCCAATTCATGAAGAAGAGAATTGTAGAGGCATTGGTATTCCCTGTGGTCACATTTATGAATGTGAGAATTGGACTCTTACAAAATAAGAAAAAAGGGAAGCTTTTGAAATGTGGACATGGAGAAAGCTAGTTAGACAAATATTTCAAACTTAAATGAAATTAATCGTAATAGATCCCTAGAATCCCAAATATGCAAACAAAAACTGACCTACTTCAGATGTATAATGTGAGTAAATGTTTTAAGAAAGATGTTGATGTTGGGAAAAATTAAAGGAAGAGAGGAAGACCTACAATAAACTGGTTAAAGGGGTCAGGAATGCTACTGGAAGGTGAATAGATGAGCTGTGAGTCAGTAACAGATCAAATTGAAGAATATTGTCCATATAGTCAACAAAAGTTGAACTCAACTGGATGGATGCTAACAACAACAATAAGAGATAAATACAGTAGAATCTCCATGAGAGGACACCTCTCTACAAAGGAGACAGTCTTCATCATCAGAGAATGATCATTTTTACTAATCAGCAACTTTCCAGTAAGAGGACACCTCTCTCTAAAGGTCCTGCAACCTAGGGTTGTTCTTCAGAGAGAGGTAGTTGGAGTAGGAGTATGGAGAGACCATGTGACCCACCTTCAGTAGAGGAAGACATGGGAAGGAATAGCACTATTTATAGATGCCATTACCACCAGCCACAATGACAACACCATTTATATAACACAGTATACGGTGTATTACCTTGGCTTTCTCTTGGGACAGTTGGTGTTCCTTGCACACCACCTCGTTCTGGAACTCATGGTACTTCTGTTCCGTCTGGACAACCACTAACTCAGGTAAAAATCTGACAGATAATATATGTTTGACAAAATGAATAAGGAATCTAGGGATAAACCTAGGTCTAGATTCCTCATTGATTCTGTAAAATTGTAAAAGCAGGAAAGAATCTTTAAGATAATATATTGTTACATAGAATTTGAAAAAAAAAATTAAAAAAGTGTGTATTCCAGAATAGAATGTTTCAGAAGGTTCAAGAATAATGTAGAAAAATCGGAGAACAACTATTTGGCCAATCTAAAACGATTGCGCAAGGCTTAGCGCTGGCAGCTTTCCGATTGGCTGACCAACCATGACCGTTCTGGAAAGATTTACTCCGGGATATATAGGGATGAGGAACTCATGCCAGAAAGTAGAAGAACGAAGCTACGTGGTGGACTCCAAGCAAGCTGCTGTCTCAAGAGGTCGGACTGCTGCTTACCGCCGACGCCGGTGTACTTCGTGGAAGACTCTACAAGGTTCTACCAACTTCTGTCTCCTGTTCTCCTTCACTATGCTGCAGTTGGTAAGTTTGTAACTGCTGTTTTCTTTATTGTTGTTTTATTTTTGCATTCTTCTGTAATTATTTTATTGATTAGGCTTAAATAAAGTCCTAAAGATCCTCTCTACCCATAGAATTTATTCTTTGTCAACCAACAACGCAACAATATGCAAGAAGCACTGTAGGGTACCTTGTGGAGACAGCTCCTGCAGTGATCCAACTCCCTGGAGGTCTTCTCCAAATCTGACGTTGTCTTGTCCAGCTTCTGTTTCAGTGCCTCCACCTCCTGGTGTTTGACAGTGTAAGACTGCACACACCACTCTGATATTGACAACTACCCATTCCTCATTTTTAATACCATCAAGGGTCACAACTTGATTCACTAATGATTGAGTGGAGATAAGAAAGAAGAAGAAGAAGAATTGAGGATATAGGAGACAATACAGGAAGATCTTTTTACTTTTTTCCCAAGGAAATCATGTCAAAAGTTTAGAAAAAGCTGACTTGGCATGTTGTAAAATGAAGATCACGACAATGAACACTATATGACATCACATGTAGAACAACAATACAGGAAGATCTTTTTACTTTTTTCCCCAAGGAAATCGGGTAAAAAGCTTAAAAGAAGACTACTTTATATGTTCTTGGTGTAAATTAAAAATAATGAAAAATCTAGAACACTACATGACACCACATGTAGAACAACAATACAGGAAGTAAAAGAAGATATTTACTCTAGAATCGACACCAAGTTGTCAATATATTCTACAATAGATTAATTAACTGAGGACACACATACTTCTATAGAACAAATCTGGTAACGGAAATAAGGAACTTAAACTTCACCTTTGCCGGTCCCAAGCCCGGATGAAAAAGGAGGAGGGGAAGCAGTAACAAGCTCACTAAAAAACCTGGGCTCAGCTGGCCTGGCTGATAGTACCCTGTAAGGACTCCAGGGATACAGGATGAGTCTGTACTCCATGTTAGGAGTGGCTGCACATGGCGTCTGTTCCTCAGTGGCAGGCCACTGAGTAGTGCTCCCAGTCTTAATGACAAAGGCAGACGCATTCTACTTCACCCAGATATGATTGAGTGGAGATAAGAAAGAATAAGAAGAAGAAGAGGAACTGCTGATCACCACAAGATTGTAGTGTAAATGTAATATGTAAATATATACAATCGGGAGTATCCAATGTGGGATTTATTTATTTATTTATCCATCAAATCAGACGCGATATCCCCACAAGGGATGCTTGCGTCAATAACAACACTAAACTCAGATACTATATTACATCAAAAAAAAAAAAAATAATAATTACAAGATTTAAAAGATAAAAAAGAGGACATTAAATCATTCTTGATTTTACATAACAACCAACAAAATAAACAAACCAAAAAATACATATATACAAATATGTAATAATTAAGGTTTTTTTAACCAAGAGAGAAAATCATAGATATATTTACAGAATTTTCTAAATTTAAAATACGAGTCCTTACTATTTACAAACATAAAAAGATCCTTGTATTTGATGTTTTCCCGGTTTCTGTAGTTCTGGAAGATTGGGCACTCAAGGAGCAGATGACTGGAATCCTGCTTTCTCTTTCCACATAAACATCCCGGATCGTCTATAGCTCCTATTCGAAACAGAAAATCTCCGAAATTTCCATGACCAGTAACGAATTGCACATTGTAAAAGTCAGGGCGGAAATATTTTGGAATGCCCAGAGGGAAAAAGAGACGAAAGTGATCATTTGTATTAGAAAACATATCTTCCATTCTTGTTCTCAAAAATCCTTTTATAATTGAAGGAGAATGTGGACTGAACGTTCGTTGGTCTTCCTCGCTTAGTTGGTCCAATTCATATTTAATCAATCTTGATTCGATGAAATCAGTCAGGAATGGGATCTCTGCCAGACAGTGGACACAATTTGAGGAAGATGTTTTAAACGATCTAGTAGCCCAAAGAACAATTTGGTATTGCATCGAATTTAATTTCTGTTTACAGCGGTTATTTATTTGGTAAAACCAAATTTCAGCTCCATATGTTAGAATAGGTCTAATTAGCGTCTTATACAGAATTAACCTTTTATTAGAATTTATACCCCATATTTTGCCGCTGAGGGAAAAAAGCAGATTTTTCATGCGCTGCGCCTTATGCAAAATCTCATTGATGTGCGGGGTAATGTGGGATGTTGGCGCTGATAAAGGCTTTTGTTGTTGTTAAATTGGGTAAAGAGCAGACAATGTGGAACAACAGCAAAAGTAGGTAACTAAGGTAACAAATTCAAATTGATTAAATGTTTGTGGTGTTTCAGTAATGGTGTTGTTACAATCATCAAATTAAAGTACTAAATGACGTTTCATTAATTTGGTCTTGTCTTGTTACCTTAGGTTTCTAATCTATAATCCAAATTGTACTTATCAAAAGAAGGTACTGAAAATAAAATGACTGAATAGAGGGTACACTGTGTAAAGAAGTATCTACATTACAGTACTCACTGGAATTAATAGCAACTAGAGTATTGGAGTACAGTAATAGGATATGTGTACAGTGCGTGGAAACAGTACTACAATTGTACTACTAGAGATACTTGTCAACTACTGAGTTTCCTCCAACACACCCCAGCAACTTTACACACCCAAGATAGAGAACATTGCTGTGATAGAGATGTACGGAGACATCTGAGGCTCTTCATTGGACACGACAACAATACAGTATACACACCCAAGATAGAGAACACTGCTGTGATAGAGATGTACGGAGACATCTGAGGCTCTTCATTGGACACGACAACAATACAGTATACACACCCAAGATAGAGAACATTGCTGTGATAGAGATGTACGGAGACATCTGAGGCTCTTCATTGAACACAACAATAATACAGTATACACACCCAAGATAGAGGAAATTGTAACTGCTGTGATAGAGATGTATGGAGACATCTGAGTCTCGTCATTGGACACAACAACACCCCAGTATAACAACACCCACCTTCTGCAGTTCCTGATTGTGTTCCGTGCCGAGTTTCTCCAGTTGTTGCTCCTTAGCTTGTAGGCTGCCTTGCAACTGCTTTATCTACACACACATACCAACAAGTTCGCAACAAATGGTACATAAGCAAACACTTCAAATTGATTACAGTATTCAAATTAAAGGAAGGGGTAGGTAGTCAAGGGTTACTGGACAAAATATCGAAGTTGTCTTCCAAGAAAGAGCCCCTAACCTACAAACCTGGATAAGCCCGGTCTTTCCTGGAAGTGGTGTCTCATAGTGAGGGTAAAATCATTAGGAGTCTTCTTCTTCTTCTTTCTTATCTCCACTCAATCATATCAAGCTTGTAAAACTTGAGATCATGACTAGGTGAAGTAGAATGCGTCTGCCTTTGTCATTAAGACTGGGAGCACTACTCAGTGGCAGGCCGACTTAGCTCCAAAAGAAATGGCCGCCTCTGACATGAGGAACAGACGCCATGTGCAGTCGCTCCTAACATGGAGTACAAACACTGCTCATCCTGTATCCCTGGAGCCCTAACAGGGTACTATCAGCCGGGCCAGCTGAACCCAGGTTTTTTAGCGAGCTTGTTACTGCTCCCCCTCCTCCTTTTTCATCCGGGCTTGGGACCGGCAAATTTGGCACAGATTCTCTGATCAGAGACTACCTTCAAGAGAAACAAAGTGAGGGAGGATCATAACCATTGTGGTTTCTCATAGTAAACTACTGATAAGGCACAATTTGGATTATAGATTTGGAACACAAGGTAAATAACATCAAATCCAATAAAATAAATACTGTGCGACATTTCAGTAACAACGTTGTTACCAAAACATTACACACTATTTATTTATTTGGATTTGGTCTTATTACCCAAGGAGACTACCATGGATTATTCATAGTGTTGTGGGGTTATATATCTATAAGAGAGGATGGATATCAGAAAGTCTACAAAACAGTAACTACATGCATAGATCTGAATTATAAGTATAAAAATGGCATTATATACAAAGAGGTGAAGAGGATGGTGCAGAACTGGATGAATTCAATGTTGGGTGGATCTAATATCAGCATTGGCACTGAATACTGCTGAAACTGCAGAGTTCTACTGCATATTTATACTCATGACAACACTTGAGGAGGTTGTACCTTTCAGCATGTATATCCTGCTTTTTACATGTGTAGACATGTGGTGCGCTTACAGAAAAAGCAATCGCTAACTACCCACCATGATTATCATGGCCTGTACCACCACGTGTACTAGGGATAAGCAAAAAAAAAGCATGTATATCGGTATTAAGACAATAACTGAAAGATATTACAGTGACCTTTATTGAAGACACACGAGATAACCAAGTGTGAACAAAAAATTGCCTCTGCCTCCTTCCAAAAAAAATAGAGACAACCAGTGACATTTAAAGTCTTTAAACTTCCTTAAGTTTTGTCTATGAGTGTACAGTTGAGTTTGTCAATTGAACTGACACTGTTTCATTGATTCTTGGTATAATCAAACTAAAGACGTAAGCATTGAGGACAATAGAATAACTAAATAATAAATTCAAAGGCATTACACTTCCTTAAGTCTTGAGAGGACACTGGCGCTAGAGGACACCTCTCTACAAAGGATAGTTTTCTTAGCCAAAATTACCATTTTCACTATTTAGTAACTCTCCAGTAAGAGGACACCTATCCCTAAAAGACACTTTGGCTCTGCAACTAGGTGTTGTCCTTTACAGGCAGGTTCTACTATATATAGGTAGTGTCAAGTTTTCTACCAAAAGGGTTCCAAGCCACAGTCACCCTGAGGGGAAGTTTACCTCAGTCTGGGACTCCCGGAGCTGTTCAGTGATGTTGTGGAGCTCAGAGCGGGACTGCTCCAGCTGGAGTTGGGTGGACTTCAGCTGTTCTTGGAGGTCCGCCTTCTGTGCTTCCATCTGTAAACACATTACATGGTCATTACCAAAGTCCATTTGTTGGCAATGCCCGCATTGGGCATTTTTTTTCTAATTAAAAAAAAAATTGCTCCAATGGCTCTCCAATTCTTGCCAAAGTCCAACCCCACCAGCAAGTGCAAGTAACCAAAAGGAGCTCTGGCACATTTGTAAGTGCAAAAGTCTAACTGCTTTCTACATGTTGCAGACATGTGGTGCACTTACAGTAAAAGCAGTCGCCAACTTCTACCCACCATGATTATCATGGCATATACTACGTGTACTAGGGATAATAAAAATAAAAGCTATAAAAATTACTGTTACTCTACTTTTCCTAACTACTTACTAACTACTACAGTAGAACCTCCATGAGAGGACACTCACGCTAGAAGGACAGCTCACTATAAAAGATAGTTTTCATTTGCAAAATTACCATTTTTACTATTTAGCAACTCTCCAGTAAGAGGACACTTCTGCTTAAAGATCACTTTGGCTTTACAATTAGGTGTATTTTACAGGGAGGTAGTTCTACTGTATATTCCAAATTTTAAATAAATTATAGAAATACCTGTCCATGATATAGAAGAAAAAAAGAGGGGAACTAAACCAGAATTCATTCTTCAAGCAGAATATAGATACCTGGTTACAGAGGAGAAGCTGGTCCTCCCGGTGGAGTTCCAACTGATCCATCCGCTCCCTGAGTTCCTCCAGCCGCTTCAGCCCGGCCTGGTGTGTGTGGTCCAGGGCTTGTTCCAGGCTGGACTTCTCCTGGTATTCCAACTCCAGTCTCCGCTTCAGTTCCACCAGCTTGTCCTGGAGCTGCACCCCAACTTTTCAATATAACTAACTCCTTTTGTAGATGTCTTATTGGAGAGGAACCAACAGTCCCACAACAAATTAAACAACTCCCAAAAACAAAGGTATTTTTTACATTCAAATAATGGTTGTAAATATGCTAATGTGGAAAAAAATGGATACCCTCACACGTTGGCATTGAAGGCAATGAAGCTGCTAATGTGCTAGCGAAAAAAGGCACAAAAGAACCCTTGCCACAGAAAAATAAACTTACTTTTAAAGATATAGAAACAATAGCCAAAACAAAAATAAACAAGAACTAGAGGATCCCACCTAAGCACAGTTGGTACAGTGGAGTGAACCCAGGAGGAGCTCTTAACATCAGAAATAGACAGCATCAAACAACACTAACAAGATTTAGAACAGGCCATCTCAAGCCATTGAAGATAGAAAATAATAACAAAATTTATCCCACTTGCTCAAAATGTAGTTTGGTACCTGCAGCTCCAGAACACATTTTGGCTTGCATTAGATGCACTAAACAGGACCTTTGGGAGAGGCCGCTGCTCATCATAAAACAGCTCGAGGAGCATGAACTCATGGAATTTGTGTAATCTTTACACAAGGGAATAAGAAACAACAACAAATATGCTAATTACCATTGATGACTTTTAAAGCATCATTTTCAGTTGGTAAATAGTCTAACAGGGATCAAAATAATTGGTTGAATTAAAGAGGTTATACACTGTATGTATATATTTATAATACAATACATACATACATCTCCCTCATGTGAGTGGTCAGGATATATATATATATATATATATATTTTTTTTTTTTTCAATTTTTAATATACTCATATATATACATATATACAATGTGACCTCTTTATATATACAGTACAACCTCCCTTTAGTAGACAACTCTCTACAAAAGACAGTTTTCATTTGCAAAATCACCATTTTTACCATTTAACAACTCTCCGTTAAAAGGACACCTCTCCCTAGAGGACAGTTTGGCTCTGTAATCAGGTGTTGTCCTTTACAGGGAGGTAGTTCTGCTGTGTTATATATTTTATAAAAGTGATAGCTCATCAGAGGGGGATCTCTTGACAAGATTTTACCATGTACCATATCCTTGTGAGAAACTGACTTCTAGCAGAGCTAATCTAAACTATGCATCTACACTACTGGAGTACTCTACACAGCTAGCAATCTATTGCTTTACTCACCTCTAAGGTTGTCTGAAACCAACGTGGGGATAGTCACCACTTTTTTTAGTTCTTAATTGTTACAATGAATATTAACTAGAATATAATAATTGTTACAAGTACCTATATTTATATATATTATATAAAAATATTATTTTATTTTAAATTATATAATTTCATAGATTAAAATACTCTGCTAAATTGACCGCCAGAGGTCACTCTTCCCCTATAAAAACTTGTTGTTGTTTTATCCCAATGGCCGGCTCAAATCTTTTGTACATTATGTAAATAATCTTTTGTTTTCCTTGTTCTACTCGCCTTAAGCCAGGCGGTACTTTTATCAAATTATGTTCTTATATATAAATTCCTCAGCTCAAATAAAGAAATCTCTGATCAAAACAATTTTATTATTTTTATTTCAAGATTTTTAACCACGACTGCATTACCATAATCCTCAAGATGATCAAAATACAACAGAAATCTTATCATTTTTATTTTATATAATATGTATGTATTCAGTCCTCTAATCTTATGTCTATAGATTATATTAAATACCTTACACAAAAATTCCTTTTTAGAGCTGGGTATAAAAGTAGAATTGCCCAATATCATATTTGATGTATGCCTGCATTAACACCGCCTTTGCCAGTCCCAAGCCCGGATGAAAAAGGAGGAGGGGGAACAGTAACAAGCTCACTAAAAAACCTGGGCTCAGCTGGCCCGGCTGATAGTACCTTGTAAGGGCTCCTAATCCAGGGATACAGGATGAGCAGCGTTTGTACTCCATGTTAGGAGCGGCTGTACATGGCATCTGTTCCTCATGTTAGAGGCAGCTATTTCTTTTGGAGCTAAGTCGGCCTGCCACTAAGTAGTCTCCCAGTCTTAATGACAAAGGCAGACGCATTCTACTTCACCTAGTGTGGAGATAAGAAAGAAAAAGAAGAAGAATAATGTGTTTTGGGGTTGCAGGTTGACATAGTAGGAAAACCTTGCAACCATTCTGGAAAGTCATTGTCCATAGATGACCAGACTTAAGTCTGGAAATCACCAGTTCCTATACACCCAAGAGCTGCCATGTTAACAAGCCAAGCTCACCTCATCGTAGGCCCGCTGCAGCTTGAGTCCTTCAGTCTTCAGCATCTCATTCTCTTCCTCCCTCTGTGACCAATCAGTGAATGACTGCTGCAGTGATTACAGCGCTGTACACTTACCTCCTGTAGCTGTTGTTGGTGTTGTTCACATACTCTCAGCTGCTCCTCCAGTGCGCGGGACACCTGTGCAACATACCACTGTCAGCTGCAGGACATTGGAATAACAACTTTTAAAATTACCTTATCTAACGTTCCAAATGGATTTATTTTTAATTGAATATAAAAGATGTCCAATTGTAAAGATATGCCATTTTTGTTGTGAAACCTTGTGAAAATCAGGCTCCTTATATAATTCTAATCTTCTTCTTCTTTCTTATCTCAAAGCCATGATAATCATGGTGGGTAGTTAGCGACTGCTTTTACTGTAAGCGCACCACATGTCTACACATGTGAAAAGCAGTTCGACTTTGCACTTACAAATGTGCCAGAGCCCCGTTTGGTTACTTGCACTCGCTGGTGGGGTAGGACTTTTGCAAGAATCGGGGGCCATTGGAGCATTTTTTTTTTTTTTTAAACAGAAAAAAGTGTCCAATGCGGGAATCGAACCCGGGTCGTAGTGGTCGAAAACCAAACGGTTTAACCAGCCTTCCACCTACCCCCCTATACTTCTAATAAATAATAATTACAAGAAGAGATGTTTCATTATTTATAAATAAATATAGAAATTTGTTCATTCCCGGCCACTCTGAAGTTTGAAAATTTGCACACGCGCATTGTTCATTGGCCTGAGAGTTTGTCAAACGTTTCATACTTCTGGTCTGGTCACCTGCATCCTCTAGTCTATAAAGAGGGAGCCAAAAGCTTCCCCATGTGCACCATGTGCAAAACCGAAGAGGCCACTCCCCAACATATACTAAATTGTATTGGAAAGGACAAAGGATCCCTGTACAGAGAACCAAGAAGAGTTCTTGAACTTCTTTATGAGCACGACCTCCAAGATCTTGTCTAATTTAGACTAATAAAAGGATAAGTCAAATAAAATAAAACATGAAGGAAGATGAGTTTCTTTTTTAATAAACGCAAGCGAGCTTTCGGGCCACACGCCCTTCTACTGGCTTAAAAGTTAAGAGATTCCAAAAAGATACAAGCTTATTTTACTATGGTAGGCAATATTTTAGAATATTTACATTTTTTCAGAATATTTACATTATTTTCTTATAGACAAAGAAACAAAATACAACTATGATTACAATTAAGATATGCAAAAAATATAGGGAAAAGACAATGAGGTAAATTTCATCTTCCTTCATGCTTTATTTTATTTGATTATCTAAACAGGAAGAGTTCTATCGCTTATCCATATCCACGGCTTATAAATTTTTTGAAAAGGATAAGTTAAAAAAAAAATACTTCTATGTGTGATCTGGTAGCATATATTAAAATTAAATTTGACATTTTTTTAAGGCAATTTGGAAATGTGTCGGTTCCTGGCCATTCTGACAATCACAAAGTCTGAAAATTTGTCAACTTGCATTGTCATCAGGTTCTAATAAGTGTACAAAATTTGAGATTTCTATAAGCTCTTTAGAAGTATGTTAAAAATTCAATTACAAGATTTGTGGAAGTACAGACAGCCAGCCGGATAGACAGACAGACATGGAAGCAAGTTAAATAAAAACTTTTAATAATAAAAAAAAATGGATTGCTTTCACTTTTGTTGTTCTTAAAATTAATGATACTTCTGCCAATGAATATTTTTATTATCTCGATGTTTCAACAAAAATCTTTTGTCCTTGTTAGGAGCGAACAAAAATGAAAACATTTGGCAATAATTATAATAAGAAAATTTTTAACACTTTGGTAAATATTATCAATTTTTGTTCGCTCCTAACAAAGACAAAAGATTTTGTAACTCCGCCTTTGTCGGTCCCAAGCCCGGATGAAAAAGGAGGAGGGGGAGCAGTAAAAAGCTCACTAAAAAACCTGGGCTCAGCTGGCCCGGCTGATAGTACCCTGTAAGGGCTCCTGATCCAGGGATACAGGATGAGCAGCGTTTGTACTCCATGTTAGGAGCGGCTGCACATGGCGTGTGTTCCTCATGTCAGAGGCGGCCATTTCTTTTGGAGCTAAGTCGGCCTGCCACTGAGTAGTGCTCCCAGTCTTAATGACAAAGGTAGACGCATTTTACTTCACCCAATCATGATGGGTGTCAACTTTACAAGATTGATACCTTAATATGATTGAGTGGAGATAAGAAAGAAGAAGACAAAAAAAAAGTATTGAAACGTCGAGACAATAAAAAGATTTACTGGTCAAAATATCTTTAATTTGAAGGACTATGAATGCCGGCCAGGCAGCCTCTATCTTTACTACTTTTGTTGTTGGGGGGAAAAAAGATGTCAACACCTACCTCGAGAAGACGTCTCTTGTTGTCATTAAGTTCCTTGACAGTTTCCTTGGAGAGTTCATTGATACGGTCCCAGATCCTGTACTACAGTCAAGTGTAAGTTAGTTACTGGAAGTAGAGGTAGATTAAGTAAGATACCTGATCCTTTAGTTGGGTCTGGTAGAAGAGCTCCCTGGAGAACACTTGTTCCTCCATCTGGTGCAGCTTAGAGAGGAATGCTGACACGAGATGTTCCACCACGTCCGGTACGTCACCCTGACAACACACACTTACTCAGTACCACTCCACTGGGACACCAACAACACAGTGCCATCTCGACTCTTTTCTTTTTTTTAAATGTAAACTATTCAGGTTGCATATATGTTGCTTTTAAAATAAAATAACCTTGCTAAGAAGAGATAAAAAATAACATAGACAAGCTTCTTTATTAAAGAGATAAGCTTATTTATTTATTCTGACAGATGGCGCAAGCTATCAGCAACTTTTAGTTTCATGATATAGGTTGTAATACAAATACAAGAAACTAGATGAGAAAGAAATGATATATATATATGTAGTAACTTGCATAAGTGGAAATATTTTACAAGATTTCTACTTGAGCAAATTACTACATGTATATACAGTGGTACCTCGACATACGAGCGCCTCAACATACGAGTTTTTCGAAATACGAGCAGACGAGCAAGTGATTTTTTTGCTTTGAGTTACGAGCAAATTTCGAGATACGAGTTCGGTTCGGTAGTGTTGAAGATATTAATCTGTGATTTTAAATGGGAATTTTGTATGGAGAAATTTGCTTCGAGATACGAGTAATTCAAGATACGAGCAAGGTTGCAGAACGAATTAAACTCGTATGTCGAGGTACCACTGTATATCATTTCCTTCTTCTCTAGTTACTCGTATTCATATTACAGACTGTTGAAGGATGTTATCGTCTGAAAGCTCACCAAGCTTATACCTCTTCAATAGATAAACTCATCGCTGTTACCTTTTATTACTTCTTAGAAATGATATCCGACCATTCCTCCTATATATATTGTAATTAAAACCATTTTAAACTGCCCTTACTGCAATGATAAGAATAATGGGGAGGGCCTGCCTGGCTCATCAATGATGAACCCTCCAAGCAGTTTCACTAGTTTAAATCGACCATGTTTCCCCACTATGTACTAAGTGTCAACCTGCAACCCCAAAACACATGATGTATTGACTCATCCATTGATGAGCTCTACTCTTCCCCGGCAGACACCATCAACAAGCTTTACAAGCCCGATACCCTAATATGATTGAGTGGAGATAAGAAAGAAGAAATCAACCATGACCGCTCTAATATTGTATTTTTCTTTAATCCCAATACTGAACACATTCTTGTGGAAAAGGTATTTTTAGCTAACTATGGAGACCCAAGCTTTTGAGGACAGTTGAACTACATATAGATATAAAAACATGCTTTGAACTCTCCAGGTAAACAATTGATTATGAAATTTTTAAACATTCTCATCAACTCTTAACTAGTTGTGCAAATATGCTAGTACCTCTTGTTAATGGCCAACACCTAGTTGCAAAGTGTTCTTTGGAGAGATACGATAGGCACAATTTGGACAAAAATATAGGACAAGACCAAATCATCAAGTCTTGTTCTAGTAGACTTGATACTGTAACCAGGAGGGACACTCCCCCTTTAAAAATCCTGAGTTCAACTGACCCGGTTGATGGTCCTCAACAAGGGTCCCACTCCAGAAATACGGAGGAGCTGTGTCCGTACTCATGTTAGAGTGCAGCAAAGGCTTCCATGTTAGGAACAGCCTCAAACTACAGGCAAAGTCAGACTTTCACCAAAGTGTGCCTGGATCATGGTGCCATGATTAACGAAAGCTGCACCCCTATACCCCATTCTATGAGATCATGAACTCATGGGATTCGTGTAATCTTTACACAAGGGGATAAGAAACAACAACAACAAATTATGTGAGACATTTTTGTGAGAGAGAACACACACAGCATTGTTACTCATCTTCAGATAAAGTACTGGATGAAATGTTCGAAAAGGATACTTTCACTAGAGGAGACCTCACTACAAAATCAGTTTTTGTCCCCAAAATGACCTTTTTTTTTTTACTATTTAGCAACTCTCTGGTAAGAGGACACTTAGGTTCTGCAACTAGGTTTTGTCAGAGAGGTAGTTCTACTGTATAAACAAAGGATAAATTCAAAATACTGATGCAGGGTACCGACCTTATTAAAATAATAACAATAATAAAAAGTTTAGCATGTTAAAGAAATGAAAGGAAGAGCAAAATCCCTCAAAATATGTGTTATTGAAACAAACAATATTCCTGTTGTAGGAGGAAATACCTTTCTTATTATTATTTTGTTAAATTTTTCAAATTATTTTTCAAAAAAGTGAAAGGGGGGTGGGGTTAAAACTTACCTCTCTATCCACCTCCACCTTGCAAACCTTCTGTAGGCCCTTGATGGTAGCCAGTACCTGTGGTCACAGTTAGATGTCACCATGTTCACCATGTAGACAGACATTTCTCACCTTCTGAAGGGTGTCCTTGAGGGACTCGTTCTGTTCCTCCAGGTCTCCCATACAACAACGTAGCTGTTACAACAACACCTGGTTAGCTGTGGAGTTACAACAAAGAAAACCCTATGTTTGAATATACAGTACAAGTAGCTCTCTGTAAACTGCTGCTTATCATAATAGAGCTCTAGGAGCATGAATTCATGGAATTTGTGTAATCTTTACACAAGGGGAAAGGAAACAACTACCTCTCTGTAAAGGACAATACCTAGTTGCAAAACAAGAGTGTCCTTTAGAGAGAGGACTTTTGGTTGTTGTTGCTGTTGTTTATCCCCTTGTGCAGAGATTACATAAATTCCATGAGTCCATGCTGTTTTATGATAAGCAGCAGCCTCTCCCAAAGGTCCTGTTTAGTACATCTAATGTAGCCAAAAGGTGTTCTGGAGCTGCAGATGCTAAGCTCTAATTTGGGCAAGTGGGGTAGATTTTGTTATTATTTTCTTTATCTTTCAATGGCTTGAGATGGCTTGTTCTAAATCTTTAAAAAGAAGAAATGGGGGGGGATAATAATTCATCATGTTGAAGGGTAATGTATAAATAGATTGAGATCACAGAGTGAGTGGTTGATAAAAAATTTTGTAATGGAATTTTCTTTAGCGCGCGCTGAAAATAAATAGACAATACGTAGACTTAATATAAGGTAACAAGACCAAATCCAAAAAAATAGGGTATGACATTTCGGTAACTGTTGTAACTATCATCAAACAAAAGGTACTGAATCATCATTTCAGTTCATCATCAATTCAGTACTTTTTGTCTGATGATGGTAACAATGCTGTTACTTGAAATGTCACAGACTATTTCGATTTGGTCTTATTACCTTGTGTTTCTAATCTACAATCTAAAATTGTACCTTATCAAGAAGACTTAATGAAAGAGCTAAAACTTGTTGTCTGTGGTGAGTTGTCAGAATGCGGGTAGTTTAGATACAGGGGTTAGATATAGGGAAGAATGCTGGTTATATTTGGGGCAGTAAAGCTCAGCACGGATCAATGTGAGAGACTTAACTCTATTCAATCGTTTCATTTTCAGAGTCCACTGTACCATCAAGACTCAATACCAGCAAGAATGGAAATCTACTGCTGCACAAGATTGGTACAGAGCGGGAAGTACAAGCACCAATTCTGTCCTCGCAAGGGAACAGCAGTTTTTGATTTCCAGACTTAAGTCTGGTCATCTATGGACAATTACTTTCCAGAATGGTTGCAGGGTTTTCCCACTATGTACTAAGTGTCAACCTGCAACCCCAAGACATATTATTGACTGTATTGACTCATCCATTGATGAGCTCTACTCTTCCCCGGCAGACACCATAAAAAATCTCAAGCTTTACAAGCTTGATACGTTAGTGTGATTGGATGGAGATAAGAAAGAAGAAGAAGAAGACACCTTCATAAATGTACTTAATTTTGAGATCTTGGGGTTTTTGAAAAAAAAGGAAAGAAAGCGTTAGAAGAGGGTACAGTTAAACCTGTCTATAGCGCCCCCACTAAATAGCGCCTTCCTCTCTCTAGCACCCGATTTTAAACATTAAAATGTAAAGGTGACCTGTCTATAGCACCCCCTCTCTATAGCACCGCATTTTGGTGAGTCCCAAGAGGGAGCGGTATAGACAGGTTTAACTGTATAATGTCTTCATTGAAACTCACATCTTCCAGCTGGGCTTCCTTCATCTGCAGAGAGGAGACTTGGTCCTTGGCATGGTTCTCTATGGTTTCCAGGTGTACCTCCTGGGGGAACATGAGAGAGGTTAGACAACATGTACCATTCGCAGCATTCAAAAACTGTGTTAATTCAACTGAACAAACAACATGCAGGCCTGTTTTGTTTAATTACGAGGGCCATCCAATAAATAAGTTTCCCTATTTTTTAACAAATAAACAACATTATTTACAATTATGGAGTTATTTTACTTTCATTATACAACTCATAGACTATTCTCTACATAATCACCATTTCTGTCCAAACATTTTTGGTACCGTTGTAGAAATTTTTTGATACCATTGTTGTACCAAGCCGTGTCCTATCTTCGTAGCCAGTGGTTCGCCTCCGCCTGCACTTCGTCATCATTCGCAAAGTGCTTGCCTCCAAGGTGCAACTTGAGTGCTGGAAAAAGATAGAAGTCGCTTGGGGCAAGATCCGGAGAATAAGGTGGATGTGTGAAAATTTCGCATTTGAAGTTTTCCAGCAACGTTTGGGTCGTTCAAGCTGCGTGAGGGCGAGCATTGTCATAGACGAGTAACACTTTCCGAGACAAAATTCCAGGACGTTTCCATTTTATTGCAGCTCTGAGTTTAGTGAGGACTTCACAGTACCTCGCAGCGTTAACCGTAGTGTTTGGGGGCAGGTAGTCAACCAATAAAACACCCTTACAGTCCCCAAAGACGATAGCCATAACTTTGCCTGCAGAGATTGTGACCTTCGCCTTTTTTGGTGCACTTTCCTCAGGCTTCTTCCACACAATGCTTTGTAGTTTTGTTTCTGGAGTTGAATGATGCACCCAGCTTTCATCTCCAGTAACAATACGGGAAAACAGTTGATCTCCATCTCTTCGATGCATTTCCAGGAAAGCTCGGGCTGCCTCCATCCGTTGTTGCTTGTGATTTTCCAAGAGCAAACGCGGGACCCATCTTGCGCAGACTTTGTGAAAATTCAAAACATCTGACATGATTGTTTCAATCGAAGAGAGTCCAATTTCGATTCCAGGAGGCAGTCGAATCATTATTTTGTCAATGGTGATGCGGCGATCTGCTTCCACCACATTCCGAACAGCAGCAACGGCTGCATTGTCCGTAGCAGTAACGGGCCTGCCGCTTCACTCGTCATCATGCACGTTTTGCCGTCCTTCCTAGAACCATGAACGCCATCGGCGAACCATTTGGATGCTCATACATCCTTCACCATACACTGACACTAAATTGCGATGAATATTGACCGCAGTTTCATTTTTTGCCATGAAAAAAATGAATTACAGAACGGAGTTCGCAAGTGGACACGTTCACCAGTGGTAGCTCCATGGAAACTGAAGCGCTACGGACTTGCGCATACGAGTAGCGTGATTTTGAAGGTTACGCGCTTCCAACGCATCCTAATGACCATTTCTTACACTACTAACTAATTTTTACAACGTTTCGTTCGCAGAAAAAAAAATAGGGAAACTTATTTATTGGATGGCCCTTGTATCTACACTGACATGGACAAAACTTAAGGAAGTTGTACCTTTTAGCATGTATATCAGGATTTAGACAATAACTCTAAAAGATATTACAGTGACCTTTATTGAAGACAATACAAAACAACCAAGTGTGAACAGCTTCTGTCTCCTACAAAAAAAAAATAGACAACAGGCAATATGAAAGACCTTCCACTTAAGTTTTATCCATGAGTGCATATTGGTCCATTCATTGAGGGTTTTCTATTGGAAAAAAAGTGCAGTGGTTTTCCCTTGCCTCCATATCCATATGCTGTGAACCTAACAGTAGGTTTAACCATATTTAGAAGCTGTTTCCAACTTCAAGGACAATTAAGTGCCCTCTTCCATATTAGGATGGAATTGGAGACCTGTGTCTCTGCCGGGCCTTTCCTGACTCAGTCTCTTTAGAGCAGTGTTCACCCTCTACCAAATG
>CP092884.1:43898676-43993781 GCA_030710605.1 Cordylochernes scorpioides
GAAGTGCCATTAGATAGGATAAGTCACAATTTGGATTATAGATCATAAACACAAGGTAATAAGAACAAATCCAAATAAATGAATAGTGTGTGACGTTTCGGTAACAGTGTTGTTACTGAAACGTCACACACTATTTATTTATCTGGATTTGGTGTTATTACCTTGTGCCATTACATATATAATCATAGAGGCAATCAAACAGTAAAACATGGAGTGTGCTTGTTTCACATTAACCCCATCATATCTAACAACCAGTTTTACACCAGAGATGTGAGGGATAGAGAAAGTTGTTCACCAAAGTGGTGGTGGATACCCTAAATAATAACACATGTGTTTTTGTTTATCCCTAGTACACGTGATACAGGCCATGATAATCATGGTGGGTAGAAGTAGGCGACTGCTTTTACTTTACGTGCACCACATGTCTACACATGTGAAAAGCAGTTTGACTTTGTACTTACAAATATGTATTTCATGCCAGAGCCCCGTTTGGTTACTTGCACTCATTGGTGGGGTTTGATTTTGCAAGAATCGGGGGCCATTAGAGCATATAACACATGTGTGATTGGAATATACTGCTCAGCCACATTTCACACACTTGGTTTTCTAGTACTAATAAAAAAAACTCCTAGAATAAACAAGTGCTCAAATGTGCTTACACATTAATTATATAATTTAAATTCTAATTATATATGTTTTCCTTATATTGGTGATCAAACTGGTGATCAAAATACCCATTCCAAGAGTCTACCAACAGTATCACTATAAAAGGAAGATCGCAAAATTCAATTTAACCATGGTATGGTAGATTAAACTGGTGAAACCGCTGTGAGGGTTCATTGCTGATGAACCAGAGACCCTCCCATTAATTTTTTCCATTGCAGTAAGGGCAGTAGAAATTGCTTAATTACAAAAAGAATCATACGCATCTATAATAGTTTGGAATTTTCAAAACGAGTACTTGTTAAAAATATGCCATAAGTGTTATTCACAAACATGTTATTCATGCATAACTCCAGTATGAAATAAAACAGTAGCATTCAAAAATATAAAAACATTAAAATTTAGTGTAGAGAGACAGAATCTGTATAAGAAGCTAAACATCAGTTCATTTGAGGTGTCAGTAGTTACAGGCCTGTCCACTCTATATTTAGTCTGGGAAGCATTCCAAAGTTTTAATTGTTATTTCCATCACTCCATGCAATACCCAATTACAATACTTCTTACATCAGTAGAGGACTGTTGTCCAAGCAGGCTTAGCGGAACCTAAATAGAGGGAAAAACATTTTACAATTATAGCAATATCAGACATACAGTAGAACCTCCATGAAAGGACACTTGCGCTAGAGGACACCTCTCTATAAAGTACATTTTTAATTGCCAAAATTACCATTTTTACTATTTAGCAACTCTCCGGTAAGAGGACATCTCTCCCTAAAAGACACTTTGGCTCTGAAATTAGGTGTTGTCCTTTACGGGGAGGTAGTTCTACTGTATATAGTAATAAATTAGATAGTAAAAAGGCATATATTGGTTTGAATAAAATATTTATTTGCTAATTTTATTCAATCCAATATATGCCTTTTTACTATCTAATGATTCAAATATGGATTGCTCTAATTTCAGAACAATAGTAATATATGTTAAATATACACAACATTTACATATTTACAATGATTATAAATAATGTAACAGCCCCTAAATGTAGATAAACTTCAACATGCCAACTTGGCCAATTGAGAGTCAGTCACACCCAGTCAAGGCGAGGTCCAGTTTTGTCATGATTACATCATTTCCTCCAATGGAACTTCCACAAGTCATTTATGAGTTTTACGACCAGCCGCTGTCAGACAACAGATCATCCTTTCCACTCGTGCATATCACACCCTCCTGGATCTTGCTGAGCCTTCGGTCACTGGCCTCTCTTAGGTTAGCCTTCTTAGGCACCTGTCTTTGGTGACATCCAACCTGACTCGTCTTTTGTGTTAACCATAGACCCCTGAAACTACTTGGCCCCATGACTGCTAGTGTGCTTTGTGTGCAACATATATATGTGTGTGTAGTAGAAAAATTGTGAAAGTTGGAATAAAATTCTGGATTTTAAATAAAATTTCTAATAGAGGATTAAATGGGATACTATCAAAATACTGTCAAAACCTCTGAGATATCATTTTAACCAATTTTCTAATAGAAATTCAAAACTTTCTGCTGAATCCTTCTTAACAAAGGCTGATACTTCCTCAACACACCTTAGCTATCCTTGCAAACATAAGGTCAACTTTTTGTACTAACATTTACTATTTCTAAATGACTAATTCAGGTAAATCCTATCAATACAACCCTCCAATACACAACACCAAATAAGGACTCACCTCAGTTTCCAGTGCCATCTTGTAGTTGGCTATGTGAGTAGCAAGGTCTAGAACCTGGCGGCTCTGTTCAGCGTCCCGCTTGCGCAGTGCAGACATCTCAGTGGTGAGACAGTTTACAAGCTCTTCCACCTTCTGTACACCCACAGGTTGTCACTGCTGTATCGTCATAGAGTTGGGTCATAGCTGGAATCATAAATAGGAATGTACAACGAGACTTACAATGGAGCTGTGTCTGTATTCATGTTAGCAGCAAAGGCTTCCATGTTAGGAACAGCCTCAAATTACAGGCAAAGTCAGACTTTCAAAGTGTGCCTGGATCATGGTGCCATGATCAACGAAAGCTACACCTCTATACCCTATTTTATGAGATCATGAACTCGTGGAATTCGTGTAATCTTTACACAAGGGGATAAGAAACAACAACAACAACACAATGAGACTAATTGATAAGGCACAATTTGGATTATAGATTATAAAACAAGGTAATAAGACCAAATCCAAATAAATAAATAGTGTGTGACGTTTCGGTAACAGCATTGTTACCATCTTCAGACAAAAGTACTAAAGATTCAGTGAAGACATTCAGTACTTTTGTCTGAAGATGGTAACAACACTGTTACCAAAACGTCACACACGATTTATTTATTTGGATTTGGTCTTATTACCTTGTTATTACCTGGTTATATTACCTTGGTTTACAATGAGACTAATTCTATAGAGACAGTAACCTATGTGGAACTCACAGTGAGGGAACCAAGAAAGAGTCATTTATTAGCATCTAGAGGCGGATATGGTGAAATATTTCAACCCTCACAGGTTGATTACAATCCTGATAAGACCAAATAGGATCACTGAAAAAAATCTAAAGAAAAACTAATAGTTTGAGGACAGTAGAAACTCTCTCCATGAGAGGACACTCCCACTAGAAGACATCACCTCTCTACAAAGGACAGTTTTCATCTCGAATTACCATTTTTTACTGATGAAAAACTCACTAGTAAGAGGACACCTCCCTGAAGGACACTTGAGATCAGAAACTAAGTGCTGTCCTTTACGGAGAGGAAATTCTACTGTATTAAACAAAATCTACCATGTACAATTATTTAATGCTGCACGTATGTGGGGTTGGGTAACAAAGGCAAGGAATACCCGGTAAAAGGGGTAAAAAGAAAAGGGAAACAGTATTATTACCCCTAGTACACATGGTACAAACCATGATAATCATGGGTGGGTAGTAGAGATAACGACTGCTTTCACTGCAAGAGCACCACATGCATACACATGTGGAAGATTTAAATTTTATTGTTTCTTATCCCCTTGTGCAAAGATTACACAAGTTCCACGAGTCCATGCTCCTTGAGCTGTTTGATAATAAGCAACGACCTCTCCCAAAGATCCTGTTTAGTACATCTAATACAAGCCAAAATGTATTCTGGAGCTGCAAGTGCCAAGCAACAATTCGGGCAAGTGGGGTAGATTTTGTTGTTATTTTCTATCTTCAATGGCTTGAGATGGGGATTTGAATGTTTTTTTTTTTTGCTATCCCTAGTACACGTGGTAATGGCCATGATAATCATGGTGGGTAAAAGCAGGCGACTTCTTTTACTGTAAGTGCACCACATGTCTACACATGTGAAAAACAGTTCAACTTTGCACTTACAAATATGCCAAAGCCCCATAGAGATTTAAATGTCTTCTTTGCTTATCTCTTGTACACATGGTACAGGCCATGATAATCATGGTGGGTAGTAATATGCGACTGCTTTTACTGTAAGTGCCCCACATATTTACACATGTGTAAAGCAGTTCAAATTTTCACTTACAAATATGCCAGAGCCCCGTTTGGTTACTTGCACTCGCCGGTGGGGTTGGACTTTTGCAAGAATAGGGGGACATTGGAGCATTTTTTTTTTAATCAGAAAAAAGTGCCCAATGCGGGAATCGAACCTGTGTCATAGCGGTCGAAAACCAACGGTTTATACCATCCTTCCACCGACCCCCCCAAACTAGTAGAACCTCCATGAGAAGACAGCACCTCTTACAAATATGCCAAAGCCCCGTAGAGATTTAAATGCAAACAACAACAAGAACAATAAAAGCTTACCTCCGGCATCTCATCACCCAGCCCCATGTCAAGGTAGAACTTGCCGAGGGCATCATGGAAGGCTTTCAAGCTCTGCACAGCCAACGTCAATGTTGTTGTTGTTTCTTATCCCCTTGTGTAAAGATTACACAAATTCCAACAAAGCTGTGAAACAAGCAGAATACCTCTGACAAATAAGCAGTCGCGGACCAACAGCAGCATTGTTAGAAAGAGGAGAAAGACTTCTTTAAAAATCCTGAGTTCAACTGACCCAGTTGATGGACCTCAGCAAGGGTCCCACTCCAGGGATTACAGAGGAGCTGTGTCTACTCATGTTAGAGTCGGCAGCAAAGGCGTCTGCTTCCATGTTAGGAATGGCCTCAAACTACAGGCAAAGTCAGACTTTCACCAAAGTGTGCCTGGATCATGGTGCCATGATCAATGAAAGCTGTACCCCTATACCCCATTCTATGAGATCAGATGAACGTCAATGTAGATAGATATACACTGCTGTTAACTCATTAATATGCCTAATTACAAAGTGTGAGCCTTAGTTCAATGCTTCTTTCTTCTATCAACAATAGATTGCCTTTGTATAAAATCAATAGTGACCCCAATGCGAGACCAGGTAATCTGGGTTTTTATATGGTCTCTCATGGGAGGTGTTCTACTGAAGAGCATATATGTAACTATATGTAACTTAATTTATCACTTTAAACTTTACTTATTTGACTCCCTGATATTGTTGCTGGGGAACAGTGTTATACCCTAGTTTCTACCAGTAGATCCTTGTACGATTATAATAAAAGGGCAGCATCTCCTGATTATGGTCTCTCATGGGAGGTGTTCTAATGAAGAGCACATATGTAACTATGTAACTTAATTTATATCACTTTAAACTTTACTTATTTTATATTCTGTCATTTGTTCATTCAAATTCATTCATTCATTCCAAGCTTTTTTCTTCTATCAACAATAAATTGCCTTTTCAAAATCAATAGTGCCCCGATGAGAGACCAGGTTACCTGTGTTTTTATATGGTCTCTCATGGGAGGTATTCTACTGAAGTGCACATATGTAACTATGTAACTTAATTGATCATTTTAAACTTTACTTATTTGATATTCTGTTATTGTCACTGGGGGTCAAAGAACAGTGTTAATACCTTAGTTTCTACCAATAGATCCTTGTATGATTTGAAGAAAAAGGTCTTCCTTATTGTGCAACTGAAAGTTGCTGATGGCTTGCACCATCTGCCAGAATAAACATCAACCATTCGTTGATTTTTAATTATTCTATAATTTGGCCAAATACCCATTCTTGATTAATCAGAAAAGCTAATCACGTACACGTTTCAGGCTGTTGGCCCTCGTCAGCGTGGTGTAATCTGTATCTCAACAACCAAAAAAAAGTAGTCATTCACAGGTATAATTTCATACATAACTCCGCCTTTGCTGGTCCCAAGCCCGGATGAAAAAGGAGGAGGAGGAGCAGTAACAAGCTCACTAAAAAACCTGGGTTCAGCTGGGCGGGCTGATAGTACCCTGTAAGGGCTCCTAATCCAGGGATACAGGATGAGCAGCGTTTGTACTCCATGTTAGGAGAGGCTGCACATGGTGTCTTTTCCTCATGTCAGAGGCGGCCATTTCTTTTGGAGCTAAGTCGGCCTGCCACTGAGTAGTACTCCCAGTCTTAATGACAAAGGCAGACGCATTCTACTTCACCCAGTCATGATAGTTGTCAAAGCTTGATACCCTGATATGATTGAGTGGAGATAAGAAAGAAGAAGAAGAAGATTTCTTACATGATTTTGTTGTTTCAGGGATGCAAGTTGGACTTCAGCCACTTGTACTTTCTCCAAGGCAGAGTCCTGGCAGTCTCGCAGTTTGGTGTCCAGCTCAGCCTGTGTACACTACAGCAGCAGCGGAGGAGGGTGAGACAGAGAGAGAAGAGACAACCTACCTGGAGCTGTTGGCGGAGTGCCGCAGCTTCCGTCTCCGCTGCTTTGATCTTCTCCACAGAGGCCGCAGTGAGATCCCTGAGCTTGGCTTCTGTCTCTGCATGCTCCTCCCTCAGTGCCCGCTTCTCCTCCGCCAGGGTGACCAGCTGGTTCTTTGAGTTCTGGATCTCCTCTTTCAGCTGTTTCTGGAGCTGTTCTATCATGGTAGCATACTGGGAGATGGTCCTGGCATTCTCCTCCTGCCATACCGTCGTATATATGTAAATACATCACACAAAATGATCCAATATATTATATTAAATATTTGCTGAGAGAAATTATTAGTTTGTTTTAATACGCGAGTATATTTTGGAAATGTTATTGCAGTTGTGAAATCTTAGAAAATGCAATAAAAAAACTTTAAATCACTATTTGCTTTAATTAAGCTGATGAAAATAATTAAGAAAGAAATACCTGACTTGGGAATAGAATACAAAAAACGTATTTGCATATTTACAAGATATTTTGAGCCGGCCAATGCAGTCAACTTTACAGAGTGGTTTGTTCTAAGTTATAATTTCAAAATTATTATTTTTTAATATATATAACATATATATTATATGTCACATACAGTAGAAGCTCTCTGTAAAGAACAACACCTAGTTGCATAGCCAAAATGTCCTTTAGGGAGAGGTGTCCTCTTACGGGAGAGTTACAAAATAGTAAAAATGGCAATTATGGTGATGAAAACTGTCCTTTGTAGAGAGGTGTCCTCTAGTGTACTCTCATGGAGGTTCTACTGTATTAGGAATTAATATACACTAAGTTTTAAATAAACTGGAGGATGAAATGAGACAGAGTTCCAAATAGAGAATAAGCCTTACAAGACCATGTTGTCTGATACAACATCTTCTTACAGAAAGGTTAAAAAAAGGCCTTTCCAATTTTGGATTTGAGGAATCATTGTCTGGTCCTCTCTCTAAGAACCCTAGATACAATCATTAGCAGCGCCACATCTCTGTAACTCTTTCCATGTCAGTCTGCCTTTTACTGGACCTCTGTATTTCTTTCCCTCTAGTCTACACCATTCAGCTCCTTGCTCCTATGGGTGTGTTCTTCACCACACTTCCACTAATTTCCACAACACCAAAATACCTCCTTACTTCAAAATCAGCCCATCTTTTTTTTTTTTGGGGATAATTAATTTATTATAAAGGTGGGTATTTACCTTATACAAGAGGTATTTATAGGGAGAGATATAACAACTTATTCCATGGTAAAGATAATAAAGAACCCCTCACACCTGTGATCGTTTCAATCTCAACATATAGTGTTGCCATCATACCTGGAGGGCTTTCTTCTCTATCTGGAGTCTGTCCAGTTCCACCCGGGACTGCTGAGCCAGCTGCTGGTGTCTGGACTGTACATCCTGTCATTTGTCACCTAGCATCATCATCTTCCAGTGTCACATCATCATCATTACCTGTAACTCCTGTTCCTTAGAGGAGAGGAGGTAGTCCTTGTCCTGAAGTTTCTGGCGCAAGGCATCCGCAGCGGAGCGGCACTTCTGTAGCTCCTGGCTGTAGGAGTTCTCGCTCTGGATGAGCTTGGACTTGGTGTCGTTGAGCAGAGCTTGGGTCCGTCCCAGGTTGGAGTTGAGGTCCGACATCTGGCCGGACTTCTGGTGGAGCTCTGCCTGGAGCTGCTGCTTCTCTTGGACCAGCTGGTCCTTCCTGCACAGTCACACCGTACTGTACTGACAGCCACGGAACCCCATAGTACAGTGGGACAACTCCACAACACAGGGTAGAGTGATCCCTAATTATCCCTAGTACACGTGGTACAGGACCATGATAATCATGTTGGGTAGAAGTTGGCGCCTATTTTTACTGTAAATGTGTCAAATGTCTACACATGTAGAAAGGCTTGACTCTTTTAAAACGAAAATTGCAATTATACCGCGAATGTTTCTCTTAAACGAAAAATCGAAATTTATTTTAAAGAGAAATAGCGAATTATTTCCCTGGACACTTTTATTTTTCCGTTTATCATTACTCTTCACAATTCATCCTATCATACTTCATCCTTAAAGTTAGAAATAATCGCTACCCGCGTTATATTGTATTTTAAATTAGACTCTTTTGCACTTACAAATGTGCCAGAGCCCCATTTGGTCATTTGTACTATTTTTTTTTTTTTTTTACTGTTGGGATTGAACTTTTGCAAGAATTGGGGGCCATTGGAGCATTTTTTTTTTTCTTTTTTTAAATAGGAAAAAGTGTCTAATGCGATATTCATTCCAGGTTCATAGCGGGTGAAAACCAACGGTTTAGACCACTCATCCACCAGGCCCCTATGATGAAAGTGTGAGTTTATGAACTAATCAGCTTGTTGGCAACAGGTTGCACAGTAAAACTACCTCTCTGTAAAGGACATCTAGTTGCAGAGCCAGAGTGTCCTTTAGTGAGAGGTGTACTCTTACTGGAGAGTTGCTAAATAGTAGCAATGGTATTTTTGCAAATGAAAACTGTCCTTTGTAGAGAGGTGTCCTCTAGCTCAAGTGTCCTCTCATGGAGGTTATACTGTATATGTCTGATATTGCTATAATTGAAAAATGTTTTCCCCTTTATTTTAGGTTCCACTAAGCCTGCTTGGACAACAGTCCTCTACTGATGTAAGAAGTATTGTAATTGGGTATTGCATGGAGTGGTGGAAATAACAATTAAAACAACTCCGCCATTGCCAGTCCTAAACCCGGATGAAAAAGGAGGAGGGGAAGCAGTAACAAGCTCACTAAAAAACCTGGGCACAGCTGGCCCGGATGATAGTACCCTGTTAGGGCTCCAGGGATACAGGATGAGCAGCGTTTGTACTCCATGTTAGGAGCAGATGCACATGGCGTCTGTTCCTCATGTCAGAGGAGCCCATTTATTTTGGAGCTAAGTTGGCCTGCCACTGAGTAGTGCTCCCAATCTTAATGACAAAGGCAGACACATTCTACTTCATCCAGTGTGGAGATAAGAAAGAAGAAGAAGAAGACAATTAGAACTTTGGAATGCTCCCCATACCAAATGTAGAGTGAACAGGCCTGTAACTCCTGATACCTTGAAGTATCCAATAGAGAGGTATCCTCTAGCATGAGTGTCATCTCATGGAGTATGTTCTTGTGTATAAAGAAAAAGTTCAAAGTCCCAGAAAGAGTGACTCCATAGTGACTTACTGTCTGGCCAGGTCGGAGCAGGCGGACTCCAGTCCCTGTTGCTGCCTACGCAGGGTGAGGTTACGTTCCTCCCCTAACTGGAGTTGTAGGGAGACCTCCTCCAGGTTGTGTTCCAGACTGGTCACCCTTGCTTGTTCCTCCTCAACTTGTTGCTGCCATTGCTGGAACACAGCACGTTATTGTACCATCTCTGTTCTGTTTCAGAAATGTTCCTGAGGAAATCATTAATTCAATTCATTCTTAATCAATCAATATTCATTGTGTTGATATATATATATATTTATCTTTTCATCTAACTAACTTGCATACTAATTCTGTACATATTTGAAATATCTTTTTTTTTTCTTCCAAAATTTTTGTTTATCTTTAAAGTGCAAGTGTCCCTAAGGGGACATAGCGCTCTTAAGTCGAAATAATAAAAAAAAAAAAGAAATATCCAGGCAAATAATTGTAAACCTTCAGACGAGAATCTGTGTTTTCAATGTAGTATGGCCGTGTTGTATATAAATATAGCCAGGGTAAATCAATATTATATATATATAAAAACTCCGCCCTTGCCAGTCCCAAGCCCGGATGAAAAAGGAGGAGGGGGAGCAGTAACAAGCTCACTAAAAAACCTGGGCTCAGCTGGCCCAGCTGATAGTACCCTGTAAGGACTCCAGGGATACAGGATGAGCAGCAGCCTTTGTACTCCATGTTAGGAGCGGCTGCAAAAGGCGTCTGTTCCTCATGTCAGAGGCGGCCATTTATTTTAGAGCTAAGTAGGCCTGCCACTGAGTAGTGCTCTCAGTCTTAATGACAAAGGCAGCCACATTCTACTTCACCCAGTCATGATGACAGTACAAGCTTGACACCCTAATATGATTGAGTGAAGATAAGAAAGAAGAAGAAGAGAGTATCAAGCCTGTAGAGCTTATTGATGGTGTCTGCTGGGGATGAGTAGAGTACATCAATGGATGAGTCAATACAGTCAATAATGTGTTTTGGGGTTGCTGGTTGAGAATTGCAAGTAGTCAAAGTAAATCAACATCATATATATAAAAAATAGTAAAAAAGTGAAATTCTACTGGGATCAGGTAGATAAATTATGTTTGTTGGCGGATAATGGTCATTGAGGTACAGCTTGCAACATGATGTCCTAAAAAAATGTCCACCAGCATTATAGAGGTTGGGTTGAATTGATCATCATCTTAACTGACTATAATTCAACACTATCTTCAATTCCACGGAAAATTCTGATTCCAAGACCATTATATACACTTTATAATTTTAATTAAAAAGGCATATAATGGATCAAAATATCATTTATTTTACCAATATTTCAGTTGGCTGAACGCCAACTTTTATCAAGGTACAAGGTAATAAGACCAAATCCAAATAAATAAATAGTGTGTGACGTTTCAGTAGTCACATTCAGTACTTTTGTCTGAAGATGGTAACAACACTGTTACTGAAACCACACACACTATTTATTTATTTGGTCTTATTACCTTGTGTTTATTATATCTATAATCCAAATTGTGCCTTATCACTTTTATCAAGGTATTATAACATATTAACACTTAATATGTGTCAAACTTCTTTAATTCAACACTCCGAGGGAATCAAAGTTAGAGTTTAATAATAGTGTGGTTTTTTTTGCTTATCCCTAGTACACGTGGTACAGGCCATGATAATCATGGTGGGTAGTTAGCGACTGCTTTTACTGTAAGCGCACCACATGTCTACACATGTGAAAAGCAGTTCGACTTTGCACTTACAAATGCCAGAGCCCCATTTGGTTACTTGCACTCGCTGGTGGGGTTGGACTTTTGCAAGAATCGGGGGCCATTGGAGCATTTTTTTTTTTCAAACAGAAAAGTGTCCAATGCGGGAATCGAACCCGGGTCCTAGTGGTCGAAAACCAAACGGTTTAACCAGCCTTCCACCGACCCCCTATACATAATATATGTATAATAGTGTGTAAAAGAGGAAAGCTTCAGATCCTGAATTCTTTAAAATAGAATCTTCAAGTGATGGCATCAACATTGATATTCACTTTGCGATTCATTGTCTTCAGCTCATAGGAAGAATAATTTCTTAGGTCCATTGAAGTCTATCAAAATGATATGGTACAATTTGGATTATAGATTATAAATACAAGGTAATAAGACCAAATCCAATGAGGATTTGAATTTGGACTTATTACCTTGTGTTTATAATCTATAATACAAATTGTGCCTTATCAATAGTGTGTAAATTAAAGAAAATAGCTTTAATGGGATTTGAAAAGAAAAATTAAATTAGGTGTTGATAAGTTACAATTTGGATTATAGATTATAACTACAAGGTAAATAAGACCAAATTCAAATAAATAAATAATGTGTGACATTTCTGTAACAATGGTGTAACTAAAATGTCACACACTATTTATTTGAATTTGGTCATATTACCTTGTAGTTCCATAATTAGGTGTTGAATTATAGGTGGTTAAATTAATGAAAATATCCTTAATGGAATTTGAAAAAAGGAAAAGTAGGAGTTGAATTAAGGTCGGTTGAATTAAAGAGAGATATTCTAGCATATACAGTTAAACCTGTCTATAGCGCCCCCTCTAAATAGCACCTCCCTCTCTATAGCGGCCGATTTTAAATACATAGTAAAATGCGATTTACATTAAAAGTGACCTGTCTATAGCACCCCCTCTAAATAGCGCCCGATTTTAAATACGTATTACAATGCGATATACATTAAAAGTGACCTATCTATAGCACCCCCTCTCTATAGCAACCTATTTTGATGAGTCCCAAGAGGGGGCGCTATATACAGGTTTAACTGTATATTAATTCCAATATTCAGCACTAGATGGCGATAAGTAGACTACGCTATTTGAAGTCAGGTAATACATTAAATAGATGAGAGGAACATGTCCCATGTGACCATGGCAACCCTCCAACTAAGGCTCATGTATAATTTACCCCCCACCAGTTCCCCGGTAATAGAACATCTGGCCGAATACAGAGGGAAGACAATCTCTAACACAAAATGGCCTATATAGAACTCCCCACTCTACTTTCATTAAACCCTTTTGATAAGTACTGTAAAAAATTTCTTAGATCTTTTATATGGCTGCATTGGGATTAATATACCCCTTTTTGTGCAAATTTATTTTAATATAAATTCGAAACTCTTATAGACACTTATGATTCTTTTGACTTTCCAGAATGGTTGCAGGGTTTTCCCACTATGTACTAAGTGTCAACCTACAACCCCAAAACACATTATTGACTGTATTGACTCATCCATTGATGAGCTCTACTCTTCCCTGGCAGACATCATCAACAAGCTTTACAAGCTTGATACCTTAGTGTGATTGAGTGGAGATAAGAAAGAAGAAGAAGAAGAAGATGATTCTTTTGATAATTAAATAATTTTTCCATTGCAGTAAGGGGGGGCAGAAGAAAATTGTTTAATTTTTCCATTGCAGTAAGGGCAGAAGAAAATTGTTTAATTTTTCCATTGCAGTAAGGGCAGAAGAAAATTGTTTAATTTTTCTATTGCAGTAAGGGCAGAAGAAAATTGTAAAATTTTTCCATTGCTGTAAGGGCAGAAGAAAATTGTTTAATTTTTTCATTGCAGTAAGGGCAGTAGAAAATTTGTTTAATTATCAAAAGACTCATACAAGTCTATAATAGTTTCGAATTTACCTAACAGATGGCTCGCTAATGCGTACGTCCTTTTTCATAGGAGAGGAAGTGTTATTAACTTACCTTGGCAACTTCTGGGTCCACAATATCTTCTTTTTCTGTCAGGATCTCCACAATGGACTTAATGTGGTCCGGAGAGAGAATCTCAGTGCGGAGGTAGGTGACAATCATGTCTTCCGTCACAGCCGGATTGTCCCCACCTTCTGGACAAAATGGCCATTGAAGATTTACCTCACACACTAAGTATTTATTACAACAACAACAACAAAAAGCTTTTATTTAGGGTCACTAACCCTATACAGGATTCACCAGAGGTATGCATAAGAACAAAGCAGTGAGACAAAGGAAACAACGATATAGACAGAAGAAAAAGAAAAAAAAAAACAAGAAAGAGAAAGAGGGAAGCAAGAAAAACAACACAAAAAGAGTAGCAGTAAGAAAGTGAGGAGTGAGTGTCAACTAAGTATTTATTATTCCTTAAGCTCAATTAAAGCTACTAAGTATACTAAGTAACTTACATAGTGATGGAAAAATTTGCCTGTAGGATCATATAAAAGAAAGATATGTCACCAGACACAAAATAGATGTTGAAAACTACTCACCACCTATTGTGTCTGCGCATAAATCAGGTTCAGTGACAAAGCTAGAACAATGGTTTTGGTAAATTTTAGAATGTACTTCTCTGGATAGAGGAAAAGACTGACCTACTTCAAACATGATACAACTGAGAGCAAATACCACATTATTGACTGTATTGACTCATCCATTGATGAGCTCTACTCATCCCCAGCAAACACCATCAACAAGCTTGATACCTTAATATGATTGAGTGGAGATAAGAAAGAAGAAGATCATTGTTTACTTCCAGAATGGTTGCAAGGTTTTCCCACTATGTACTAAGTGTCAACCTGCAACCCCAAAACACATTATTGACTGTATTGACTCATTCATTGATGAGCTCTACTCTTCCCTGGCAGACACCATCAACAAGCTTTACAAGCTTGATACCTTAATATGATTGAGTGGAGATAAGAAAGAAGAAGATCATTGTTTACTTCCAGAATGGTTTCAAGGTTTCCCCACTATGTACTAAGTGTCAACCTGCAACCTCAAAACACATCATTGACTGTATTGACTCATTCATTGATGAGCTCTATTCTTCCCCGGCAGACACCATCAACAAGCTTTACAAGCTTGATACCCTAAATATGATTGAGTGGAGATAAGAAAGAAGATGGGAGCAAATGGTTTAGAAAAGATGATGTTTGGAAAATTTAAATAAAGAGCTACAATGAGCAGGCTAGAAAGGGTCAAGAAAGTTACTGGAAGGTCACTAGATGAGCTACAAAGTGATGGTCACTAACAATTAGAGAATATTTGTCACCATATAGTCACCAGTTTTGTTACCATCTTCAGACAAAAGTACAGAATGGCGGCATTTTTTTCACTTCTAATTCAGTACTTCTTGCTAAAGATTGCAACTGCGCCATATTGACAAAACACATCACACACAATTTAATAATTTAGATGTGATGTAGTTACCTTATGTAATAGAAATGTAAAGCATGGTGTCTCTGACAGAGGAATGCCCCTAAACCATAGATGGTGTTGTGGAGTAAACAGTCCTGCCTTATATGGTGAACACAGTAACAAACAAACCTTTCAGCATCAAACACATCCTGAAACCTTCTTGCCTCTATCTCCAACCCTGGATCATCCACCATCATCAATCAAACCTGGGTGATGACACCCTAGCGTATGCCAAGACACGCATCTATAGGTATTTTCTCTGCATGTTCAAGAAGACCTTGTCTGGAGGAGGACTCTCTCAAGGTGGGGAAGCCTTCCTTGCTGAAGAAATTTGTATATATATATTCCCCTACACTTTATATGTCCTTTTACTATATTTTAACCTTTATTTTATCATAATTCATTTTTCTTCAACAATTGATTAGAAAAGTTAAATGTAATTATTTTAATTTGTCAATTTATCTCCAACCTCTGAGTTTGCTTCAAGTTATGCAAATGTATGGTGTAAATATATAAATAAATATTGCATATATAGGTTTACAGTGTACTCCGCTTATAACGAAGTCGCATTATCCATGACAATCACTTTGTTATATCCGAAGTTTGTTATATCCGCAGTTGAAAAAAAAATGTTTTGTACCAATAATTTTATTTACTATTCAACTCAAAAGAGCAACACAAAGATCAATAACAACCTCATCAGGTGTTTTTGGAGAAGTAGTTTGTGATTTTCTTTTGACATTTAGAAGTCAGTAACAAGTGCTGAACACTCTTTTCGATGTTGTCCAAGTCTGACAGATGCCTATGCCGAATGCTTTCTCCCGCATGCAGAGCTTGTTGGTGGATCTTCTCAGAGTTCTTTATTATGGTGCTTACGACGACTGTGGGATATTATGTTTCTGGGCAACATCTGTCTTTTTCTTCTTCTCCACTTCAATCTCTCTTAGGATTTGCAGCTTGACTGACAGAGATAGTGAGTTTCTTGTTTGTTTTCGTTCTCCTGCCATGGTAAACGTTAATAAAATATAAGCGTTTATTAAACAATTTAATTTTGTTTAAATAATGTAAAAAAAATACTTATAATATGTTTGCATATTTTAAAATTGTATATTATTAACTTATTTGTTGTTAATCATTAAATTTGTGTCATTCACACGTTGTAATTTGATATATATTATGCATAATATATTAGTCAATTATAATGGTAAATGAGAAAACTTCGTTATAAACGGATAAAATAAAAATTTATGCATGCAAATCACTTCGTTATAAGCGAAAATTCTTTATATCCGACTTCGCAATATCCAGAGTTCTTTTAATGGTTTAAGCCCTTCTTTTCTTTCGTGCAGACAATTTCATTCGCTATATGCGGAATTTCGCTATAACCGACTTTGTTATAAGCGGAGTACACTGTACATTGTTTATATGGGTTCAAATCTCTTTAATACACAATCCTCTAACTTCTTTAATTCAACACAGAATGTTTCAATTCAACAGGCCATCTCAAGCCATTGAAGATAGAAAATAATAACAAAATCTACCCCACTTGCCCAAAATGTAGCTTGGCACCTGCAGCTCCAGAACACATTTTGGCTTGCATTAGATATACTAAACGGGACCTTTGGGAGAGGCTGCTGCTCATCATAAAACAGCTCGAGGAGCATGAGCTCATGGAATTCGTGTAATCTTTATACAAGGGGATAAGAAACAACAATAACAATGTTTCAATTCGATAAAATATTGAATCCATATTAAAATAAGATCATTCAGGGAAAAAGTTTCTTTTTAATTATTAGAAACTTTTCCCTGGAAGCTAAATGTTATTATTTTAACAGAATGTTACGGTTGAATTAAAGTTGAGGTGTTGAATTATAGCAGGTTAAAATTAAAGTAAATAATCTTGTTGAGATTTGAAATTTAAAAAAAAAAAACTTTTTTGAATTGAGGTAGATGTTGAATTAAAGAAGTTCTACTTTATTCATTGCCCACCAAGGAGGGTAAAATTATGTATGAGTCCGTTGGGATTTGTGAAAGTTGAATTCTAACAAGTGCCCAGCTATGTGGCCAATTAGAGATTCATCAGACATTTAAAAGGTAACAAGACCAAATCCTAAATGAAACAAAAGGTAATAATGTGACAAAATAGTACAAAAGTGAAATTATTTTTTTTTTTTGCTTATCCTTAGTAAACGTGGTACAGACCATGATAATCATGATGGGTAGAAGTAGGCGACTGCTTTTACTGTAAGTCCATCACATGTCTACACATGTGAAGAGCAGTTCGACTTTGCACTTACAAATGTGCCAGAGCCCCGTTTTGGTTACTTGCACTCGCTGGTGGGGTATGCAAGAAGCGGGGGCCCATTGGAGCATTTTTTTTTTTATCAGAAAAAAAGTGCCCAATGCGGGAATCGAACCCGGGTTATAGTGATCGAAAATCAACGGTTTAGACCATCCTTCCACCGACCCCAAAGTTAAATTGTACTGGGATTAGGTAGATAAATTAAGAAAAGAGCATCTCCTGAATGTGTAACTAGAGGTTGCTGATGGCTTATCAGAATATATATCCACTATTCATTGATTTTTCAATTATTCCAGAATTGGTCAAATACCTATAAAAGGTAATAAGACCAAATCCAAATTTGTTCTTATTACCTTTTGTTTCTAAATTATAATCCAAATTGTACCGAATCACCTTAGTCTGACTGTTTGTGTAATCCACCATCACACACCAAGATGGTAGTGGAGGGGAAAGCTCAAAACTCACTAAGGTAAACCAACAAAAATGTGTCAACAAGGTTTTCTTCAATTTCCTCGAGGAAGGGGACAGTTTACCTGCCATGGGAGGAGGAGGTGACTTGGAGATATCTGGGGCACTTTCCTGCAGGATTTCTGTCTCCACGGCCGGCTCCACCGGCATCTCTTCAGTTTCCTGGATCATTTCTTCCTCCGCAGCAACTTCCTCTTGTTGCGGTGGTGGCGGAGTAGGTGGTGCCATCTCCACCTCTTCTTTTACCTCAGCCTGGACTTCTTCCGGACCTTTCGGCTCATCTGAGGTATCCCCTGAGGATGAGGAATATGCAAAATGGTTGTCTGTGGTCGCCCCGTTCTGCTTTGCGGGTGGCGACGACTGATTCCAGTGTTTGTTTCTGTTCTTCTTGCTCCTGTTCATCTCAGCTGGCTGTGGGGGTGCTCCCCCTTCTTTGCCTTCATCGTTGGATGGAGGTGACTTTTCCTCTGTCTTCTTCTTGGCTACCTTCTTCCTTTTCTCCTTCTTGTTCTTTGGTGGTGGGGGCTCCTTGAGTTTCTTGCGCTGGGCCTCCAGTATGTCATCATAGGTGGCCCCGGAGCTGTAGCTGAACACCAGGTAGGCTGCCATGGCTATGGCCGCCAGCACCACGGCCATGATGAAGGCAATCTGGAGATCCATGGTGCTCAGGAACTGGGTGACTATGTCCAGCATGGCTGCTGTTTCTGTACAACACAGCTACATTAAGTATAAACTTTGGATTATAGATTGGAAACACAAGGTAATAACAACAACAAAAAGGCTTTTATTAGAGCCCATTGCCCTGTATGGATTCGCCATACAACAACAAAATAATACAGTAATTTTTTTCTCCCTTTCCCCATGTGAGCCTTTGTTTGAAAAGGGATTTATTTACACATCTGTTCTAAAACTTTCCTCACTACCTCTTTTGTGTATGAATCTATTTACAATTGATCTGTAGAAATTATAGAGTTCTATTGCTATATTTTTCTTTTCTGAAATAGTTCTCAGCGTCTTCAGTGGGTTGCTAAATCACCAGAAGGTGTTTTAAAGAGGTAATAACACCAAATCTAAATCCAAATAAATAGTTTGTGGCATTTATGTAACAGCCATGTTATCAAAATGTCACACACACTATTTTATTTAGATTATAGATTCGAAATACGGAATAATAAGAACAAATCCAAATTTAAAAAATGGTGTGTGACATTTCTGTAACAACACTGTTACCAAAATATCACACACTATTTATTTATTTGGTGATACCGTCACCCAAACAACACAGCTAAATTACTGATGAAGCTACACTATTTGGATTATAGATTATAAACACGAGGTAATAAAGTCCAAATCTCCGAATAAACTGTGTGTGACAGCTTTGTAACCGAAACATCACACACTATTTATTTGCATTATAGATTAGAACACACAGGATAATAAAACCAAATCTCCAAATAAATAAATAGTGTGTGGCATTTCTGTAAATACCCTTGTTACCAAAACGTGTCACATTATTTACATTCAGTATTTTGTCTGATGATGGTAACAATGCTGTTACCGAAACGTCACACACCATTTATGTGGATTTGGTCTTATTACTTAATTGGAGGAGCCCATCAGCTTTTGGTAAAATTAATTTTTTTTTTTACCAGGGGGATTGTTTTGACCCGGCTATTCTATCTTTTCTTTCCTCATACTCCCACACAAGTCATTTTATTTATATATTTCTAAATATATTATGACATATATATATATAGTAATGTAGTTGTTGTTAGCCTATAGAATGAATGTAGTGCGGCATGTTGGTTGCAGTCGTGGTGGCCACAATGAGTGGGTTCAGACGTGATTGGAATTACACAAAAGGACGAGACATGTTGGATGTCACCATAGAGATGGCGAGAGAGCAAGTGAAGCCGACACCGGTCAGGGGAGAACTGTCTAGAGGGGTCTGTCAATCCTCGTGTCTCAAAGCCGACTAATCTGTTTGAGTAAGAAAGAGGCACACCTGAGAACCCGACTTGTTTTTCGGACCTTTTTCCTCCACTGGCGCCGACTGTCACTCACTCAAAATTTTATTTCTGTCTCTGTTACACTATATCTATACAACACATGGGGATATAGATATATATTGGAATATATTACAACATATATTTATTATCAAAATACAAAACTATTTTAGACGCGTATGATTCTTTTTAAAATAAAATAATTTCTACTGCCCTTACTGCAATGGAAAAATTAATGGAAGGGCCTGGCTCCATCAGTGGTGAACCCTCCAAGCGGTTTCGCCAGTTTTCCATCGCAGTAAGGGCAGTAGAAATTGTTTTATTTTAAAATTATTCATACGCGTCTAAAATAGTTTTGTATTTTGATAACAGATGGCGCGCTAGTGCATCGTAATATATATATTATATTAAAAAGATTTTCGGCTGTTTTTGAAATAGTTGAGATAAGGTTTTGCTTTTGTTTACATGAGTATTTTACGATATTGTTTTGTAATTGTGATAATAATTAAATAAATTTAACTTTGAATCACCATTTTCTTTAATTGTGCTAATAAAAAATAATTAAGGAAGAAATACCTGATTTGTGGTGTAAAGAATAAAATAAATGAAAGATATATATTTAAATATCCCTTTTTTTTAAAGAGTAAGAGTGGATGATATTTTTTTTTAAATAGAGAGAAATAAATAAAATTCAAATGAAAACGTCAGTGTTTTAAAGGATTTCTTGATGCGCGAAAGAGTAGGATCAGAAATTATATTGAAAAAAGGGAAATAAAAAAGAAAGAAGAGGTAGATGAAGGAAGAGGTTCCAAATAGAAAGAAGACCTTGTGATGTAACAGGCTGTTTACTTGTCAAGTGAGTCTGTCCACAGCTTTATTTTGGTCATTCCAGGATTCCTCTGGATGGAGGAATGAGTAAAGCACCTCCTCACATACTGTGTCATTTTACCATGTAGAGATGTTATCCAGACCATGTTATCATAGGGCTAAAACTACAGTAGAACTACCTAAGTGACAACACCTAGTTACAGAGACAAAGTGTTCTTTAGAATGTTTCACGATTTTGTGCATGTCATCCTTGTGTGGGTGTCATGGTAATCTTCTCTGTATCCTTCCTATTGTAGTAGTTGTACCGCTGAACAAGGGTGTACTATATATAAACTATAGTGTCCTTTAGAGAGAAGTGTCCCATTAGCAGAGAACATCTAAATAATAAAAATGGTCATTTGTGGGTGATGAAAAACTGTCCTTTGTAGAGAGGTGTGAGGGAGAGAGTACTCATATTGAAGATTCAACTGTACTGGGATAGAGATTTCATTTAGCTCAATGTAAAATATTTACAAGGCCCAGTACTAAGTCCATCTCATTTCAAGCTGCAAGTAACAACAGCTTGAAGATGCATAAGTGCATAGAAAGTGTACAATTAGCAGAAATGTCTCATTCCCCAACCCAATCCTGATGCCTTTTAAATGATAGTCACAGAAATGCCAATTAATGTTGAATGATTTTAGGGGCGAGTGATGATGGAATTTTTACAAAAGAATAAAGATGCTAAAAGAAAATAAGACCTAATCCAAATAATTTATTAGTGTGTGATGTTTCAGCAACAACGTTGTTGCTGAAACGTCACACACTAATAAATTATTTGGATTAGGTCTTATTTTCTTTTATTATAATCTATAATCCAAATTGTGCTTTATCAATAAAGAAGCTAGTATCTAATTTGTGTTTCTAATCATAAGGCACAATTTGGATTATAGATTATAAATGCAAGGTAATAAGACCAAGTTCAAATTAATAAAGAGTGTGAGGTTTCGGTAACAGCATGTGTATTACCTTGTGTTTTGTGTTTCCAAGTTATTGAATGCATTTATTTTAAGTTAAAACTATCTTTTTAAGCAAAACTATTAATTTATATCTTAGGACTTGAATGTTTTAATTTTCTATAACTTAAGACTATCAAAACATTTTGAATCAAGGTACTACAAGGCCTTGTATTTAAGTGAATTAATTGATGTTTCATTAACAACATTTGTCACATATACACTTATGGGAAAAACTTAAGTATGTGGAAATTCTTTGAGGTCACCGGTTGCCTAATTTTTTTTTTTTTTTTTTTGTTAAGGAGACAGAGGCTGTTCACACTTGGTTATCTTGTATGTCTTCAATAAATGTAACTGTTATAAACACGTATGATTCTTTTAAAAATTAAACAACTTTCTACTGCAATGAAAAATTAATGGGAGGGTTCACCACTGATGAGCCAGGCTCTTCCATTAATTTTCCATTGCAGTAAGGACAGTAGAAATTGTTTAATTTTTAAAAGAATCATACGTGTCTATAATAGTTTCAAATTCTCATACCACAGATGGAGCAGATTTGTATCATGCTGTTCACACTTGGTTATCTTGTATGTCTTCAATAAAGGTCACTGTAATATCTTTCAGAGTTATTGTCTGAATCCCGATATACATGCTGAAAGGTACAACTTCCTTAAGTTTTGTCCATGAGTGTACATTGGTTATCTCGTGTGTCTTCAATAAAGGTCACTGTAATATCTTTCAGTTATAATCCCGATATACATGCTAAAAGGTACAATTTCTTTAAGTTTTGTCCATGAGTGTATATTGGTTATCTCGTGTGTCTTCAATAAAGGTCACTGTAATATCTTTCAGTTATAATCCCGATATACATGCTAAAAGGTACAATTTCTTTAAGTTTTGTCCATGAGTGTATATTGGTTATCTCGTGTGTCTTCAATAAAGGTCACTGTAATATCTTTCAGTTATAATCCCGATATACATGCTAAAAGGTACAATTTCTTTAAGTTTTGTCCATGAGTGTACATTGGTTATCTCGTGTGTCTTCAATAAAGGTCACTGTAATATCTTTCAGTTATAATCCCGATATACATGCTAAAAGGTACAATTTCTTTAAGTTTTGTCCATGAGTGTATGTTCGGCTAACATTGTCTGGCAGCAATAGGTATAAGTTTTGTCTATGAGTATAAATCCCCTACAGTGGAAAACCTCATCATACCAGCCTCTTATAATACCAACAGGGATAAAACATCATAATTCTATGACCCCAAGTTTTAAGCCCTGATTGCTCTAACCCTAGTTATATAAAAGCAATTTATAATTATAAAATCAATCCCCATCTATTAATAAAATATGCAATTATTTTAGTTAATAATATTTATGTGTTCAGTAGAGATATAATATTTGATTATAAATCACACATGAAAGAAAAAAATCATTATATATAACAGCAAATATGGTTATAAAAACAAAACAAAATCAGGATCCTGGGTATTATAGTGAGGTTGATTGTTATTTTGAGATGTTGTTACATACACACACAGACCTTGTGATCTTAGAATCCTAATCTTCTTAGCTTATTTCTAATCCTAAGGAATGAGATTGCAAAGATTTTATTGTAGAGAGTATCAATTTGCTATATACAGTTGAAACTACAGAGAGAAGCAAATTGATGAAAATGATAAGGCACACAATTTGGATTATAGATTATAAACACAAGGTAATAAGACACTATTTACACATAGATACTATATATACAGTTAAACCTGTCTATAGCGCTCCTTCTTGGGAATCACCAAAATAGGGTGCTATAGAGAGGGGGTGCTATAGACAGGTCACTTTTAATGTAAATCGCATTGTACTACATATTTAAAATTGGACGCTATAGAGAGGGAGGCGCTATTTAGAGGGGGAGCTATAGACAGGTTTAACTGTATATATAAGTATAGATGTGAAAAAATAAAAATAATTTTAAAAAAGGATCAGGTATTTGTTATTAAAATCAAAAAAAGGCATATCCTGATCACGTTCATATGAACTTTTAGATGGCAGAGCGCCATCTAGTGGAACAGAAATCAACTAAACGTTGATTTAGTCTGTTCCCTGATATATATACAGATATTAATTACACACTAATTATTTATTTGGTCTTATTACCTTGTGTTTAAATTGGTAAAAAAATATGATGTAGTTTTGGCGCTATGTAAACTGTTCTTTAGTAGAGAGAGGTATATGTCAGGCTAGCGGGAATGTCCTCTCATGGAGGTTCTACTGTATGGGGATTATGAAAGCCAATAAAGACAAGATCCATCTTCAATAGAGAGAAGTAAGGAGAAGCTAAGACCCATAAAACAGGGAGTCAGCAGGTATGATGGGTGACCCCACCCACCATGTACTATATTTACACGATGGGCACATTCCACTTATTGATCTATTTATATAAATAAAATATGGGACATCCGCTGGGTGTTCAACTCGGGTGGTCTGTTTGTGATACCACCACAGTTCCTGGAAATGGCTTCCGTTATTTCTTAGAGAGAGAAAAAAATAATCTTTCTACAAATTCATCATACTTCCTTACTCCATGTAAAAATAGATCTGCCAATTCCTCTAATGAAATGTTACACCTTTTTTTTTAATACAGCAGAACTACCTCCCTGTAAAGGACAACATCTAGTTACAGAGCCAAAGTGCCCTTTAGGAAGAGAGGTGTCTTCTTACTGGAGAGTTGCTACAGTAGAACTACCTCTCTGTAAAGGACACCACCTAGTTACAGAGCCAAAGTGCCCTTTAGGAAGAGAGGTGTCTTCTTACTAGAGAGTTGCTACAGTAGAACTACCTCCCTGTAAAAGACAACACCTAATTGCAGAGCTAAAGTGTCCTTTAGGGAGAGAGGTGTCTTCTTACTAGAGAGTTGCTACAGTAGAACTACCTCCCTGTAAAAGACAACACCTAATTGCAGAGCTAAAGTGTCCTTTAGGGAGAGAAGTGTCTTCTTACTGGAGAGTTGCTACAGTAGAACTACCTCCCTGTAAAGGACAACACCTAGTTACAGAGCCAAAGTGTCCTTTAGGGAGAGAGGTGTCTTCTTACTGGAGAGTTACTAAATGTTTAAAAAAAAAAAAGTAATTTTGACAATGAAAACTATCCTTTGTATAAAGGAGTCCTCTAGCGTGAATGTCCTCTCATAGAGGTGCTACTGTATATGAATTTTTAGAGGGGATTTAGTTCTTTAAAAAAAATACAAAAATGAATAAAAAGTAACTCTCAAATAATTAGTCATAATTATCATACTTAATTTATGTACTATGCTAATTTTTTTTAAGGACTTTGGCTGACTTAGAGAAATAGATAAAGATTAGACTTGGTAAAACCCTACCTTTCTCCCAGTAAAATCAGTCAAGATGTTATAACTATAAAATTCCTTTATTCTGTGGTTGGCACATATGCGACAGGTTTAGATACATTCAGGACTTTGAGAATTACACTAAGTCTCACATGCCTCCTGTGTTTGATTTCTAACATCTTTGAGGCTCCACCCCAATTAACCGTATTTATTTTCTGTGTATAAACTGTATTTATTTTAAACACAAGGTATAAAACAAGTTGGTGGACGAGTAGGTAACACCCTCGATTCCCGACAGTCATGAACCGGGATTGAATCCAAAGTTAACATTTTGTTTAATATGTGAATAACCTTCAACTTCATTGTTACAATTATCATAAACTAGGTTGCTCTTTTTGAGCGGTACCTAATAAAGTGATTTTGGAAACACAAGGTAATAAGACCAAATCCACATAAATAAATACACCTATCCCCCGATTTACACGGTACTTTTTTTACATGTGTTCGCTTTTACACGGTTTTCCAAATAAGTTTTTTTTTTTATCGCACTATACTAAATGCTACTGTGATTGAACACATGCGCTGTGTACACATCTCACGAGGAATCCTGAGTTTATGTGCTGACTACATATTTTAACCTGTCAATGCATTTTATTTTTATTTTTGTGTACACCTATCCCCCGATTTACACGTTTTTCTCAGGAACGTATCTACCGTGTAAATCGGGGGATAGGTGTAGTGTGTTAAGTTTTGGTAACAGCGTTGTTATTGAAACATCACACACAATTAATTTTGTATTTGGTCTTATTACCTTGTGTTTATAATCTATAATCCAAATTGTGCCTTAGCATCTGTACTTATTTTATGCAATAACATGTGCCATTAAAAACCTTCAGAAAAAAAGAAAAGGCCACTTTTCCCATCAAAACAAATGGACAAAACTAGACACCATCTTTTGGCCATCTTTAGAATCTAGCAAGCTTGAGACCAAGCCATGTCAGATTTGGAAAATGCAGAACGCCCACCTGAATACCATGGATTCTAAAACGACACTTAAAGTTACACCGCATGAGTTTCTTTTCAACAAAAAATTGAAATTTTATTTTAAGGTGAAATATCGACTATTTCTAATCTTTTTGGATGAGGTATGAAAGGATGAATTATGAAGAGTAATGATGAACGGAAAAATAAAAGTGTCCAGGGATGGGAATCGAACCCACAATGTTCCGCTTACCGGGCAGATGCCATGTCCACTAGGCTACCCTGGACGTATTTTTCCGTTCGTAAATGATACATAAAGTAACTTATAATACATGTATAACATTGTGGGTTCGATTCCCATCCCTGGACACTTTTATTTTTCCGTTCATCATTACTCTTCATAATTCATCCTTTCATACCTCATCCAAAAAGGTTAGAAATAGTCGATATTTCACCTTAAAATAAAATTTTGATTTTTCATTGAAAAGAAACTCATGCGGTGTAACTTCAAGTGTCGTTTTACAATCACAGGCCGCAGTGTATTATATTGTACCATTGATTCTGTTTATGGTTTTCATCAGTTCAGGGCGAGCTTTAATTTCATGAGAAATCCACAAAGGATCAAATAAAGAAAATATCTTCAGAATTTTCCAAAGAGTAGCTGGTGAAATGATTAGGCTAATTTTTAAGGTTGAGATAGGGATGGAAGGTTTGCCAAAAAGAACTTTGCCAAGATGACAAGGTACAATTCAGATTAGAGATGTGATAATCTAAGGTAAACAACAAGACCACATCTATATATGTAATGCTAAGGCACAATTTGGATTATAGATTATAAACACAAGGTAATAAGACCAAATCTAAATAAATAAATAGTGTGTGATGTTTCAGTAACAACGCTGTTACTGAAATGTCACACACTATTTATTTATATGGATTTGGTCTTATTACCTTGTGTTTATATATGTAAATAAGATGTGATGGTTCGCTAACAGCATTGTAACTATATTCAGACCAAAGTACTGAATGTTTTAGCCTTGTTACCTTGTGATAAATGCCAAAGATGACAAAGTACAATTCAGAATAGAAATGTGAGACTCTCAAGGGAACAACAAGACCACATCCAAATAAGTAAGTGTGATCTGTTAACAGCACTGTTACTGAAACGTCACACACTATTTATTTATTTATATTTGGTCTTATTACCTTGTAAAATAAAAGGATTTAAAAGCGCGAATGTTTCCCCTATACATAAAACGAACTTCTACTGTCCTTACTGCGATGAAAAAATACCTTGTGTTTATAATCTATAATCCAAATTGTGCCTTATCAGCATTATAACTATATTCAGACCAAAGTACTGAATGTTTTGGTCTTGTTACCTTGTGATATGAATACCAAAGATGACAAAGTACAATTAAGATTAGAGATGTAAGAATCTCATGGGAACAAGACCACATCCAAATAGGTAAATGTGATGGTTCGGTAACAGCATTATAACTATATTCAGATAAAAGTACTGAATGTTTTGGTCTTGTTACCTTGTGATATAAATACCAAAGATTTACCACAGGCTAGTGGCATTGTGTAAGAATTAAGTGTGCCATGGGAAAAAGAAACAATTCAAGGCATTTATATTACCCAATAGGGTGAGTGGTGGTCCAATAAATAGTTATGTCACAGCAAACAGGATGTCATCCCACACCTTTATTAAGACATATAGTCACAAGGTAATAAGACCAAATCTAAATAAATAAAGTGTGTGACGTTTCTGTAACAGCCTTGTTACCATCATCAGACAAAAGAATATAAATAGTGTATGACATTTCGGTAACAGCGTTGTTCATCTTCAGACAAAAGTACTGAATGAGAAATTTTACCACAGCATGTTTTAAATAGTTCCTATTATCAAGTGTGTAAACAAGATAACAGAGAAGAAGAAGATATTTATCTGAGAAACACAGAATATTATTGTTATAATTAAAAATTGTTTTTTTTTTTTTCAAATATAATTAAAAGCATATCTATAAATATCATTTATATTTCCTCTTTCTTCCATTCTGTTAATTGTAGCACATTTCTTTTGAATGAAAAATGCTTTTTTAAGTTGTCTGAAGATGGTAACAACACTGTTACCGAAACATCACACACTATTTATTTATTTGGATTTGGTCTTATTACCTTGTGTTTATAATCTATAATCCAAATTGTGCCATCAGCCTTGTTACCATATCATCAGACAAAAAATATAGAGTATGACAACACGGTAACAGCGTTGTTATCACATCAGACAAAAAAAAAAGAATATAAAATATTTATTCTTTTGTCTGATGGTAACAATGCTGTTACTGAAGCCGCACGCACTATTAATTCATTTTGGAATTGGTCTTTATTTTCTTGTATTTATAATCTATAATCCAAATTGTGGCTTTATCAACACATTTACAGAATACACCGACCCAGCTGTGGTCATCGAGACAATAAAGAGGCCTTCAGGATCTGGTCTAGATTTCAAGTCCAGACCTGGGACAAGAGAAAAAAAAAAAAACAGAATATAACAGTGACCCTTACAAAACTTTAAATTAGAGGGAGCTATCAACATGATCCAGACAACTCAAGTTTAGAGACAACATTGAGACATCCCCAACATAAAGCAAGTACAGTACCAGTAACATGCGTTGTTACCACATCAGACAAAAGAATATAAAGTGTGTGACGTTTCGGTAACAACGTTGTTACCACATGTTGATTGTATTCACCAAACAGGATCTGTAGTACAATCCAGGAAATAGCATCTAACTTCTGTGACCTCATCCAAGCTGGTGTGACATGAGATTCCTGAAATATTTGTCCCCCAATCCTAAATTAAACCTAACATCTCTTCTCCCCAACTTATGTTTCTTCTCCAATAGCAGATAAATAAGGCACAAATGAAAACATTAGGACACAAGTGTTTCTTTCGCAAATAAATTAAACTTCTACTGTTGTACTTGTATTTGGGGGTTGTTACTTGGTTACGTTACGTAGACGACATTTTCTGCCTGCATCGAGATACCGATCATTCGCCCATTCTCTCCGCTCTAAACTCTTACCATCCGGATCTACTTTTTACACACAACCCGTCCCGCTCTAACTGTATTCCATTTTTAGACATTTTAATTATTAACACCAACGTTAAATTCCACACAACGGTCTTTCGCAAACCTGGCTTTACCCCCTCGTACCTACATTTTTCATCCCACGCCCCCGTCTCCCACAAGATCACCACCGTCCGAACTCTTTCCAAACGTATCTACACCCACTGTTCCCTCCCTTTCTTTAACAATATCGAGAGGCGCACGGTCTACTCGCATCTCCTGTCCGCGGGCTATCCACGCAGTTTTATCGACCGGCATTTTTTCACACCCAACCAAAAAAGAACCACACCTCCTGTATTTAAAAGCACCTGCGTCCTCCCATACTCCACCACGAATTCCGGTATTGGTTCCTTTTTACGTAAATACGGCATTCGCACTTTTTACAAGTGCACACCTTTCCTTCACACCTTCTTAAGACATCCTATCACAAAAAGCTCCGCCAAACGTAACCCCCAATCCCTTTCCAACGCCGTTTACAAAATTCCCTGTAACGATTGCGATTTACACTACATTGGAGAAACAGGCCGAACAATCGCCATCAGAGCCAGTGAACACGCCCGTAACATCCGCTCGAAAGACAAAAAATCGCTCATATACCAACATATCGCCGAGTCCGGACATTCCTTCAATCTCGACAACACAACCCCCATTTATAGCGATATAGCAAACAAATACCAACGCTTAGTTCTTGAGGCCCTTGTTTCTAATACTACCCCCAGCCTCAACAGAAAGATTGACCTCCCGCCCCAATATTCTGTTTTTTATTCTACCTCAGATACACCTTCTTCGTAACTTTTAACTTTATCTTTATTCCGCTGGTTTTTTATTTTTATTTTTTATTTTTATTGTTGTTTTTTCTTGCTTTTGTCTTCGCCTCTCGTTGTCCGCCTTTCTCACTTCGTCTTAGGTATACAGATTTTCAACGGGCTGATATTTTTTATACAAACTCAAAATAATATTTATACAGAGTAAAATTGAAAATATTTTGTTATTGGCATGTGCTCTCGCGGGCGTGCATCAGATTGTTTTTAATATTTTTAATACTTTTAAACTGTCGCTTATAAATATAGCATCTCCTTCTTATTCATGTCAACACCTGATGAAGGACGGGTGACGTCCGAAAGCTTGTGTACAGCTCAATAAAGAAACTCACCACTTTCCTCTTGATCTCCCTTTTACACTTCAAACGTGGCTATATCTCTTCTACTGTCCTTAATGTTTTCATTTGTAAAACAAAGAGATGTGATAAAGCACAATTTGGATTATAGATTATAAACACAAGGTAATAAGACCTGATGACAACTGATGATGAAGATGGTAACAACGCTGTTACCGAAACGTCACACACTATTTATTTATTTGGATTTGGTCTTATTATCTTGTGTTTAGATTATCAATGTCTTAATTCCAGCATGTCGCTTGTTTCTATTGCAGACTCTCTCAAGGTGGGGAAGCCTTCCTTGCTGAAGACATTTGTATATATATTCCCCTACACTTTATATGCCCTTTTACTCTTTTATATTTTCTCCTTTGTAAAATTTGATTGAAAGAATCAATAAAATTGTTTAATTTGTCTATTGCAGACTCTGGTTGATCAGAGGCTGGGTTTCTGGTTTTGGCTAAATCTCTACACCCCCATAAGCCTTTACTGTTGATAATAACTAGAGAGATGAAAATTATAACTATATATTTTTTAACACTACTTTTCTTCTAAAATATATTTAGTAGAACTTCCCAGTAAAGGACAACACCTAATTACAGAACCAAAGTGTCCTTTAAAGAGAATTGCCCTCTTACTGGAGAGTTACTAAATAGTAAAAATGGTAATTTTGCAAATGAAAACTGTCCTTTGTAGAGAGGTGTCTGATAAAGGGAGGTTCTACTGTATTTTTACAGCCCCACAGGGATAAGGGCTGCAGAAATAACTATTAATTATATATATACTCATGGACAAAACTTAAGTGGAAAGTCTTTGATATTACTGGTCATCTATTTTTTTTTTTTTTTTAAGGAGACATAGGTAATTTTGTTTACATTTGGTTATCTTGTGTTGTCTTCAATAAAGGTCATTGTGTGTCAAATATCTTTAACAGTTATTGTGTTTGAATCCCGATATACATGGTAAAAGGTACAACTTACATAAGTTTCATTCATGAGTGTATTTTAGAAGAAAAGTAGCCTTAAATATATATATTATAAATAAAAATATTAGATTTTCTGCTGTTTATTGATTGTTATTAATATAGAATTATTAGCTGTTGCTTGAATTTGGTATGCAGTTGTGGAAAAGATTATTTACATAATGTACAAAAGGTTCAAGATGGCCATCGGGAAACAACAACAATGAGTTTTTATAGGGGTAGCGTGACCTCTGGCAGTCGATTTAAGAGAGTATTTGAATCTATGAAATATAATTTTAAATAAAATAATATATTTTAATATAAGATATATATTTATAATTTTCAATGATAGATGGCATTAAGTTGAATGATGATGTTTTAATAACTGGAGAACCCATCTCATTTACCCAAACATTGGTGTGTTTGCTAACCCATTTAACATTTATAACATAAACACAAGGTAATATGACCAAATCCAAATAAATAGTGTGTGACGTTTCGGTAACAGCGTTGTTACCATCTTCAGACAAAAGTACTGAATGAGAAATTTTACCACAGCATGTTTTAAATAGTTACTGTTATCAAGTGTTACCAAGTGTGTACACAAGATAGCAGACAAAATAATAAGGGCTTAATAAGGCAAAATAGCCTAGCTGCGAAGACTTTAGAACCTGATGTCCCTGGTTCAAACACGCTTTTCACTATCTCTGCTATCTTGTGTACACAATTGATAACAGTAACTATTTAAAACATGCTGTGGTAAAATTTCTCATTCAGTACTTTTGTCTGAAGATGGTAACAACCTGTTACCGAAACGTCGCACACTATTTATTTATTTAGATTAGGCCTTATTACTTTGTGTTTATAATCTATAATCCAAATTGTGCCTTATCATTTCTAACATACTGAGAGGGTTTACCACTGATGAGCCAAGCCCTCCTAACAGACTAGATTAGTTTTAAGTTTTGTTTACTGAAAGTAGGCATAGAATATAACAATCACCACTGAAATAAGTTATCTTACCAAATCTTTATTTTCATGAAGCTTCAGTAAAAGAAAATAAGATCTAATCCAAATAATTTATTAGTATGTGACGTTTCGGTAACAACGTTGTCACCATCATCAGACAAAAGAATAAATGAGGAAAAATATTACAGCAAGTTCTTTAATAGTAGCTGTAATAAAAAGCTCAAATATCTTGCTGTAATATTTTTTCTCATTTATTCTTTTGACTGATGATGGTGACAACGTTGTTGCCGAAACGTCACACACTAATAAATTATTTGAATTAGTTCTTATTTTCTTTTATTATAATCTATAATCCAAATTGTGCCTTATTGCTTCAGTAAAAAAAAAACCTCACCCTCATGAGAAATTGACAATTCATTTGACAGAGCTGTCTACTTTCAAACATAAATATGAATGCATCCAAGGCAATATCCATCATTAAATGAATTTTTATGCCTATATTGAGAAACTATTATGTAATTCTGAAAATCATTGTATACATTACAAAATATACAGAAAACTTATTCTCTAATTATTTTTAGGAGATTAGAGCAATTACTTCAAAAATCACCAAAACCAAAACTTAAAAAATATATGCATAAAAATAATTGGAAAATTAAAGTGTTTTATAGTATCATAAGCATATAACTCATATTTAGTTTAATGTTGTTTTTAAATTGCAATTAGGTGCAAATATTTAAAAAAAAAAAAAGATGAAACATTTCTCTGTTTAAAAAAATCCGATATATTTTCAATTTTGTAATATGCGTGATATTCTTAAATCGCCAATTTCTCTTTCTTTACCTCTCAAACAAAATGGCATATTTTGGTAAAAAAATTAAGGTTATTAATAAGACTTAGAATACACATATATAAAATTATTTACAATAGATCATTTGTTATTTTTTATTACGCAATTATAAATATATAATATATTTCGGCTTTGTAATTATAGTTTGAATTTTAATTTATAATGAAAATAACTATACATATATATGTTATATTCCAATAAAATATAAATATCGATATATTTTTGTTTATTAAAAAAATGTATATTATTTACATTACGATGATTTTATATTACTCTAGTCAGGTTTAAAAAGTGGTATGTTCTTACCTGAGAGATTAAGTATTTATTTTAAACAATTATTCAAGTATATTATCGACTCATTTAACAGTTATAAGTTAGAAAAATCAAATCCAAACTATGCCCACCAAACATTAGTAAAGTCATCTACGGGATATACCTTTCATCCAACAGCTCTGAAAGCTTTTAAAACAGAGTAAATTGATTCTCTCTATATATATTTTTAAAATCTTGTCCATAGAAAAATTATGTGAAAAAAAAATTTATTGCTTATGAAATATTGTAAGATATTAAAATATTATTAAATATAGAATTCAATAATATAATGTAAAATATAATATCTAATTTTGGTATTTTAAAAAACTTTAAAAACCTTAAAAAATTCCTTTTATCTCCTAAATAAAGACTTTATTTTTTAATTAAATATTTAGATAGTATAATTTTCTTAACACAGTTCTCTAGAGATCGTATAATATTTAAAAATATTTTTGCTAGAAAATGTACGGAAATGACACATTAATGTAAATTGATCAAGTTTTAAATTAGTGACACGAAAATATCTTTTTTCAATAATATGAAGCGCCTGAAATAAAACCGTGCTTTTTTTCCTTTGAGAATTATCTCCAAAAGAGAAATTAAAAGTTTTTCTTAAAATAATGGTGTTGCGTTCCCGGTTTGGATAGATGAAAAGGGAGGATACACGATGTGACTTATTAAAGTTTCCTTACTTAAGTATATATATATATAGCAATTTAGGCCAACAACCCCATGTATATAACCCGCAGCAAGACCTTAATGTTGTATAAAAGAAGCACAGCTGTCAATGATGCACTATCGACATATGTCTTTACATCATCACATGTAATGCAATTTGTGCAAACAGGATAAATAAAGAAAAAAACGGGGGAAACTCTGTAATTGATTAAGAGTTTGAGTTAAAGCAGGGATCGAGCATATAATATTGTCAGGACAAAGGTCTAAAGATGGAAACAACCACGACACTAGTATACAATTACATCAGACAACCCATGAAATCGTTATTAAATTGGGCAATCTATAAAAGACTCCTTCTGGAGGTTTAGCAACCCACTGAAGACGCTGGGAGCTATTTCATAGAGGAAAATTATAGCAACAGATCTCTATAATTTCTACAGATCAACTGTAAAAAGATTCACATTAAGGCATTTTTATAGCCCAAATAACAAAAACAATAGTCAAACATACAAATCTGTTTGCATCATGCCGTACCCTCCTAACAGCGTAAAAATAGCCCGAGGAATCAGAAAATATGGTATAATGGTAAATATGATGGAATAACGCACTGAAACACATAAAAGTACAAGCATTACTAAAACCTGACAGATAGATACCCTCAAAGTAGCCCTAATAAAGTCGTAATTTTGCAACTATTGCTGTGTCAATATATCACAGCAAAGATATAGTACACAACTCTATTTCAACAGAGTCGGTTGTTCTATAATTTGTACAGTTTGTGAAATTAAGGTGTGGGGGGTAGTACCATAAAGCAAAAGGAATGAAATATGTATGAGAGGAAACAAGAAAATTTCTCTAGATATTTATTTAAATAAATTAAAATTTGGGAACTTGTCTATATTGACGAGATATGCTATTTACATAGTAAAAATTTAGATAGAGGTGACCTGAAGTTACTTTATAGCCCTTTAGGGCCCATGCGAAATCTAGGTTGGTTACTACACAAAAAAGGGGGGGGGCGCTAAGTCATAATGACAAATGGCTTACCTTTTCTCGAAAGTGCCGGCAAAGGTCTGATCTCCCGTCTGAAGACTGTCCTCTCACTGAGCGACTCCGATTCAATCTGCCTTTTGGCAAAGAAACCCTCTTTTATTCATGTCTCTCTCCGTTTTCATTCGCTGCCGAGCCAAAGTTTCTATTGGCTGGCATTTTCATTCGCCGAAAGAAACACCAATCAAAATGGCCAACGGCTCCAGTATACAATTTCATAGACGCCCCAGGCCTCTCCCATCAAAATAGAACATATAGTATTACCAAAACAAAAAAATCTAAAGAGAGAAACAGCCACGGCACTAGTGTAAAATTTCAGACCCCAGGCCCCCCCTTCCACATGGATTGAAATACTATCCTCCCTTTTCTCGGGACGGTATATATATATCGCCCCCCCTCCGTCTTAGCTAAAAATCGACACAGGCCCCTTTTCACTTGAACTGTAATATAACGCTTTCCTTTCTCGGGAAGGATATTTTATAAGGTTCAGTCTTTTAGAGATCTTCCTTCTCCATTTTTTTTTCTGGTCACCTTTACCTAAATTTTTGGTGAGGGGAATATATGTACATATGGAACAACAGCTTCCAGCGCGGATGTCCCTGGATGTCACTGGTGTCTTCTTCACCAGGCATCAGCTTTCGGCATGGAAGTCTGGTGTCATCAATTGTCTAAGTTTCTGGGCAAAAGGTGGTCTGTAAGTCTATGTGGGAGGGAAGCCATGTATCCATTTGATTTGATTATACATACGCCTTCTGTTGGGGTATGGTTACAAAAACGTGCCCCAACAATCCTCCCCCTGCCAAGTAATGGACAAATGCGTTTGTGCTATTCATTATTCATCTGCCTTTCATCAGTTACTATGAAAGCAGGCCCATTTCTAGCAAAATGCATTTTCCATTACTAGGTGAAGCCAGGTGTACCGAAATCTATAGGGAAGATAAGGCTAGTCAAAATGATGGTATGCCATTCTAGATGTTTATTATTCCGAACATTAGTGGGCATTGCGCATCCTGGCAAAGGGGTTTTTATGTGTTATTATTCTGTCAGCACACTGTTATCAACATAGGTTATGGGGGACAGTCATATCATATGTATGGAAGTGAGCAAGGTCATCTGTCTTACCATTCATGGGTATATATACCACCCTTCCACTTTCTTCTTTGGCCTTGAGGAGTAGGCCTTCCTTGTGGTAGGTCCTCTCAACCCCATCCTTGCCTCTTGGGGTGCTGGATTCATTGCTACCTTCTTTCTGCTAACAATACAGTTAGAACATTTCCCTATTACATATTATATATAAAAAATTGGGCGCCAAGAAGTCGTTTAGAAATAACTGACTAGTCCAACTCCTAAAACATGCCAGCATCTTTATTTAAGTACCAATCAAGACATTCGTGTGGTATAGTTATACATATACAATCAAAGGAAAGGATAATTATAGTTAGCTGAAAGAAATATCTTGGTATATAATAATGATGGGTTCCCGGTTTGGATAGTTGAAAAGGGAGGATACACAATGTGACTTATTAAAAGTTTCCTTACTTAAGTATATATATATAGCAAATTAGGCCAACAACCCCATGTATATAACCCGCAGGAAGACCTTAATGTTGTATAATAGCAGCACAGCTGTCAGTGATGCACTATCGGCATATGTCTTTACATCATCACATTCACAGGGAAAAAAAAAAAAACTCTGTAATTGATTAAGAGTTGAGCTAAAGCAAGGATCGAGCATATAATATTGTCAGAACAATGGTCTAAAGATGGGAACAGCCGCGACACTATTATACAATCTCATCAGACAACCCATGAAATCGTTATTAAATTGGGCAATCTATAAAACACTGAAACACAGACACTCGCGGCAATGTATGTGGCCGGTAATTTATGGGAGACTTGATTATTAGTAACATTCCCTTCAAATAGGTAAGAAACATACAACATTTCATTTAAACAGTGGGAATAGCACCATAAGGCAAATTATGTATGAAATAGGTAACAGAGGAAACAAGAAAATTTCTCTAGATATTTATTTAAAATATCTTAAAATTTGGGAACATGTCTATACTGACGAGATATGCTATTTACATAGTAAAATTTAGATAGAGGTGACCTGAAGTTACTTTATAGCCCTTTAAGGCCCATGCGAAATCTAGGTTGGCTACTACACAAAAAGGGGGGGAAACCTAGATCTCCATCTATTCTAGCGGGACAAAATATACGAACCCTAACACTCCTTTTAAGTCACTTAAAGCCCTTTAGGGCCCATTCAGAATCTAAATAGATTAGCTTCTGTTCGAAAAATAAAAAAAAGGGGGGGCTAAGCCATAATGGCAAGGGGCTTACCTTCTCTCGAAAGCGGCGGCAAGGTCTGGTCTCCTCTACGTCTCAGGCCCGTCTAAAAATCGTCCTTCTCACTGAGCGACTCCGATCGAATCCCGCCTTTTGGCAAAGAACCTTCTTTTATATCATCCCTCTCTCCATTTTCATTCGCCGAAAGAAACCAATCAAAATGGCCAACGGCTCCAGTATCAATTTCGTAGACGCCCCAGGCCTCACCAAAATAGAACATATCGTATTACCAAAACAAAAAAAAAATCTCAAAAGAGAAACAACATGGCACTAGTGTAAGATTTCAGACTCCAGGCCTCTTCCATCAAAATAGAACATATAGTATTACCAAAACAAAAATCTAAAGAGAGTAACATCTACGGCGATAGTGTAAAATTTCAGACGCCAGCCCTCCCATCCACATGGATTGAAATATCATCCTCCCTTTTTCTCGGGACGATATATATATATCTCTCCCCCCCCTCCGTCTTAGCTAAAATTGACACAGGCCCCTTTTCACTTGCACTGTAATATAACGCTTTCCTTTCTCGGTTCAGTCTTTTAGAGATCTTCCTTCTCCATTTTTTTTTTTCTGGTCACCTTTACCTAAATTTTTGGTGAGGGGAATATATGTACATATGAAACAACAGTTTCCAGCTCGGATGTCTCTGGATGTCTTCTTCTTTACCAGGCATCAGCTTTCGGCATGGAAGTCTGGTGTCATCTGTTGTCTAGGTTTCTGGGCAAAAAGAATGGTCTGTAAGTCTATGTGGGAGGGAAGCCATGTATCCATTTGATTTGATTATACATACGCCTTCTGTTGGGGTATGGTTACAAAAACGTGCCCCAACAATCCTCCCCCTGCCAAGTAATGGACAAATGCGTTTGTGCTATTCATTATTCATCTGCCTTTCATCAGTTACTATGAAAGCAGGCCCATTTCTAGCAAAATGCATTTTCCATTACTAGGTGAAGCCAGGTGTACCGAAACCTATAGGGAAGGTAAGGCTAGTCAAAATGATGGTATGCCATTCTAGATGTTTATTATTCCGAACACTAGTGGGCATTGCGCATCCTGGCAAAGGGGTTTTTATGTGCTATTATTCTGTCAGAACACTGTTATCAAAATAGGTTATTGGGGACAGTCATATCATATGTATGGAAGTAAGCAAGGTCATCTGTCTTACCATTCATGGGTATATATACCACCCTTCCACTTTCTTCTTTGGTCTTGAGGAGTAGGCCTTCCTAGTGGTAAGTCCTCTCAACCCCATCCTTGCCTCTTGGGGTACTGGATTCATTGCTACCTTCTTTCTGCTAACAATACAGTTAGGACATTTCCCTATTACATATTATATATAAAAAAATTGGGCGCCAAGAAGTCGTTTAGAAATAACTGACTAGTCCAACTCCTAAAACATGCCAGCATCTTTATTTTCGTACCAATCAAGACATTCGTGTGGTATAGTTATATATATATACAATCAAAGGAAAGGATAATTATAGTTAGCTGAAAGAAATATCTTGGTATATAATGATTAGCCTATGACATGATGACTTTTGCTAAATAAAAATTACAGAAAACAAATTATGTAAGTAATCATTAAATAAGGCACGAAATATGTAATGATAAAATGAATCCTTCCATGTTATATGATGAGTATAACATATATATTGAAGTAAAAACATATCATGTAGATAGTGATTAAATATGTTAAGATATAAGTGATAAAAATCATCCCATGATAGATGACAAAAGAAAACTACTACAAGATTATATTTGGTGACAAAATATATATAATTAAATATTTAATATAAATATGAATATCATGAATGTCAAAATAAAATTGTTGAAATGAATAGTATATGACTATAATATAATATATATGATATAAAAATAATAACATATTGAAAAAGAAAATGTAAACATAATGTATATTTGTGCGCTGAAGGTTCAAGGTTTAGTATCTCAGTTAAGTTTCAATCTTATCCAGTCTGGAATCACGAGTTGGTCACTGGGTAATATTCGTCTATCCCGATCCTACTGGAGGGTGGGTTCTCTCTTGTGTGTTAGATTCCTCAAATTCCAATACTCTCTCAACCCAGATGGGAACGTCATTTAGAATCTTGGTCAAATGGAGCATAGCCCAGACCTCTATTAAACTACACAGTCCATTTAAATCTAGGGTGACAACCGTATGAAGAGAATTTTTCTGTTTTGGTAGAGCGACTAATCAATTTCTACTATTTTGTTTGTGACTCCGTTTACCTTGTCTCTGGGGTGTGTACAGTTCAGCTACCTCCCCCTTCCAAGAAATTCATATTACTTTCATCTACTAATATACCCTCTATTCATTGACCTGAATCCTACAAATCTACATCTTATAAATTTGAATTTTATCAATCTGAAATTTTGGTTCTTTTACAAATTCCTTCAGAATTCTACTCCCTGTATAACTGCTCTTAATTCTACTGTCCTCAATACAACACTTCTAAAACTTTTACTCATTGGCTCGTTCTGGCGTCTCGTTCGCGGTCCTTATAGTTAACTAATACTTTAAAATCTTATCCTATCATGAAACGAGTTTAAACTCGTTGAAGGTCCTAATAATTACTTATTCTGCCTCTCGAATCGGTCTTATGCTCGAATTCATTCCAACAAAACGTATGGCAGGGCGAATCCTTTATTAGAAGAAACTTCCGCTAGCTATGGGGGATCAAACTGGTACCAAAAAAAATTCAATAGACGGAAACTACTTCGTCTAGAATAACTGGGCAATCTCTGCCTACATGTCAATCTTACAGGACCTCCCGTCTAGAACACCCTCACTCCAGCCACGCTAAAAGCGTCGAAACTACGGTGTCAGATCGGTTACCCAAGGTCGCGCCGTTATACCCCAGGTTATACGGCATGGCTAAAACAAATCCCCCATCCTGCATAAAATTCAATCTATACCTCTTCGTTTCCTCTAGTGAGGAGAAGTTTTGTGGGTTTCCTGGTCTGATCATAACCTCCCACAACCTTCCAGCCTGAGAATCAAGATATGATCATTATCTACGACTCTTAAAATTCAAGTTGATATAATGAAATAGAGTAACTGATTACCCTAATAAAAGAAATCAATATTTGCACTCCTCTAAAAGGAGACCTAACAAAGTGGAGCGAATATTTTCCTAACAATAGATAGAGTTGTAGTTGTCCTGTTTGAGGCTTCTCGGTCCTAACAAAATTCGAAATAAAAAATAAAATAAAATAAAAATCGATCCTATTGAAGTCCTTAACCCTATTCTAATGTATTTTGGGCTCACAATATAATAGTTTTTAACCTTCTTACACATTCATTACACCAATTCATTCATACACCCTCCCCCCTATCATTCACGGTGTGCATACAAACTAAAGTTAAAAGCTGCTACAAAGGCCAAAATACTCATTTATCAATATCAATAGATCCTAACAAATAATAACATATTTCAGGACACAATGTGAAATCAAATAAAGTTTTCTAATTAAAACAAATTGGGAACTAAAGCCCTACGGTTACTCAAAGAAAATGCCTCTGTACAAGCTCTATATATACTAACACTTTATACTCGATAAATGATTGTTAACAATAATTGTTAACAATTCTAAATAATCTGGAAGCTAACCTACCAAAAAAAAAAAAAAAAAGGATCAGTGTAACTTCAAAACTGCCCTTGCCTTGACACTAAGCGACTTTTCACGACAATTCTATAAAGACACACACAAATTATAATGGTGAATAAAGGACCATTAAACGTGACACCTCATAAAAGCGGAATTGAGTCATTCCCCTAGCCACCGTGGGTGAAGTCACTTTCTTCTTACTTCCTCGTGCGTCTGCCCCCTTTGCAGTAGTCCGACCTCAACACTCTATTGAGAGATGGATTTATAGGGTTTACGATTCACTACCCAACACTAACATTCTCAAGTGCTTTCCGAGGATCGACTACGGTCTGGGCCTACTTAACTTCTACCCCTGGCTTAGGGTCCCTATACTTCGCAACTTTACTCTGAAAGATTGACCTTTCATGTCTTCATTAGAAACCTATTTCAAAGCTACTACCTGAAGGCCAGGGATTATAGGGTTTCTGAATTACCCAACACAAGCCATAGGATGCCTATTAGGTTTGTTGTTTTAGACATAGCCCCCCTCTAAGTTGTGATTTCCTACACCTTCCTTCACCTATTACTCCTGATAATAACTAAAATTTCAGATTTACCCTAAATAGTTAATTCACAATGGTATACATTATTCTCATTGGTCTTCGAAACTCGGGTTTTAACAAGAAATAGTTTGTAAAAAAAAAAAAAAGGAATCCTAATGAAGTTCTACTTTAAAAAAAAAAAAAGGTTTAAAAAAAAAAAAAGGTTGAAATCTCTAAACTTCTCATTCTATCGAGCTGATTCTCCGTACACACTCCAAAATCCTAGTTAGAGGCGACAGTCTAAGCAGAATTTACACTGTGTGGGCCTTTTCACCCTTGTAGACCTGCGTAAAGTTAAACTGTTCACACTAACTCTGTCAACTTCCCCTCGTCTCATTACTTCTGAGTTCGCTCTGGTTGTCACCCCTTGTGGAACCACTACATTAACAGACCTATTAGGGAGATAAGCTGGACCTGTAAGATGAATCCAATGATCTTCATCACTGGAACTTTGACTTGAATTACCATCACTAGTCTCCTCCTCCTCTGTGGGGAAAATCCTAATTGGTATATGGTATTGTTTTAACCTATCTATATGGTATTTATCCAAATTCCCAGTTTCTAGATTCTTCAAGAGATATACAGTATCACCAGCTCTTTTTAGTACCTCATATGGACCCCCATACCTTGGCTCAAATTTGTGACGCCCCTTCGTCTCATGCATTCTCTCCACTAGGACTAAGTCCCCGTTATTGAAAGTTCTCAGCCTTTTGTTTTCGAACTTAATCCTAGCTTCTTCCTGTTCATTCAAGTAGGTTTGCCTTACTACCTCTCTTATCTTCTCGACCTCCTCTGTTAGTTCCCGCTCGTAGAAGGCTGCCGTTTGAGCAATCAAATCTTCGCTTACAGGACTTTGTCCCGCTTCCTGAAAGGGTTGTGGGAGCCTCAGCTCATGTCCGAAGACGAGTTTCGCTGGCGTAAATCCTGTACTAGAATGTTCAGTGGTTCTGATAGCTAAAGCTACCATGGGTAGGATGTCATCCCAATTAGAACCTGCCTCACACCTACGCAAAGATTCAATTACTGTTCTGTTGAGCCTTTCTACAGCGCCATTACTTTGAGGTCTCCAAGCAGTGGTGTTCACTGCACTTACCCCCATGGCCTTGCAAATCCCTTTGAAAATACAGCTAATGAATGCCGAACCCCGGTCCGAAAGTATAGTTTTCGGTACTCCAAAGATAGTAATTACGCTTTCCAACAGCGCTTTAACCACTGTACTGGCACACTGGTCTCTTGTAGGTATTAAAATAGGGAATTTGGTAAATAAATCGACTATGGTCAGGATGCTAGAATGTCCTTTGGAAGTCTTCTCTAAGGGTCCTATGAAGTCTAGAGCAAGATGCTCAAATGGTTTTCCAGGCCTGAAGTGGGGAGCATTACCAGCCTTGGTTACACCTTGATTTGAGAGCTGGCAACCCTCGCATCTGTATATATAGTTTCGGACCTGTGTCCTCATACCCGGCCAATAATAATCGTCCTTCAGCCTTCTCATTACCTTCTTGACCCCAAAATGACCTCCCGTCGGAACGTCGTGGTGATATTTAATCACCATCTCCCTAATGTCTGACGGAACCACCTTCACCCAGATACCCCCACTGTTCTTAGACACGAGGTAACCCTCGTGCATTTTATAATCCTTATTTTTATAAGTTACAGTCTCGGTAGACCGTCTGTCACCTATTAGTTTCAATAAGGGGGCCCATTTCTTGTCCTTAAGCAAACCTTCCCACGTCCGATCACTATCTATCAAGGGGGGCCCACGATTTTTAATTACTGCGGCCACAACTCTCTTATCTCGTGATGGTTCAGGATCATCCTCACACGGGAACCTACTGAGGAAGTCGGCTACCGTGTTTTCTTTCCCCGGGACATACACAAATGTCACATTGAAGTCTTGGATGATCTCTGCCCATCTAGACAATCGAGCGTTCTTATAATCAGACCCCTTGTTATAAGTGATCGGTTTGTGATCGGTATGCACCTCAACCTTACTGCCCGCCAGGAGGTGTTTAAAGTGCTGCAGAGACAACACTACGGCATAAGCCTCCTTTTCGATTGTGGAATAGCGAGTTTCGGGGCCTATCAACCGTTTGCTATAGTAAGCTATTGGCTTGACAACCCCGTCTATCTCCTGTTGGAGACAAGCGCCAACCGCTATTCCACTGGCGTCTGTATTGAGGATAAATGGTCGCCCTATCATTGGATGAGCCAGTAAAGGCTCACTGGTTAGTACTTGTTTTATGGTCTCAAAGGCTGTCTGCTCTATTGTACCCCAAGTGAATCTTCGCCCCTTTCTCAATAAGTTACTTAGTGGAGCTAGGAGTTCACCTGCGTTGGGTATGAAGCGCCTGTAGTAGTTTACAGTACCCAAAAGACTTCTGACCCCCCTGATGTTGTGGGGACGTTTCAAATCCCTGAGAGCCGCGACATTATCCCACATGGGTTTTATCCCATCCTGATCAATTACATGACCGAGGTAATCTACAGAGCCCTTGAAGAAATAACTCTTCCCACGCCTAGCCTTTAGATTAAAGCGACTCAGGCGTTCGAGTACAGCGGCAAGGTCCGCCACATGCTGCTCATGAGAGTCGCTGTAGACGATGACATCATCGATGTACAAACGAACGCATTTATACAACAAATCCCCTAGGACCAAATTCATGGCCCATTGGAAGATCTGAGCTGAGTTCTTCGCTCCTTGTGGTAGACGTGTGAAACGATATCTCCCCCAGGGCAGAGAGAAAGTGAAATAATCTCTATCACCCTCCGGGATGCGAATCTGGAAAAATCCAGAGGTCAAGTCTAATGTGCTGAAGACCTTTGCGCCTGCAAAAGCACGCAGGTTGTCTTCAACGCGAGGTATTGGGAACGGGAAGAATTCTGTCACCTCATTAATTAATCGCAGGTCCATTGTAATGCGGACGCTGCCGTCTGTTTTAGCAACAGGGAATAGGGGAGAATTCCATAAGGATGTACTCCCCTCGATAATTCCAGCTTCTTCCAATTCGTCTACTAAGGCCTTCACCTTTGAGACCAGCTTATTTGGGATCGGATACTGACGTCTATAGACTGGCTTTCCAGTCAGTATCTTTAACTTAGGGGCAATGATGGTTGACCCATCGCCCATATCGGAGATGTCGTCACAGAAACAGTGACTATATGCCCTAAGGACGTCTTCCCCTGTCCTGATTTTATGTAGAGGTATACTGGGTGGTCTGACAGGCACCTCACTGGCCTGTAACGAGGACAGGAAGGCCGACTTAGTCGGTTCTTCGTCCTGCTCAAAGTCTGATCTGACGCTTCCATCATGGTTGAGAGTGAGTCTTAAAGCCTTGAATCCTGGCATACCTAGGATTCCATCAAAGCCTAGCCCACCTAGATGGCAGTATTCAAATGTTGTTTTTACTTCCCTGATGGGTTTTCCCCTGATATAGGCCCTAACCTCTATTAACTCACTCCCCAGTGACCTTAACTCACTCCCACTAATCCCCTTAAGGAAGGTGGGTTTACCCAAACCTTCAGCGCTAATATCCAAGGAATCTATATTTACAATGTTGGCCTCTGAGCCTGTATCGATAATTAGTCTGATAGTCCTATTACTCAGAGACCAACCTTTATCTACAAATGTACAAGTGATTACAGGTAGGCCGGCTAGAGTTCCCCCATTCCCTGCTTTGAGGCAAGCCGGACCTATTTTTTTGTCATGGCTGTGCAAATTCTTGCCATGTGGCCTGTCTCCCCGCATCTGAAGCACCTGATGGGTGTCCGCGTTGCTTCGGGGCCCTCATACCCCCTTGGCGCTCCTCCCTTGGTTGTTGTTGGAGGGCCTTCCTTGCGCTGTTCTTGTGGGGCTCTACCGTTGGGGTTCTGTCGGGGTCTCTCCTGCCTGGTCCCTTGTATAGTGGGCTGGTTGTTCTGAGCGGAACCTCCTCTCCGCTGGAAACCTCTGGCCTGGTTGGTGTCCCACCTGTTTCCCATATTCATCCTGGGTTGCTCCCTGTGGGTCCTTCTCAGGTCCTGGTTTTCCGTCTCCAGGTTCTTTAACTTGGATTCCAGCCGGGCCATCTGGCTCGTCAACTCCCTCAACTTCCTGGCACTCCCCTCTTCATCTTCCATTTGGCATCTGGAGTACTCGTCATCCCTTTCTTCGATCTGGTGGAGACTGCTCACAATTACCTCCCATGACTCATTCTGGAGTTGGTGGGCTCTCTGCCACAGGTTTGGACAGAGTCCAGTGAGGAAGATATCCAATTTTTCCAATTCGTCTACTAAGGCCTTCACCTTTGAGACCAGCTTATTTGGGATCGGATACTGACGTCTATAGACTGGCTTTCCAGTCAGTATCTTTAACTTAGGGGCAATGATGGTTGACCCATCGCCCATATCGGAGATGTCGTCACAGAAACAGTGACTATATGCCCTAAGGACGTCTTCCCCTGTCCTGATTTTATGTAGAGGTATACTGGGTGGTCTGACAGGCACCTCACTGGCCTGTAACGAGGACAGGAAGGCCGACTTAGTCGGTTCTTCGTCCTGCTCAAAGTCTGATCTGACGCTTCCATCATGGTTGAGAGTGAGTCTTAAAGCCTTGAATCCTGGCATACCTAGGATTCCATCAAAGCCTAGCCCACCTAGATGGCAGTATTCAAATGTTGTTTTTACTTCCCTGATGGGTTTTCCCCTGATATAGGCCCTAACCTCTATTAACTCACTCCCCAGTGACCTTAACTCACTCCCACTAATCCCCTTAAGGAAGGTGGGTTTACCCAAACCTTCAGCGCTAATATCCAAGGAATCTATATTTACAATGTTGGCCTCTGAGCCTGTATCGATAATTAGTCTGATAGTCCTATTACTCAGAGACCAACCTTTATCTACAAATGTACAAGTGATTACAGGTAGGCCGGCTAGAGTTCCCCCATTCCCTGCTTTGAGGCAAGCCGGACCTATTTTTTTGTCATGGCTGTGCAAATTCTTGCCATGTGGCCTGTCTCCCCGCATCTGAAGCACCTGATGGGTGTCCGCGTTGCTTCGGGGCCCTCATACCCCCTTGGCGCTCCTCCCTTGGTTGTTGTTGGAGGGCCTTCCTTGCGCTGTTCTTGTGGGGCTCTACCGTTGGGGTTCTGTCGGGGTCTCTCCTGCCTGGTCCCTTGTATAGTGGGCTGGTTGTTCTGAGCGGAACCTCCTCTCCGCTGGAAACCTCTGGCCTGGTTGGTGTCCCACCTGTTTCCCATATTCATCCTGGGTTGCTCCCTGTGGGTCCTTCTCAGGTCCTGGTTTTCCGTCTCCAGGTTCTTTAACTTGGATTCCAGCCAGGCCATCTGGCTCGTCAACTCCCTCAACTTCCTGGCACTCCCCTCTTCATCTTCCATTTGGCATCTGGAGTACTCGTCATCCCTTTCTTCGATCTGGTGGAGACTGCTCACAATTACCTCCCATGACTCATTCTGGAGTTGGTGGGCTCTCTGCCACAGGTTTGGACAGAGTCCAGTGAGGAAGATATCAGCGACCTCAGTGATGTCGATCCTCAGGCCATCTGACTCGGCTTCTGAGGCAAGGCTCCGCACTCTGTTCGCGTATTCCTTAACCTTTTCTCCGGGCCTTTGTCTACAGGAGAAGAACTTCTTCCTGGCTTCTCTCTTGGGGGCCCTCCTGGAGAATCTCTGTTCCAGGTTTTCCTTTAATTCGTTGTATCCCAGTTTGATCTGGGAGGCCTGGAGGGCGAACTCTCTCGCAGCTCCTCGAAGGTGATTGTCCAGGAGGATCCTCCTCCTAGAATCATCCAGGGCTTTCACATCGTAGACCAATTCGAAGTCCCGGATGAACTTGTCGAATGGTATGAGCCCATTTCCCTCAAACTTCTCCAAATGGTATAGCGCAGACGGCAACGGCGTCTGGCTGGGTGAGGGGTCATCTCCAGGGTGCATGGTTCTCTCTCAGTCTGCTGTCTGAAATATTCCAGATTAGTAGTGGGGATTGGAGAAGAGAATCTCATGTATTAATGGGGGCAGGGAACCGAGGGGTGAAAGATGGGTTCATGGCCCAAAAGGGAAAGGAAATGGGAGAGGTACATGTTCATCCATGTGGGTGGATAGTAATCTTAGATCAATGCTCTTTCTGGGTGTATTGAAACTAACTAGCCATGATGGTAGGGGCGCTGTTCTCACTGCCTCTACTGTACATCAGAATGAACTATAATTATTACTAGTGTATTATTATTCCAACAGCCTATGACCTTTAAACCTTTATACCTTCATATACACTCGACGGGGTAGTCACCTTGTTAAAAAAAAATCTATAATGTCATAGATCAGCTAGGGGGAGAACATAACAAAATTGTGCGAATAGTCTGTTTCAACTACTGATTGTAAGCATATTAAACTCGTTCTCTTTAGGTTGGCTCGCTCATTCATCTTCAATCTACTTTCAATAGTCATATTGAGTTCACATGGATGCTAGATGTAAACTGTATCAAAATAGTGTAGTTTTCTAGTTTCCGAATTATATGACAGTTAGAGAAAGAAACAAACATTCTGGAAATATCTCGCACTGGCTACTATTAAAAAAATTGAATGGGGTACAGCTCTGATCTTACAGGATACCTCATGGCTCATAGAATTGAATCGCTCATTTCTCACTAAAATATTCACACAGGGTATGGAGGTCTCCAGCGGTTCTATAGCTATTGGTCAACTAAATTAATTAATGGCAGGAATTGAAGCTAGTTTAAATGCTCATGTGCTGTTTTGTCATGCGTCTTTATGTCATCTGCACAGGAAAGTGTCGCCTCAAGGACCTAATTCTGGGACTAACATCCGCTGCACATTTCAGGAAGGAGTGGTCGTCCATACAATAGCAAGATATCATTTTGCTGCCAATGTACAATGTTGAGCATTTTCCATGTCGTCATTTTGTCGATCCCCAATCTTCTAGGGTGTTTCTTTAAGCATTTCACGATGTCATTTAATGCTTCATGCGATCCCGCCCGGCATTCAATAAGTAAGTATTTGATCGTACCACCTCCAGGAGACCATCCCATTGCGGTCGAATCATTTCCACCCAACTTATAACGCCGTCCATATCGCGTAATTGAAATTAGTGTAAAACTCAAAGAATAAGACCTTAATCTCTTAATTCTTTACTAATTTCAGTTGGCTCAACATAAGTCTTCTCAATTATTAATTTAGTACAGTGGCGTGACATGTCACACTTCTTCTAGTTCTTTCGCAAGCTCGATTAATCCCAGTGGAAACCCGTCCAGGCGTCAATCCCGTGCTAACCCGTCATGCATGACTTCAAATTTGGAAATTATTAGACCTGAATATTTGCAGTGGCATCTGCTTCCACTGAAAGTATTTAAGACACAAGGCTGCCTCTTTAAATCACTGTCTTTACTCCCACATGCCTGTGTAAACTTTAACCATGACTTTATCAATTCTCAAAATTCTGCCTATCGAGTATCCTGAGAATCAATGTTCTTCTTGTCTACGGCGGATTATCACAGTAATTGTTCCCTAGAGTTATCTGCGTCGAGTGGTCAGTCTGTACTACTAATTCTCCACTCTAACTCTAGGACTCTTCTATCTACTCGGGCTGTTCAAAAATTTTCAAGACAGTTGTTCAAATCCCCAATGATAATCTGCTAAATTTCGATAATTATTGGAATTCTCATTAAACAGAATAACTACACCTTTCTGACACAGAAATATCCAGCATCAAGATATAGCGCACCGTCCAATTTCTTTATTTCAAGACGGTGTCAAATTACAACTGAAGGAACATACTAAACATATAACTGGTTTAAATTTCATGTAATCTCATCATGCCTTCTGCTGGCAAATATTTACTGTAAAATTCAATACTATCAAGATGGTTTTATTTGTCTTCATCTAAAAAAAAAAATGTTTCAGAAATAGAGTCTTGGAAATCTCTACTAAAGACAAAAATTATACATTTGTCAATTCAGGATAACCTTCCCTTGTCAGAGTGTATACAGCTGCCAAGCCAAAATACGCAGGGGAGACAGGAAGGAGAGTCAGCAATAGAATATATGAACATAGATGCAACGTTATTAATCAAGACAATAGGTCTCTAATTTTCCAATACTGCAAAGGAACAGGTCACACTTTCGCATTAGGAGAACCTAGAATACATTACAATAACATAAACAGCAAATATCAAAGGCTTATAATTGATTTTCTATTATTCAGAAAACACAATAGCATTAATAGAAAATAGATTTGCCCGAAACATATAACACAATATATCCTAGTACCAGCTAATAATATCAACAATAATATAAGTAACTTATATGTAATAGCCAATAACTATTATAAAACTACTTAAATAATAGAATTTCTAACCTATAAGATAATTCATAGAATATAGCAAACAATAGTAGAATATGTGTAATACCTTAATCAAAAAAATATGTCTTAAGAAAACAAATAATATGCAAAACTTCCTAATGTATATATATATATGTACATAGAATCATAATAGTTTTAGCATCAGGCGACGTTATATTTTCTTGATATATTGTATATGTTTCTCCTGTAGAAGGGCGGACAAGCTCGAAAGCTCGAGAAGACCAGAATACAAGATACTCATCCCCATAGACGTTTTACTTTGATATCAGAAATCAATGATAATATTAAGGTTTTTGCCACAAACAATGTGAATCGTAAAAGACAGCGGCGAGAGATGCGGTATACACCGCCTCAACATAACTTTCATTGCCTGATAAAATGCCAGTGAAACGGAAAGCGTAAATTAAAATTCACGATTTATAATAGACTGTTAATCTCAGGATGCGTGGACTACTTCACCAATACTTAAAAATAGTATGGCTTTTCATTAGGTATATATTTCTAAAGTATAGGGGAAGAAACATATACTAAATTCGAGCCCCGCGGCGGGCGACATTGATGGGTTCCCGGTTTGGATAGTTGAAAAGGGAGGATACACAATGTGACTTATTAAAAGTTTCCTTACTTAAGTATATATATATAGCAAATTAGGCCAACAACCCCATGTATATAACCCGCAGGAAGACCTTAATGTTGTATAATAGCAGCACAGCTGTCAGTGATGCACTATCGGCATATGTCTTTACATCATCACATTCACAGGGGAAAAAAAAAAACTCTGTAATTGATTAAGAGTTGAGCTAAAGCAAGGATCGAGCATATAATATTGTCAGAACAATGGTCTAAAGATGGGAACAGCCGCGACACTATTATACAATCTCATCAGACAACCCATGAAATCGTTATTAAATTGGGCAATCTATAAAACACTGAAACACAGACACTCGCGGCAATGTATGTGGCCGGTAATTTATGGGAGACTTGCTTATTAGTAACATTCCCTTCAAATAGGTAAGAAACATACAACATTTCATTTAAACAGTGGGAATAGCACCATAAGGCAAATTATGTATGAAATAGGTAACAGAGGAAACAAGAAAATTTCTCTAGATATTTATTTAAATATCTTAAAATTTGGGAACATGTCTATACTGACGAGATATGCTATTTACATAGTAAAATTTAGATAGAGGTGACCTGAAGTTACTTTATAGCCCTTTAAGGCCCATGCGAAATCTAGGTTGGCTACTACACAAAAAGGGGGGGGAAACCTAGATCTCCATCTATTCTAGCGGGACAAAATATACGAACCCTAACACTCCTTTTAAGTCACTTAAAGCCCTTTAGGGCCCATTCAGAATCTAAATAGATTAGCTTCTGTTCGAAAAATAAAAAAAAGGGGGGGCTAAGCCATAATGGCAAGGGGCTTACCTTCTCTCGAAAGCGGCGGCAAGGTCTGGTCTCCTCTACGTCTCAGGCCCGTCTAAAAATCGTCCTTCTCACTGAGCGACTCCGATCGAATCCCGCCTTTTGGCAAAGAACCTTCTTTTATATCATCCCTCTCTCCATTTTCATTCGCCGAAAGAAACCAATCAAAATGGCCAACGGCTCCAGTATCAATTTCGTAGACGCCCCAGGCCTCACCAAAATAGAACATATCGTATTACCAAAACAAAAAAAAAATCTCAAAAGAGAAACAACATGGCACTAGTGTAAGATTTCAGACTCCAGGCCTCTTCCATCAAAATAGAACATATAGTATTACCAAAACAAAAATCTAAAGAGAGTAACATCTACGGCGATAGTGTAAAATTTCAGACGCCAGCCCTCCCATCCACATGGATTGAAATATCATCCTCCCTTTTTCTCGGGACGATATATATATATCGCTCCCCCCCTCCGTCTTAGCTAAAATTGACACAGGCCCCTTTTCACTTGCACTGTAATATAACGCTTTCCTTTCTCGGTTCAGTCTTTTAGAGATCTTCCTTCTCCATTTTTTTTTTCTGGTCACCTTTACCTAAATTTTTGGTGAGGGGAATATATGTACATATGAAACAACAGTTTCCAGCTCGGATGTCTCTGGATGTCTTCTTCTTTACCAGGCATCAGCTTTCGGCATGGAAGTCTGGTGTCATCTGTTGTCTAGGTTTCTGGGCAAAAAGAATGGTCTGTAAGTCTATGTGGGAGGGAAGCCATGTATCCATTTGATTTGATTATACATACGCCTTCTGTTGGGGTATGGTTACAAAAACGTGCCCCAACAATAATTAGCCTATGACATGATGACTTTTGCTAAATTAAAAAATTACAGAAACAAATTGTGAAAGTAATTATTAAATAAGGCACGAAATATGTAATGATAAAATGAATCCTTCCATGTTATATGATGGGTATAATATATATATTGAAGAAAACACGTATCATGCAGATAGTGATTAAATATGATAAAAATCATCCCATGATAGATGATAAAGAAAACCACTACAAAATTATATATGATGACAAAATATATATACATATACAAGTAAGGCGGATAAAAGACAATAAGGATAAAATAGATCATGCCTTGAGGGAAGAATAAGCCACGACAACATGTTTAAAAAAAATGCAACATGGCAGGTAAATATTACTAATATCATGAATATCAAAGGAAATAAATTTGTTGAAATGAATAGTATATGATTATAATATAATATAAATGATATAAAATAATAACCTATTCAATAAGAAAATGAAAACACATTATATATATTTGTGCGCTGAAGGATCAAGGTTTAGTATCTCAGTTAAGTTTTCAATCTTATTCAGTCTGGAATCACGAGTTGGTCACAGGGTAATATTCGTCTATCTCGATCCTACTGGAGGGTGTGTTTTCTCTTATGTGTTAGATTCCTCTATTACAATACTCTCAACCCAGATGGGTACGTCATTTAGAATCTTGGTCAAATGGAACATAGCCCAGACCTCTATTAAACTACACAGTCCATTTAAATCTAGGGTGACAACCGTATGAAGAAAGCTCTCTGTTTGACAGAGAAACTAATCAACTTCTCCCATTTTGTTTGTGACTCCGTTTACCTTGTCTCTGGGGTGTGTACAGTTCAGCTACCTCCCCCTTCCAAGAAATTCATATTACTTTCATCTACCAATATACTCCCTATTCATTGACCTGAACCCTATAAATCTACATCTTATAAATTTGAATTTTATCAATCTGAAATTTTGGTTCTTTTACAAATTCCTTCAGAATTCTACTCCCTGTATAACTGCTCTTAATCCTACTGTCCTCAATACAACACTTCTAAAACTTTGACTCATTGGCTCGTTCTGGCGTCTCGTTCGCGGTCCTTATAGTTAACTAATACTTTAAAATCTTATCCTATCATGGAACGAGTCTAAACTCGTTGAAGGTCCTAATAATTACTTATTCTGTCTCTCGAATCGGTCTTATGCTCGAATTCATTCCAACAAAACGTATGGCAGGGCGAATCCTTTATTAGAAGAAACTTCCGCTAGCTATGGGGGATCAAACTGGTACCAAAAAAAATTCAATAGACGGAAACACTTCGTCTAGAATAACTGGGCAATCTCTGCCTACTTGCCAATCTTACAGGACCTCCCGTCTGGAACACCCTCGCTCCAGCCACGCTAAAAGCGTCGAAACTACGGTGTCAGATCGGTCACCCAAGGTCGCGCCGTTATACCCCAGGCTATACGGCATGGCTAAAACAAATCCCCCATCCTGCATAAAATTCAATCTATACCTCTTCGTTTCCTCTTGCGAGGAGGAGTTGAGTGGGAAATTCGGCTTGATCCTTGCCTTCCACTATCTCCAAGTCTGAGGGTCGGGATAGGGATCATTTATCCACAATCCTTAGAATTCAAGCTAAACTAAGATAAAAGAAAATCAAAGGAAAATTATACCCCCTAACGAGGGACCTAACAAAAGGGAGCGAATATTTTCTAACTAGATAGAGTTGTAGTTGTCCTGTTTGAGGCTTCTCGGTCCTAACAAAATTCGAAATAAAAAAAATAAAATAAAATAAAAATCGATCCTATTAAAGTCCTTAATCCTAATCTAATGTATTTTGGGCTCACAGTATAATAGTTTTTTAACCTTCTACACATTCATTATTCCAATTCTTTCATACACCCTCCCCCCTATCATTCGCGGAATGCACTCAAACTAAAGTTAAAAGCTGCTACAAAGGCCAAAATACTCGTTTATCAATATCAATAGATCCTAACAAATAATAACATATTTCAGGACACAATGTGAAATCAAATAAAATAATAAAACTAAAACAAATTGGGAACTAAAGCCCTATGTTACTCAAAAGAAATGCCTCTGTACAAGCTCTATATATACTAATACTTTATACTCGATAAATGATTGTTAACAATAATTGTTAACAATTCTAAATAATCTGGAAGCTAACCTACCTAAAAAAAAATCAGTGTAACTTCAAAAACTGCCCTTGCCTTGACACTAAGCGATTTTTCACGACAATTCTATAAAGACATACACAAATTATAATGGCGAATAAAGGACCATTAAACGTGACACCTCATAAAAGCGGATTGAGTCACTCCCCTAGCCACCGTGGGTGAAGTCACTTTCTTCTTACTTCCTCGTGCGTCTGCCCCCTTTGCAGTAGTCCTACCTCAACACTCTATTGAAAGATGGATTTATAGGGTTTACGATTCACTACCCAACACTAACATTCTCAAGTGCTTTCCGAGGATCGACTACGGTCTGGGCCTACTTAACTTCTACCCCTGGCTTAGGGTCCCTATACTTCACAACTTTACTCTGAAAGATTGACCTTTCATGTCCTCATTAGAAACCTATTTCAAAGCTACTACCTGAAGGCCAGGGATTATAGGGTTTCTGAATTACCCAACACAAGCCATAGGATGCCTATTAGGTTTGTTATTTTAGACATAGCCCCCCTCTAAGTTGTGATTTCCTACACCTTCCTTCATCTATTACTCCCGATAATAACCAAAAATTCAGATTTATACTAAATAATTAATTCACAATGGTATACATTATTCTCACTGGTCTTTGAAACTCGGGGTTTAACAAGAAATAGTTTGTATAGAAAAAAAAAATCCTAATGAAGTTCTACTTTAAAAAAAAAAGGTTTTTAAATGAAAAAAAAAAAGGTGAAATCTCTAAACTTCTCATTCTATCGAGCTGATTCTCCGTACACACTCCAAAATCCTGGTTAGTGGCGACAGTCTAAGCAGAATTTACACTGTGTGGGCCTTTTCACCCTTGTAGACCTGCGTAAAGTTAAACTGTACACCCTAACTCTGTCAACTTCCCCTCGTCTCATTACTTCTGAGTTCGCTCTGGTTGTCACTTAGCGGCTGTTATTAGAAGTTTCCTTCTCGTATTTATACAGTATGAGGCATAGTAGTTAAAAGGCTGCATTTCCATGAGTTCAATTCTCTCCTACAACATGCTGAAACGAAATCAAATGTGGTTATAAGATCATTGTCTACGGGATAACAGGTGCACATGGGATTGGGAAATGACAATGTTATTTCGCCCTTTAGGACACCGATTTTAACTGAGTTTTCTGTTGGGTTATGATAATATACTGTGAATCTTGTAGGGGAATTACTTTGTAGGACTTTGTTGCATACCATGGGTTTTGTTTGTTCCTGGGTTAGAAAACTCATATTATTACTTATTACTGTCAGTCTGATAATTACATTCCTGGCTCATGAGATATAGGTGTGCAGCAGGTATAATTCACTGTGGAAATGTATGTGGACATTTAAGGATTTACAGGAGTATATATGATATGGAGAGGTCACCTCAGCTCAATCTAAACACATTTTGTTCTGGAATTAGCGCCGTATTTTAGATGGACTTCACTGCCCCATCTACTGTCCAGACGTAGCATCTTATGTGTGTCAAAATTTAGGAAACGTCATCTCGTCCTAGATCTTCCTTTTCTTCATGCTGACACATCTTCAATGACAATTTCCATGTGGTGAACACACCCTTTTTGGCGGTCTATCGGCATCCAGTGATCAAATTCGGCAGAAAACGTCGTCAAAGGGGGCTACCCTTCTCGCGTGTCTAGCCTTCTAACCAATCACGACGCCGCCTCACGCCTACAGGTTCCGAATTGCATTCAATGTAATATCCTTGCTCGGGTGCCCCGACTTCATCAATCCTTATCCACAGCCTTAGGTGATATTACCCGCACTGGGGACTATTTCTCGCTAATTTCCTCATTATATGCAAGTGTCAAAATCGAGCCTCGATAAACTCTCCTGTCTCCTATACCCCCATCATTAGATAGATCCTGTTTTAATGTCCATCTCACAGAGAGCCAAACAACAACTGACTCACCCGTGCAGCCGAGGTCACGCTCCGCTGCGTCACGTGGGAAAACATACGTAGATGCTTTCTTACATGTTCTCAGCACATCCCCCTTTTTAAGACTTGAAATATATATATACATTACAAACTTTAAATGCATAATATAATTAATAATGAAGGCGAACCACAGGTTTAACAATTCGTCCACTCCGGGTTCTTATCTGGCCGTCTTCTGAGTCGTTAGAGGGATAATCCACAACTGGGGTGTTTTCATTTTCAACCAGTTCCTCCCCCGAAAAGGTCGGCGTCGATGGGTCGGCTGGAAATTGCACTGTAACTCCTTTTCGTAGATGGAACCTGTTTCGACGTAAAGTCCCAACTGGAGTATCAACCATATATGACCTTGGTGTCGATGCTTTCTTCTTTACAATCCCCCAGGTTCGCATATCTGTAATCCAAACCGTGTCACCTTCGGATAGCTCCTCCATGTCCGTAGCTCCGCAGCGTCGATCATATCTGGATTTCATATCCTTTCTCCTTCTCCCCTCCTTTCTTTTCAGGGTCTGAGAGTCCACCAACCTTGGATTAAGATTCTCTGGTGCAATTGGGAAGGTCGTTCGGAGTTTACGTCCCATGAGAAGCTCAGCAGGGCTGCAACCGTTCTCCAAAGGGGTCGATCGATACTCCAGGAGTCCAAGCGATGGGTCTTGATTTTTCTTGAGGATCAACTTAGCAATTTTCACACCTGCTTCTGCCATCCCATTGCTCTGCGGGAATCGAGGACTTGAAGTGACATGTGTGAATCCGTACTGCCTTGCGAAATTTGCAAATTCACGAGCAGCTCCAAATTGCGTCCCATTATCGCTTACAACAGTTTCTGGTACTCCATGTCGGGCAAATATGGATTTGCAACTACGCACCACCACACTGGCTGTGAGCCGATCCAGCTGAACCATTTCAGGAAAGCGAGAATAATAGTCAATGACGACTAGATACCACTTATTCTCGAACTTGAACAAATCCATTCCAATCTTTTGCCACGGTCGTGTAGGAAAGTTGGTTGGTATCAAAGGTTCATGTTTTGAGACGGCTTCCTGGATACAGACACTGCACTTTCTGACCGTTTCCGCGATCTCCTCCGAAATTCCAGGCCACCATACCGTCTCACGTGCGCGAAGTCTTGTTTTTGCAATCCCGAAGTGCCCAGCGTGCAACTTATCTAGGATCTCCAGTTTCATACTTGCTGGAATAACAAGACGACAGCCACGCATCAGTAGTCCATTTTGAACGCCGAGTTCATCCTTGACATGCCAATAAGAGAGCAGAGCCTGTGACATCTTCTTCTTATCTGGCCAGCCTTGCTCAAGGTAGTTGACTACTGCTTTCAGGGTCGTATCTTCTTGTTGAGCTTCAAAAATATTCGTCAACATCTCGTCCTTGATCGGGTTAATTCTCGTCGCAACCACTTCAATTCGCCTCGCCAGGTTCAAGAGCTCACATGCCCGGCGACTCAGAAGAGGTTCACCCAAACGACGAATGACATAAATCTTCTCCTTGATTTCATAATTGCCATTTCGCAGCGTTGATATAAACATACCCACAGTCTGAAGTTCGGAAAATTCAGCAGCTCTAATGTTGATATCACTTTCCACTAGTCGTTGCTGTCCCATTATCTTCTTGAAGAGACAGAGAGGAACACATGTAACATCCGCCTGGGAGTCGAGCTTAAACTTCACCTTTTTCCCGTTCACTTGGATTTCTGCTGTCCATCGCCTCCTGCACTCGTCTTCATCATCATCGAGATTAGATGAATCCTCCACAGCTGAGACCTCCAGGAGAAAACCAATTTCTTCATCAAGTTCAGAAACAGCTTTGACTTCCGCAGTCTTTGCCTGTTTATCTGGGCAGCAATTTGCAAAATGGCCTGTTTTTGAACACAGGTTACATTTTTGTCCTTCAGCACGGCAAGCCTGTCCTTCCCTGTGGGTGAAACCTCCGCATTTTGGACATCGTGGTCTTGTTTTGGCTGACTTCTCCTTCTTCCTCGAAGGTTGCTGTTGTTGTTTCGGTGATTGTTTCTTCGAGTTGAACTTCACCTGATTGACCTTTTGGCTTGTTGAGGGACGCTGCAGGTCGACTTGCTGCTGTCGAACGGCTTCCTGCTGTCGAACCATTTTCACCGCCTTTTCCAAAGTCAGTTCGCTGTCCAACTGCATTCTTTCAGATAAAGCTTTGTCCCTCACTCCAACCACTATTCGGTCACGGATCAACTGCTCATGAAGACCCTCAAATTCGCAACTATCAGCCAATTTGTACAATGAAGTGATGAATTCGTCCACTGGCTCCCGATCCTCTTGGATTCTTGAATTAAATTTCGCACGTTCGTAGATAATATTCTTTCTGACACAGAAGTGGCTGTCAAACGCCTTGAGGACGGAATCAATTTTCGTTGCCTCTTCCTCCTTTTCGAACTTGAAGGTCCTGAATATATCATCCGCGCGGTCGCCCATCAAGTACATGAACAAATCGATCTTGTCCGCCTCCTCTTTCTTCTTCATTCCACTGACCACGAGGTATCGTTCGAATCTTTTCCTCCATTTGGGCCATTCGTTGGGAGTCGAGAAGTTGAAAGTTTCTGGAGGTTGAATCTGAGCCATGTTGAATTATCTTCCAAGGTACGCAAAAATCGATATTTTGCAATATACGGGTTCGTATTTTATCCAGTTATCGCTGCCACCATGTTTTAATGTCCATCCATAGAGAGCCAAACAACAACTGACTCACCCGTGCAGCCGAGGTCACGCTCCGCTGCGTCACGTGGGAAAACATACGTAGATGCTTTCTTACATGTTCTCAGCACAGATCCTGTCTCTAACACAGGTGGCTTTTGCTGCCTTTGTCTTCAATTTAAAGCTGTCCAAGTACACCTCGGGATATCTCAGCTGTCGTGTAGACACAAGCTCCAGTCATCTCCTTCCCTTTGAATATATTAAAATATTATCCCAGGTAGTTGTCATAAGTTAATAAATAGTTCCACAGTGATTAAAAGGTACTCGCGCAAATTGGTCACCAGATCTACTCCTTGAGATTCTGCCATTGGAATGTTAAAACCAGATTTCTATCCATTATTGATTTCAAATAAAAAAGGTTTTACGAAGAGAAAAAAAAAAGAAGCGCGTCTTTCTATGGTGATCAAACTTCTCTCTTCACGGGTACGCTAACTGGATCTTCAATACTATTTTCACCTTAAGGCTCATATATTTGCCACTCTCCCAATCCACTATGCGTTAAAAAAAATAAAATCGATTAACTATCATTCAGCATGTTAGCCCTAATCTGGATGCACAGGCTAGTATGATTTGATAGAAAGCGCTATTAAAATGAAGTTAAGATATTTGTATCCAGCAATAATTATCAGAACTCACCTCTGCTGTGAGAAAATTATATCAGAGCTATGATGAAAAAAATGCTAAGTCATTTCAGTAGACTACTGTAAAACACTGATCACCGTTCTAAATTTGAACCATGGGAATCCAACCTCATTTCTCATACTGTATATAATAATTTGAGAAAGTAAAATAAAGAAATTGTAATCAATGGTGCTCGCAACAGAATTCAAAATGATTGAGACACAGAACATTATAAATAATGTCCAGCAAGCAGGATACCAAACCACCTTTATATTACAACATTTCCACAAAAGTATAACTATCAATAACCCAATAAACAAAACCACAAAATATCTATAGGGCGATATGTTACATTCCATACTCACAAACATCTATAACAATAGCCAACTACTTAAGAAACTCTGGCATCCAAACATATTACTGTAATTCCCCTAACATAGGCTCCACCATAAAAGTCCACTATCTAAAAATAATCCTACTATCATAAAACCCACTAACCAAAACAGAGAATAAAAGGCAATATATTCCGTAGAGTGTAACAGCTGCCAAGCCAAATACGCAGGGGAGACAGGAAGGAGAGTCAGCAATAGAATATATGAACATAGACGCAACGTTATTAATCAAGGCAATAGGTCTCTAATTTTCCAATACTGCAAAGGAACAGGTCACACTTTCGCATTAGGAGAACCTAGAATACATTACAATAACATAAACAGCAAATATCAAAGGCTTATAATTGATTCTCTATTATTCAGAAAACACAATAGCATTAATAGAAAATAGATTTGCCCGAAACATATAACACAATATATCCTAGTCCCAGCTAATAATATCAACAATAATATAAGTAACTTATATGTAATAGCCAATAACTATTATAAAACTACTTAAATAATAGAATTTCTAACCTATAAGATAATTCATAGAATATAGCAAACAATAGTAGAATATGTGTAAATACCTTAACCAAAAAAAAAAATGTCTTATGAAAACAAATAATATGCAAAACTTCCTAATGTATATATATATATATATGTACATAGAATCATAATAGTTTTAGCATCAGGCGACGTTATATTTTCTTGATATATTGTATATGTTTCTCCTGTAGGAGGGCGGACAAGCTCGAAAGCTTGAGAAGACCAGAATAAAAGATACTCATCCCCATAAAAGTTTTACTTTGATATCAGAAATCAATGAAAATATTAAGGTTTTGCCACAAACAATGTGAATCGTAAAAGACAGCGGCGAGAGATGCGGTATACACCGACTCAACATAACTTTCATTGCCTGATAAAATGCCAGTGAAACGGAAAGCATAAATTAAAATTCACGATTTATAATAGACTGTTAATCTCAGGATGCGTGGACTACTTCACCAATACTTAAAAATAGTATGGCTTTTCATTAGGTATATATTTCTAAAGTATAGGGGATGAAACATATACTAAATTCGAGCCCCACGTTGGGCGCCATTGTTGCGTTCCCGGTTTGGATAGATGAAAAGGGAGGATACACGATGTGACTTATTAAAGTTTCCTTACTTAAGTATATATATATATATATAGCAATTTAGGCCAACAACCCCATGTATATAACCCGCAGCAAGACCTCAATGTTGTATAATAGAAGCACAGCTGTCAATGATACACTATCGACATATGTCTTTACATCATCACATGTAATGCAATTTGTGCAAACAGGATAAATAAAGAAAAAAAAACGGGGGAAACTCTGTAATTGATTAAGAGTTTGAGTTAAAGCAGGGATCGAGCATATAATATTGTCAGGACAAAGGTCTAAAGATGGAAACAACCACGACACTAGTATACAATTTCATCAGACAACCCATGAAATCGTTATTAATTTGGGCAATCTATAAAAGACTCCTTCTGGAGGTTTAGCAACCCACTGAAGACGCTGGGAGCTATTTCATAGAGGAAAATTATAGCAACAGATCTCTATAATTTCTACAGATCAACTGTAAATAGATTCATATTAAGGCATTTTTATAGCCCAAATAACAAAAACAATAGTCAAACATACAAATCTGTTTGCATCATGCCGTACCCTCCTAACAGCGTAAAAATAGCCCGAGGAATCAGAAAATATGGTATAATGGTAAATATGATGGAATAACGCACTGAAACACATAAAGGTACAAACATTACTAAAACCTGACAGATAGATACCCTCAAAGTAGCCCTAATATAGTCGTAATTTTGCAACTATTGCTGTGTACTATATCTTTGCTGTGATATATTGACACAGCAATAGTTGCAAAATTACGACTTTATTAGGGCTACTTTGAGGGTATCTATCTGTCAGGTTTTAGTAATGTTTGTACCTTTATGTGTTTCAGTGCGTTATTCCATCATATTTACCATTATACCATATTTTCTGATTCCTCGGGCTATTTTTACGCTGTTAGGAGGGTACGGCATGATGCAAACAGATTTGTATGTTTGACTATTGTTTTTGTTATTTGGGCTATAAAAATGCCTTAATATGAATCTATTTACAGTTGATCTGTAGAAATTATAGAGATCTGTTGCTATAATTTTCCTCTATGAAATAGCTCCCAGCGTCTTCAGTGGGTTGCTAAACCTCCAGAAGGAGTCTTTTATAGATTGCCCAAATTAATAACGATTTCATGGGTTGTCTGATGAAATTGTATACTAGTGTCGTGGTTGTTTCCATCTTTAGACCTTTGTCCTGACAATATTATATGCTCGATCCCTGCTTTAACTCAAACTCTTAATCAATTACAGAGTTTCCCCCGTTTTTTTTTCTTTATTTATCCTGTTTGCACAAATTGCATTACATGTGATGATGTAAAGACATATGTCGATAGTGTATCATTGACAGCTGTGCTTCTATTATACAACATTAAGGTCTTGCTGCGGGTTATATACATGGGGTTGTTGGCCTAAATTGCTATATATATATATATACTTAAGTAAGGAAACTTTAATAAGTCACATCGTGTATCCTCCCTTTTCATCTATCCATACCGGGAACGCAACAATGGCCAAAAATAAAACTAATTATAGCGGTATATAACAGAGAATTACTATTGCATCCTTCATCCAATATTTCCCAATCCTTTATATAAATTATCTCGTTTTTAAATAAAAGTTCCTTGTCTCCCTGATAGAATTATCTTTATAGCATTTCAAGTGAGTATTAGAAGGTGATTGATATGTGCTTCTGTATTCTGATGGAATTAAAGAATGTGCATAAACCTATGGATTTTCAGCATATTCTTCTGCATTGGAGCTTCTTTCAAAGAATGATTTTAGGCCAATTATGTTTCATTGGAACACTGTACCAATGTTTTTTCACTATGTATGATTTTCTTATTATGGTCTCAGAATTCCTTTGTTGGTTTGTTTTGAATTCTCACCAGAGTTCACTGGCAGCTCTCAGGTTGGTCTCGCTTTTCAATCTTAGAATGTCTTCATCTAATGTTTATCATCCAATAGCGATATTATATCAGGCATGCTGAATTGTGTTGGATTAAAATTTCTATATCTTCGATGACATGTAGGAATTAGAAAAGCTAGTAAGTGACATACTGATGAGACCTTTTTATTAGGACAAACTTATATGCTATACATCAATGGGATTATAAATAGAGATAGGTGTGATAATGATGATGATGATAAGAAAGAACACTTTAACTATGAAGACAGTAATGCGTTAACGATAATGATAATAAAAATGCACATATCTTACTTCATTCTGGTCATAATGTATATAATTTTTACTGAACAAAATCTGGTTTGGAGATTGATAGTAGGTCTAAGGGTATTATATAATATAATTAAAGCAATGTAGAGGTCTGAGCCATCTTCACTGAAATATTTAACATGGTCTTGAGTGATCTTAAATTTCTCTATATGTGTGTGCGTATGACTATTAGAGTTTGTACAGTAATAGTTTGAAGTATGTTTTATCTCATACTCCCTCACACACAAAGGGAGTTACTGATACTATTACACTAAAATTGGGGGGAAGGGCATTATCTGATATAATTTCAAGGGGTAGCCTATATTTTGAGAGCCCAATTGACACTCTCAGCTGAGGTGTCTGTCACGATCATCCTAGGATATTTACTCAAAAAGTCGACATGGCTAAAACTTAAAGTTAAAAATTCAAGGATATCAGTTTTCAATTTTTGCCATGGTCCATCTGGAACTTGATGAGGAAGTAGTGGTGAAGTTGGTTATTTTTTGGAAACTCCGCCTTTGTCGGTCCCAAGCCCATAGGAAAAAGGAGGAGGGAGAGCAGTAAATAGCTCACTAAAAAACCTGGGCTCAGCTGGCCTGGCCGATAGTACCCTGCAAGGGCTCCTAATCCAGGGATACAGGATGAGCAGCGTCTGTACTCCATGTTAAGAGCGGCTGCACATGGCGTCTGTTCCTCATGTCAGAGGCGACTATTTTTTTGGAGCTAAATCGGCCTGCCACTGAGTAGTGCTCCCAGTCTTGATGACGAAAGCAGACGCATTCTACTTCACCCAGTGTAGAGACAAGAAAGAAGAAGAAGAATAAAAGGCCTGACATGTTTGGCAATTTTAACTTCCCCTACAATTGGATTGTGCATGTTTGGCTAATATACATTATAAGAGGTTGTTACCATTCCTTAATGAGCAGAGTGAAAATCCATCAATGCTGATTTAATCTTAGCTTGAAATATTTTTCAATCTTTCACAATTGTACATTTTCCATATTGTTTTGCGTTCTCATGCACTTCTGGCCTTAACTACCATTTCATGATTTTTCAGGATGCCTGAATGGCAAGTTTTTTGGTTTTACAGCTTGCACCACGCTGACGAGGGCCAACAGCCCAAAACGTGTACATGGTTAGCTTTTCTTGATTAATCAAGAATGTGCATTTGGCCAATTCTAGAATAATTAAAAATCAAGGAATAGTTGATATTTATTCCAATAAATGACGCAAGCCATCAGCAACTCTCAGTTGCACGATAAGGAGATGCCTTTTTTAAATTTAGCTACCTTATCCCAGTATAACTTCACAATTACACAATTTTTTCACATTTTTCAACATGTTAAAAAAGCTATATCTAGTGTTTTTTAAAACTGTTTTCCAATCTCTACATGTCCAATAAAGTGGGAGCCTGTGGTTGCTGAAGAGCGAACCACAATTTACACATTTAGTTATTTATAGCACACATCTCTTTGTCCCTCCCAAAGGGCGGAATTAACATTCCTTTCAGTTAAGCAGGGTTTTTTTTTTGCGTCTAAAGAAAACTTCAATGCACACAAACAAATATATAAATATTTTTAAAAAGCACAAAATATAATTTATTTAATATAAAATATATATAGAGAGAGCTCTTCGAGGGAGGATTTAAAAAATTGATGTTAAAAATAAACAAAAATAATTATCTGTGCCAAAGAAAACAACTCATTTCGCCCCTTCTGCCTGGTACTGGATTGAAAAAGGGAGTCCAGCAGCTACAAAGCAGCGTTCTCAGCTGTTTAGCAACTCCTCTTGTTTTTTTTCCCCCACCCTCCAAATCAAAAATATTCCCGCTTCTTGTCTCCAGTGCTGCCAAACTTTCGCCAAATCTACCATGACCCTTACTACTCTGTGAGAAAAATATATAAAAATATAATAAAATGTTGATTTTTAATTGTTTTGAATATTAAAATGAATTATAGTCGTTATTTCTACTTAAAATAAATTTCGATTTTTCGTTCAAAAGAAACACATGCGGGACAATTGTTGTTTACAATTAAAAGAAATAAAATTTTAAAAAGGGACATGGTGGATCCTGGGACCTCAGGGAAGGGGCGTTTGAGTCTATCTCAGAATCTATGTCAAGGCTGAAGACTTCAGGCTCCTTCTACGCCTCTGTTACCAGAGCTTTGCAGCTTTGAATTGGACATGGTTGGGTGAGTTTTTTGAGTGATTCATGGCATACTTATTATATACAAAGGTATCATAACAAACACCTCTCTTGGAGTTACCAAGAGATATGGTATTCCTTTCAGAAACTGAGGGCTTTGGCAGCATTCTTGGACATACAAATGGTAGCAGACGCAAAGGAGGATGATGCAATAGTGTTATTTATGCCTAATTTGTAAATATTCACAGATAGACTACTCAATGGAGTAAGAAAATGGACCAATGACCAACATAGAGAGCAGGAAGTTTGTGCACATTTTTAACATGATGTATGAATAAAGTATTTAATACTAAACTTGTTGTTATGGGGATCATTAAAATATAAAACAAATATCCCATAACCATTTTCCTTTTCTAAAGGAAACCAGTCTGCCCCCAAGCATTCCTTTCCCCAATCCATTTGTTAACAAATAGTCTTGTTTTATTTTTTTAATATATATATATATACTAGCTGAATGACCCGCCGTGTGTTGTTTTACCCGATTGAATGTTTTGATTCAAATACTATTTGTTACAATTATAATTTGGCACCTTAAATAAATGCATATGTTAGTTAATAACTATAACCTATGTGCTTTATCTGTCTATGTACTGTTGGCTTCCGTAGGCGTCTCTTACTGGGAAAAAGAAAGAGAGGATTCCATTTGGTTATTAACTAATATATGCATTTATTAGATGACTGATAGCAGAGAAATTATTATAAGTATCAGCATTAAAAAAGAAAAATAATAATACATTAAAACTATATTTAGAGAAAGGAATAAACATTATAAAAGAAACTTGATAGTAAAAAGAAATGTTTAACCATAAAAATATTCCAGTGATAAAAAAACATGTTCTCCTTCATACTAAAAAATAGAACAAAATGACCCAGAAGATATAATTTTAAAACGAAATCTCAGAAACATTTAGATATTATCCTTTAAAAAATAAAAGGTTGATTTGGTAACATAACAATGGAGTATAATAATTTTATCTAGAAAAAAAAAGTTAGAATCACCAGAGAATATATATGTTGGGGCACGTTTTTGTAACCATACCCCAACAGAAGGCGTATGTATAATCAACATCAAATGGATACATGGCTTCCCTCCCACATAGACTTATAGACCACCTTTTTTGCCCAGAAACCTAGACATTTGATGACACCAGACTTCCATGCCGAAAGCTGATGCCTGGTGGAGAAGAAGACACCAGTGACATCCAGAGACATCCGCGCTGGAAGCTGTTGTTCCATATGTACATATATTCCCCTCATCTAAAATTTAGGTAGAGGTGACCAGAAGAAATGGAGAAGGAAGATCTCTAAAAGACTGAGCCTTATAAAATATCCTTCCCGAGGGAAGCGTTATATTACAGTTCAAGTGAAAGGGGCCTGTGTCGATTTTTAGCTAAGACGGGGGGGGGGGGGCGATATATATACCGTCCCAAGAAAAGGGAGGATCGTATTACAGCCCATGTGGAGGAGGCCTGGGGTCTGATGAAATTTTACACTAGTGCCGTGGCTGTTTCCCTCTTTAGATTTTTTTTGTTTTGGCAATACGATATGTTCTATTTTGATGGGAGAGGCCTGGGGCGTCGGTGAAATTGTATACTGGAGACGTTGGCCATTTTCATTGGTGCTCTCTTTCAACGAATGAAAATGCCAGCGAATAGAAACTTTGGCGTGAGCAGCCAATGAAAATAAAGAGAGGCAAGGATAAAAGGAGGTTTTCTTGGCTAAATCGAGGAGAAATAGAGAGAGTCGCTCAGTGACAGGAGAGATTCCGCCAGACGGGCCTGAGACGTAGAGGAGACCAGACCTTACCGCCGCTTTCGAGAGAAGGTAAGCCCCGCCATTATGGCCTAGCTCCCCCTTTTATTTTTGCGCATAGAAACTAATCTATTTAGATTTTGAATGGGCCCTAAAGGGCCTTAAGTAACTTCAAAGGAATGTTAGGGTTCATATATCTTATCTCGCTAGAATAGATGGAGATCTATGTTCTCCCCTATATATAGAAGAATCTGTAACCTTAAGTCACCTCTACCTAGATCATTATGTAAATAACACGTCTCGTTAGTATGAAATGTCCCCAGAATTTTGTCTGATCTGAATAAATATCTAGTATATAACTAATATAGAGAAATTTCCTTGTTCCCTCTCATACATACTTCATTCCTTGCCTTATGGTGCTACTCCCACTGTTTAAATGAAATGTTGTATGTTTCTTACCTATTTGAAGGGAATGTTACTAATAATCAAGTCTCCCATAAATTACCGGCTACATACATTGTCGCGAGTGTCTGTGTTTCAGTGTGTTCCATCATGTCTACCATTATACTATTCGTTGATTTAAATTTAATAAGACCCATGTTGCCTTAAACTCATTAGGTTGTTCTCTTTATGATTTTATTGAAGACCTTTGTTTTAGATATATTACAATTATTAATGTCAATAGTATAAGTCTATAGTTTGCTTGTTTTTATAGCTTATTTGTTAGATTCTGGTATAATCTTTATGAATAGAGTCCTTCCCATATATCCAGATGGTAACTTACTTATCGCATTTTGTTGAATCTTTATTATAAAAAAAAAATATCGGGATTAAAGGATACCTGCATGTTTAATCAGATCTTCCTACCAATAAAATCTAAACCTGGTACTTCATGATATATAATTTGAGATATTGATTTCAACTTATTATGCTTCAATAGAAGTGTTAATTTGGTCTTCTATATTCAGGATTTTTAGTTTCTAATAATAACATGTTCATCTTTATCTGAGATCTCCCAAAGTCGTTGGATGATCTCAAAGAACGTGACACAAAAATGGGCGCGTCACGGACCCGAGTCCTTGGACTGTAGGGGCGGCAAAATGGATGGCGACCCATTCCAGCGTCTATTTTGATGAGAGAACCGACCACTATTTTATAGATCATTTAATTTATTGTAGGGACACATGTCGATAGTGCGTAACGGGAACTCAACACTTCTATGTCACACGCTATTCCGAAGATGGTAAGATGGTAACGACGTTGTTACCAAAATGTCACACTTGAATATATTAATAAGGAAATTTTACTAAGTCACATCTTACATGCTCCATTCCCATATGTCTAAAAACAGGAGGAGTCCAACATATAAGAAAGAAGCCATAAATTATCTTTCTAAATATAAAATAATCATAGAGTAATTGCTAATATTTTCAAGAAATTTATGCAGAAAATAATTGAAACTTCAATCAAAACTATTCTTTTTTTTTCAAAGATGTAAACAACAAGATGAAAGGGAATTTAGTATTAAAAAAAAAAATCTTAAATAATAAATTATGAAAAAACTTGTGATCATAAGAAAGAAACCACATTAATAACTCTGTGAAAAAATAATTCTAAATACATATTCTCTTTAAAAAAAAAATGGGAAAAGGAAACTTTATAATTTTTTTTTAAGTTCACTATTTGATGATATATTAAAAAATAATAATAATAAGAAGTAGATGCTGGCTTTGTAGTTTGAAAAAAAAAAATGAAGAAAAGAAACAAAAAATTATATGAACAAAAAACTAACTTGAGAGTGGTGTGAATATCGATGTTGTTGAAGCTGTCAAGTAAGAATTGCTATATATATGAATGCTATATTCCCCACATGGATATTTTGTTGGCTTTGCTTCGATTTTTTAATGAAACTGATTCCAAGAATCAAACATTCTATTTATTGATTTACAAGAGAGAGAGAGAGAACAAAATATAAAAGAGAAACTAATTTTTAACAAAGAAAATTTTTTTTTCGGTTAGCGCCTATTAACCTGTGAGCTTATACAACACACTCTGTGGTAACAAGTAATTAATATATATATAACACTGATAAATCACAAAAATTTGGATTATAGATAATAATACAAAAAAATAAGACCTAATCCAAATAATTTATTAGTGTGTGACGTTTCGGCAACAACATTGTCACCATCATCAGACAAAAGAATAAAAAATCTATTTATAAAGAATAAAAAAATATATTTTTTATTCTTTTGTCTGATGATGGTGACAATGTTGTTGCCGAAACGTCACACACTAATAAATTATTTGGATTAGGTCTTATTTTCTTGTAATATATACAACACATTTCAACTGTATAAATCTGACAATTCTTTACCCATCTCAGATATCTCCTCTTTCTTGATGCCTTTCTACTAATGAGGCTACAGTACCATTCTATTGGAACAACCTCAAGGTTTATTCTACCAAGGTCTTCTACATTACCAACCACCCAGAAATTTGATGATGAAAAAGGAGGAGGGGGAGCAGTAACAAGCTCACTAAAAACCTGGTTTCAGCTGGCCCGGCTGATAGTACCCTGTAAGGGCTCCTGATCCAGGGAGACAGGATGAGTCTGTACTCCATGTTAGGAGCGGCTGTACATGGTGTTTGTTCATCATGTCAGAGGCAGCTATTTCTTTTGGAGCTAAGTCAGCCTGCCACTGAGTAATGTTGTAATGTTCCCAGTCTTAATGACAAATGCAGATGCATTCTACTTCACCCAGTGTGGAGATAAGAAAGAAGAAATTTGATGGAAACACATAATGTGAACTGGCTCAGTGGATTGGTTGATTTGACAGCATGGGAAATCAATATGGTGTCAGATTTTTGTCTTTTAACTGATTCTCTGAATAATTAAATGATGCATCTTTGACATATTCCTGTAGTAAATTTGATGGTTACTACAGAAATCAGAATGATAAAGCACAATTTGGATTATTGATTATAGCTATAGGAAAATAAGACCTAATCCAAATAAATTAATTGTGTGTGACATTTTGGTAACAGCTTTGTTATCAGAATGTTACACACTATTAACTTATTTGGATTAGGTTTTATTTTCTTGTATTTATTTGGATTAGGTCTTTTTTTCTTGTATTTATTTGGATTAGGTCTTATTTTCTTGTAGTTATTTGGATTAGGTCTTATTTTCTTGTACTTATTTGGATTAGGTCTTATTTTCTTGTAGTTATATGGATTAGGTCTTATTTTCTTGTATTTATTTGGATTAGGTCTTATTTTCTTGTATTTATTTGGATTAGGTCTTATTTTCTTGTATTTATTTGGATCAGGTCTTATTTTCTTGTATTTATTTGGATTAGATTTTATTTTCTTGTAGTTATTTGAATTAGGTCTTATTTTCTTGTATTTATTTGGATCAGGTCTTATTTTCTTGTAGTTATTTGAATTAGGTCTTATTTTCTTGTAGTTATTTGAATTAGGTCTTATTTTCTTGTATTTATTTGGATTAAATTTTATTTTCTTGTTGGGGGGAATACAGAATATATGGTCATAAGGAGATCCATAAGCTAATCTAATCACATGCACTAACTCACATTTTAATGAAATCACAACACATAAAAAAAAATTGAAGAAAAATATACCTACAAACCTGTGAATGCCAAAGATGAAAAAAAAAAGACTCTGTGACAATAGCATTCTGTTGACCATAAAGTCTAGGCTGCTGTGTGTAACAGATGTTCCAGATGTGTGACTTCCCTGTGTTCCAGCTCTACTTTCACCATGTCTAGTTAACTGACTAATATTTGGGCATCTCTCCAATCCTGCAAGGAAAAAAGTAAGTTTGGATGTACAGAGTTAGGAAACCAAACATCTAACATAGGAACCAATTATTTTAAATGTTCTGATTCTTCTCATCATCATTGATGTTCAAAGTATGGATTTTGGGAACTTATATCCCAGCAAAAAATTAACTCCTCCTTGTTCTTAGAAACAAAGACATTGGTATATGTTGATAGATGCAAAGATATTGTTATATGTAAAGATATTGATATATGCAAAGATGTTGATATATGCAAAGATATTGTTAGATGTAAAGATATTGTTATATGCAAAGATATTGTTAGATGTAAAGATATTGTTAGATGTAAAGATATTGTTAGATGCAAAGATATTGTTAGATGTAAAGATATTGTTAGATGTAAAGATATTGTTATATGCAAAGATATTGTTAGATGTAAAGATATTGTTATATGCAAAGATATTGATATATGCAAAGATATTGTTAGATGTAAAGATATTGTTATATGCAAAGATGTTGTTAGATGTAAAGATATTGTTATATGCAAAGATATTGTTAGATGTAAAGATATTGTTATATGCAAAGATATTGATATATGCAAAGATATTGTTAGATGTAAAGATATTGTTATATGCAAAGATGTTTGTTAGATGCAAAGATATTGTTATATGCAAAGATGTTGTTAGATGTAAAGATATTGTTATATGCAAAGATATTGTTAGATGTAAAGATATTGTTATATGCAAAGATGTTGTTAGATGTAAAGATATTGATATATGCAAAGATATTGATATATGCAATTAATATCAACACCTGACCCACTTATCTTTTATTTTTTTCTATTGTTTTTTCATGTGTTAAGCGTCTTTATGCAAATTTGGCCTTAAATACCCATTTTCTGATTTCTCGGGAAGCCATTGGGACCAAAAATCTTTTTGGTCGCAGTGGTTACAGCCTTCTCCACGCTGATGAGCGCCAACAGCGCGAAACGCGTTCGTGGATGGCTTTTCTTGATAAATCAAGAAATTGGGTTGGCCAAATATCACGGAGCAAGCTAAATAAACGTTTAGTTTATTTTTGCTCCACTAGATGGCGCTCTGCCATCTAAAAAGCACATGTGCTCGTGGTCAGGAGATGCCTTTTTTATTTTTAATATCAACACCTGACCCACTTATCTTTTATTTTTTTCTATTGTTTTTTCATATATATGTATCTATTTATGTTGGCTATACATGTCCACAATACATAACTAATATGACTGAAATTTTAACATTATATAGAGTAGAATCTGGAAAAACTTATAGTGAAAATATCAGGTCTCTATTCCGAATATTTGTTGAGTTTTTGCAAATTTGTCCTTTCGCTCTTGAGCAGTTCCTCTAGCAGTGAAGATGGGAGGTAATATCAGCTGACCTAATGTACATGTAAAGTTTGGAGCGGGGCGTTTCACAAGAGTGACATCCACGGTGCCAATTTATAATTGTAACAAATAGTATTTGAATAAAAACATTTAATCAGGTAAAACCTGGGCGTTTCCCGCGTCATTCAGCTAGTAGATTATAAACCCAAGGTAATAAGACCAAATCCAAATACTGAATGAGAAATTATACCACAGCATATTTTAAATAGTTACTTTTATCAAGTTTGTAAACATCTTATCAAAATTCGAAACTATTATAGATGCGTATGATTATTTTTAAAAATAAACAATTTCTACTGCCCTTACTGCAATGGAAAAATTAATGGGAGGGCCTGGCTCTTCAGTGGTGAACTCTCCTAGAGGTTTTGCCAGTTTAATCTACCATACTGCTGTTATATTGCATTTTTCGATCTTCCTTTTGTAGTGATACTGATGCTAGACTAATTTTTCCATTGCAGTAAGGGCAGTATAAATTGTTTATTTTTAAAAAGAATCATACGCGTCTATAATAGTTTCAAATTTTGATAACAGATGGCATACTAATGCATCATAAAACATCTGCTATCTTGTTTACATACTTGATAACAGTAACTATTTAAAGTCACTTAAGTCTGGTCATCTACGGACAATGACTTTCCAGAATGGTTGCAGGGTTTTCCCACTATGTACTAAGTGTCAACCTGCAACCCCAAAACATATTATTGACTGTATTGCCTCATCCATTGATGAGCTCTACTCATCCCTGGCAGACACCATAAAAAATCTCAAGCTTTACAAGCTTGATACCTTAGTGTGATTGAGTGGAGATAAGAAAGAAGAAGAAGAAGAAAACATGCTGTGGTATATTTTCTCATTGTCTCAAAAATCATGCATTTTGGTAGTTAGCCCATAAAACCTCTCTATTTTCTCATTCGGTACTTTTGTCTGAAGATGGTAACAATGCTGTTACCAAACATTACACACTATTTATTTATTTGGATTTGGTCTTATTACCTTGTGTTTAAGTCAATATTCTTTTTTTTTAATCAACTAGAGGAAAGTCAAACGTATACAAATTTTAGACCATTATATTATCAGTATGATACAGACTGTGTGTATTAGGAACCCACCAAGAAAATCCTTAAGCCCCACAATGTGAGTAAATAAACCTAAAACAAGGTTAAAATAATGAACACAAGGTAATAAGACCAAATAAATAAATAGTGTGTGACGTTTCGGTAACAGCGTTGTTACCATCTTCAGACAAAAGTACTGAATGAGAAACTTTACCACAGCATGGTTTATTTATTTGGATTTGGTCTTATTACCTTGAGTTTATAATCTATTATCCAAAGGTTAAAATAAGTTTTTTTTTTGTTTATCCCTAGTACACATGGCCATGATAATCATGGTGGGTAGAAGTAAGCGACTGCTTTTGCTGTAAGTGCACCACATGTCTACACATGTGAAAAGCAGTTCAACTTTTGCGCTTACAAATGTGCCAGAGCCCTGTTTGGTTACTTGCACTCGCTGGTGGGGTTAGACTTTTGCAAGAATCGGGGGACATTGGAGCATTTTTTTTTTAATCAGAAAAAAAGTGCCCAATGCGGGAATCGAATCCGGGTCGTAGCGGTCGAAAACCAACGGTTTAGACCATCCTTCCACCGACCCCCTTAAAATAAGGTTAAAAATAGAGAACATCAGAGTGGTAAGAAACTAAAAGAGTATTTTCTGATAATTCAACTGAATGTTGCTTATGGTAAAGTGCCATCTATTGGGGAAAAAATCAAGTTTTTTTATAATACAATATAATGCAGGTTATGATTGTAGAACGACATTTGAAATTTATCCCGCATGTGTTTCTTTTGAACGAAAAATCAAAATTTATTTTAAGGAGAAATAACGAATATTTCTAACCTTAGGGAATTCCCATCCCTTGACACTTTTATTTTTCCATTTATCATTACTCTTTACAATTCATCCTTTCATACTTCATATCTAAGTTTAGAAATAATCATTATTTCTCCTTAAAATAAATTTTGATTTTTCGTTCAAAAGAAACACATTGGGGATAATTTTAAATAATTATTTTTTTTAATTACCAGAATTTTAGCTATTTACCTGAATTAACAAAAATGCCCTTGTCAGCATGATACAAGCTATACTTACCCACTAATGGGAATCGTTAAAACCCATTTTATTAGAAACAATAAAATTTTACTAAGAAATATGGTTACAAACACAAGGTAATAAGACCAAATAAATAAATAGTGTGTGACGTTTCGGTAACAGCATTGTTACCATCTTCAGACATAAGTACTGAATGAGAAATTTTACCACAGCATGTTTTAAATAGTTACTGTTATCAAGTGTGTACACAAGATAGCAGAGATAGCGAGAAGCGTGTTCGAACCAGGGACATCAGGTTCTAAAGTCTTCGCAGCTAGGCTATTTTGCCTGTTATCTTGTGTACACACTTGATAACAGTAACTATTTAAAACATGCTGTGGTAAAATTTCTCATTCAGTACTTTTGTCTGAAGATGGTAACAACGCTGTTACCAAAATGTCACACACTATTTATTTATTTGGATTTGGTCTTATTACCTTGTGTTTATATTCTATAATCCAAATTGTGCCTTATCAAAATATGGTTACATTTAAAAAGTATCTAGTATAAGACAGTTTTGTGACAATAAACACAATTTGGATTATAGATTAGAAACACAAGGCAATAAGACCAATTCTAAACAAATAAAATAGTTTGCGACGTTTTGGTAACAATGCTTGCCAAAACATCACACAATATTTTTTTCGGATATGGTCTCATTACCTTGTGTTTTAGAATTTTGTGACATAAAACTACAAGGTAATAAGACCAAATCCAAATAAATTAATGGTCTTATTACCTTGTAGGTCTAATCTATAATCCAAATTGTACCTTATCAGAATTTTGTGACATAAAACTACAAGGTAATAAGACCAAATCCAAATAAATTAATGGTCTTATTACCTTGTAGTTCTAATCTATAATCCAAATTGTGCCTTATATTTTGTGACATAAAAACTTAGCTCTTTTAGCCAGTTAGTTACTGTAAGAGCAAGGCAGGAACCCTGCTAAAATAGAGAACACAAGGATAACAGATAAAGAGAGTGGTACAATAGATTTACTGTAGGGCTCTATCTATTGTATGTATGTTATGCAACTTTCTTTAAAACCCCACTATATACTATTCATTTTAACTTTTTGTAAGTGGAACACACTAGGTAAATCAGACTTGAGGATAGAGTAAGGATCCTTCAAACCTGTTGTTGTTGTGTCCAATGAAGATCCTCAGATGTCTCCGTACATCTCTATCGCAGAAGCAATGTCGACTATCTTGGGTGTGTATACTGTATTGTTGTTGTTGTGTCCAATGAAGATCCTCAGATGTCTCCATGCATCTCTATCACAGCAGTAGCAATGTTCTCTATCTTGGGTGTGTATACTGTATTGTTGTTGTTGTTGTTGTGTCCAATGAAAATCCTCAGATGTCTCCATACATCTCTATCACAGCAGCAGCAATGTCCACTATCTTGGGTGTGTAAAGCTGCTGTTCTGGGTCCATGTCAATTTTCTGCAAGGCTGCGGCCATTGCTGGGCATGAGAATATGTGAGTAGGTGTTAGTTCCACACCAGGACAGTTTCAAACCTGTGCCATCTGTAATAGGCATCTCCAGAACATCTTCTCTTGTACATGGGAACCATTAGAGAGGTCTTGTATCACAATCCTCAACAGATCTTACATTTAATTAATCATGGACAAAACTTAAGGAAGTTACACCTTTTACCATGTAAATCAGGATTCAGACAATAACTAAAAACGCAAGATGATAAGACCAAATCCAAATAAATAAATATTGCATGACATTTCGGTAACAGCGTTGTTACCGAAACATCACACACCATTTATTTATTTGGATTTGGTCTTATTACCTTGTGTTTATAATCTATAATCCAAATTGTACCTTATCAATAATTCTGAAAGTTATTACAGTGACCTATATTGAAGACACACAAGATAACAAAGTGTGAACAAAATTGCCTGTCTTTAAAAAAAAAAAAAAAAAAAGATGACTGGTGACATAAAAAACTTTTCACTTTCTTTTGTCCATGAATGTAATTAGCTAAAAAGAAGGGCTTTCCCAGAAGCTTCTTCAATCAACTCAATAAAAAAAAGGTTTTTTTTTGCTTATCCCTAGTACACGTGGTACAGGCCATGATAATCATGGTGGGTAGAAGTAGGCGACTGCTTTTACTGTAAGCGCACCACATGTCTACATATGTGAAAAGCAGTTCAACTTTGCACTTACAAATGTGCCAGAGCCCCGTTTGGTTACTTGCACTCACTGGTGGGGTTAGACTTTTGCAAGAATCGGGGGCCATTGGAGCATTTTTTTTTTTAAACATAAAAAAGTGCCCAATGTGGGAATCGAACCCGGGTCATAGCGGTTGAAAATCAATGGTTTAGACCATCCTTCCACCGACCCCCCCAAAAAAAAGTTTTGATGTCTTATACTTTCTTGCAGTCATGTTTTGTCCATGTTTATTTCACCATAATATATTTTAGTTAGATATTTGTAACAAATAAATTTACTGGAAATGTTTCTTTTCAATAACTACATCAAATATATTACCTCTACAGAGAGACTTTACTGTAATTGTGGTCAGCTTAAGTCTGTAGAGATAATATTTGATGTAATTATTGAAAATAAACACATTGCCAGTAAATTTAATTGTTAAAATAATAAGGCACAATTTGGATTATAGATTATAAAAACAAGGTAATAAGACCAAAATCCAAATTTAAAAAATAGATTTTTTTTTTCATTCAACACTTTTGTCTGAAAATGGTAACAATGCTGTTACCCAAATGTCATACACTATTATTTTTATTTGGATTTGGTCTTATTACCATGTATTTTTAATTGTTACAAATTTCATTGATAGATGGCAATTGAATTTATATATTTGCATATCCCATTACAATTTTCACTTTAGATGACACTGTATACCCATACCTCGCTTTGCGTCGGGGTTACGTTCCAAAAAACACGACGCAAAGTGAAAATATGTGAAGGCGCAATCAAAAACAAAGGTGTTGCCATATTTTAGGAAAAAAAAAATTAAAAAATTAAAGACTCGAATCCAAAACAATGCAACTTCGAAAATCTAATGACGCACAGTGAAAATCAGTAAAAATTAAGCAGCGATGCAACTTAAAAAAAAAAACGCAAAACAAAACGACGCAAAGCGAGGTATTGGTGTATATAAAACAAACATTCAAAATGATGATATAGACAAGATAGTAGGTTAATATACAGTGTGGCAAATAATTTTTAAGAATGGGTTTGTAAAATAAAACATAAACAAGCTAATTCAATTTCTAGTATTTTTTTATTCAAAATAATCCCCTCTGGATTCAATACATATGTTACAATGATTTAATAAGGAATTAAATGCCTCTTGCAGGCCACTTTGAGGAATCGCCTCCAAAGTGCTCGTCGCAGCTCTCTGGATGGTCGGGATATCATAAAAAAAACAACCTTTTAACTTCAATTTTATTTTTGGAAATAAATAAAAGTCACATGGTGCTAAATAAAGCGAGTACGGAGGATGATTCAACACACAGACGTTATTTTTGGCCAAAAAGCGACGAACAATGAGTGAGGAGTGACTCGGTGCATTATCATGCAGCAAACACCAACTGTCTTCATCGCGATATTCTGGACGAATGCGACGAATTCTGGCAATCAAACGTTTCAAAAAGTTTAAATAATACTCTCCAGTAATGGTTTGTCCAGCGGGAACAAATTCTTTGTGGATAATACCTCTACTATCGAAAATGGTAATCAGCATTGTTTTGATTTTTGATGGCACTTTTCGCGTTTTTTTGGCTTGTGGAGAGTTTTTTGACTTCTATTCGGCACTTTGGCACTTTGTCTTTGGGTCATACTGAAAACACCATGTTTCATCACCCGTAACAATTGATTTCAGGAAGTTTGAATTATTTTCATAGGCAGAAATGATGTCCCTGCAATGTGCAATTCACAACTGATTTCTGCTCGCCCGTTAAAGTGTGTGGAACAAATTTAGTACAGACTTTAGTTTTACCTAAATCTTCATGCAGAATGGTTCGAATCGTTTCTTTGTTGATGTGTAAAACCTCTGCCATCATTGTTTTCAACAAATTCTCGCACTTTTTCTATACTTTCTGGTGTCTTTGAAGAACTTGGTCGTCCAGTATGCTTATCATCTTCTAGCGTATTTCTTCCATCCGAAAAACGTTTGTGCCAAATGAAAACATTTGATTTACTCAAACATAACGTACCATAAACTTGATTCATCAAAATATATGTTTCCGATGCACTTCTACCAAGTTTTGCATTAAATTTAATGACCGCTCTCTGTTCCATCTCAGAATTCCGACGAACAAAAAATTTTACTTTTCAAAAATCGCCTGTATGTTTTTAAAGAGTTAACCAAAATGGCTGAAACAAAGCCACGCGCTAGATAAGGCTTCGAATATATATACGCATGCGCAATTTCATAACTGGCTCTGCTATTGGCCTTTATCTAGCGCGAGTCTTAAAAATTATTTGCCGCACTGTATACATTACTGTCTATGTTAAAGGTATAAATAAATTTCAATAAACCAAGATGATTTGTTTATTTCTAAAGTTGTCTACTTTTTCTATATACAACGACAGATGCACCCGTAATAACAAATGCTTGCATATTTGTACAGCGGTATTACAAACGGTGTTGTGTATAAAATAGTAGTTTTTTTCCTCTATTGCTCCAGTTTTAAACCCAGGAAAACAAGGAAGATATTTAAGCTCGAAAACTACCAACCTTACAAAAAAAATTAAAATAAAACCCCGGTTTTTTTTAATATATATACAAAGATGTTAAAACAAATTTTACAAACAGTTGTAAATATATTGTATAGTTTTATTATATATATATAGACACTATAGATGTTAAGATGTATATATGTAAACAACAGAAAAATTTACATACATATATATATATATGTGATATATAAAACTTGACACAAGAACTATACAGAGTTTTACTTTTGTTTTTTAATATAAAAAAATTCTGTTTGCTTTTTTTGTAGGTATATATATATATGAAAGAAAAACAACTAAATATAGGTGAATAGAATCATAGAATATCTAGATAGAAAGAAATAAGTTTATTTATAAACATTATCAATTAATGTCAACTTCCATTGAGACTTTGTTATGCAAATTTTAAACCAAATTAATTAGGATATAGAGAAAATTTGATGCACATTTAAACTTTTGCATATCGGTAAAAAGAAACTTATTACTTGGTGTTTCTTATAATTGGAGAGATAAAAATTTTATAAAATTAACATGTCCCAATTAATGGAAGTTGAAAATAGAAAAAAAAAAACAAAAAAAAAAAGTTGCATATTTTCCTAAATAAAAAAATTTGCATATTTTCCAATGAAAAAAAAAATTTTTGGTACAGCAAAACTTCCATATAAAGAGCCAGTTAGGGATGAAATAGAAGACGATGTTATAGAAGGTGTTATAATAAAATAAACAGATTCTATATATAAAAAAAGCCTCTGTGGTGAGTACAGACTTGTCTCAACTTTTGTATATAGATATTCTTTCCTTGTTTTTCTCTTTTCTGAGCGATGTTTCAGTCCCCTGCTTCCCATTTCTTTTTAAATTCATTTCTAACAGGAGTCTGTATAAGACAGAATGTCTTAATAAAGGCTTGTGTATGTGTGAGTACAGAATTGTGTGTATGAAGATAATTTATCACTTGTGTCTTGTCCTCAGTGTAAGGTCCACATATTAAACTTCACTTCTAGTAGATTAAACTGCATGTTCCCCCTTATAATATCATCTGACACTGTTATTTTTTCTGGTCTTTTTTTATTCCCCATCAATACTGAGTATATATTTCAAGTTAATTATAGCTTCCACAGCAAGCCCTTGCTTGCTTCTCTTCCCCTTGATACATTGTAAATAAAATTTCTGATTATTGTAACTATTGTTCCTGTATATACCCTCTTCTACTTGGAGAAGTTGTATAAGACCAAAGGGTCATAACAGGGACTTTTGTTGTTGTTATTACCGTTATTCTTGCATATACCCTACATTTCTGTGCTTGGAGAATCTGTATAAGACCTAAATGTCTTAATAAAGCTGTTTGTTGTTGTATTTCAAGTTAGTCTGTCCTAAGACTGGTGTATCTCCTCAATCAGATCTTCTGAGAGGATATTTACATAGCTGTCAACTGATGGTGAAATGACATAGTTTTGGTTTCTCTTTTTAGCTGCTCAGCAGATGTATACTGTTCTCTTGATGTAGTGTCTTCAATAAGTTCCTCTTGTTGTGTATATTAATTGAGGATTTTCTGGTGGAAATGAATGCAGATATCTCTCATTGACTTCTGCATTCATATGCTATTGTCCTAAGTGTCGTAGGTTCATATTTAGGTTCCTATTTCAAGGACAAGTGAGTGTCTATATTGGGATGGAGTTTGGAGACTTATAAAGCCCTCTGACACTAATATATTTTTTCTGGTCTTTTTTGATTCCCCATCTATATAGAGTATATATTTCAGGTTAATCCGTTCTAAGACTGGTGTACCTCTTCAATCCATCCTGCAAGAGGATATAGTTGTCAACTCTGATGGCATATAATCTTGGTTTCACTCTTTATCTGCTGGTGTTATACATAGTAGAAACTGTTTAATTCATATATATTGGTCCAGAACCTGAAAAAACACAAATTAACAGAAAAAAAATGTGATTAAATCATTACTAATATAGATATTATTGGACCATCAATTTCAATCTCTCAAATATGAATTATACAACGTAGTGATTATCAAACTTAAACTGTATATATATTGGTAGGCTGTTTATAGAAACATTTTGTGGCCAAGAGCCCAGCATAACATTGTTATATTTCGATGCACTAGCGCCCCATCTGTTATGAAAATTAGAAACTATTATAGACGCGTAAGATTCTTTTTGAAATTAATCAATTTTTACTTCCCTTACTGCAATGGAAAAATTAAAGGGAGGGCCTGTTATATTTATTGTAGAGTAAAACCTTGCTAAAACAAACTGGGAATAAAATTAACCTTCCCTTATAACGAATCTAAAATAATCCCCAATATTACAATAGAACCTCCATAAGAAGACATTTCTCTACAAAGGTCAATTTTTCATTTCCAAAATTACCATTTTTACTATTTATCAGATTTTCAATAAAGAGGACACCTCTCCCTAAAGGACACTTTGGCTCTGCAATTAGGTGTTGTCTTTTACAGGGAGAGAGGTAGTTCTGCTGTGTCATATAGTGAACCAAAAGTTCAGCCATGTTCACTATAGTATGATTTTATCTTTTTTTTTGCTTATCCCTAGTACACGTGGTACAGGCCATGATAATCATGGTGGGTAGAAGTAGGCGACTGCTTTTACTGTAAGGGCACCACATATCTACACATGTGAAAAGCAGTTCGACTTTGCACTTACAAATTTGCCAGAGCCCTGTTTCGTTACTCGCTGGTGGGGTTGGACTAAGTTCACCACTGATGACCCCTCCCAATATTTTTTCCATTGTAGTAAGGACAGTTAGGAAGTTGATAAGATTAGAAGATAACGAAACCACCTCCAATTAAATCCTCTTAAATGACGACTTAGCATCATTCTTGATATTCATTTGATATTCATATCATATGATTTTATCATAGTTGGTTTGTATCACCCATATATATCTGGAAACATATCACTGCAGTGGTTTCCTGCAAGAATGCAGACAAAAGGAATGTTGTGTATGAAGAGGAGTGCTATATTGTTGTGTGTTATATATGGAAGTTTTCCTGTACCAAACTAGGCCATATAAAAGAAGGGGGGTATCCTAAGCTAGGAGCTATTTGAGGAGGAATCCTACCTGCAGCCAGCCAGACAGAAAAGAAACAGGAGGAGAGATCTAGGTATGTCTAAAATTCTAGAGGAAACCTACCTTTCATAGAGACTAGATGGTTGTGTATGTGTTTGTGTGCAGTGAGCAAGTTAACAACAACAAAAAAATGCTGAAAAATAGCATCTCTTACTTTCCCTAACATAGGAAAGTGCTTTTTCTTTTTTTGTTAAAAAACTTCCCTCACAAATATGGGGACAAAAAATCATAATAAAGCAGTTATTATAGAAAAATTTTCCTTATCAAAATGAGGGCAACAAGCAGTTGAGTCCCGAGAGTTGCGCAGCTAGACAGGGAGCGGAAGGAAGACTAGATGAGTGGGGTGTCATGGAGGGCGGAGTCCTGGCTGGAGACTGAGGGAGAGGAGGAGTGACGTTTGCTACCCAGGTAGGATGCTGGGACCCAGCCGCAAGTCCCTGAGGAGTCCAGAGCCCGTATATACCACCAGCCGGCTGAGCCCACCTTACGGACTTCTACCATCTGGCCTTCTCGCAATGTAGCTTCCCCTACGTCAACAGCGTGGTAGTCCCCCAGGACAACATGGCGGCTACAGCGTCCCACCACACTCTCCTCCTCATCATCTTCCTCTTCCTCTGTCTGGGAGAAGTCTCCGTCTGTGGACCAGCCATCCTCCTGCTCCATGGAGTATCTCCGCCCATAGCCGTTGTTGTTGGTGATTAGGCTCATCTCCCAGCCCCTGCACACACAGCTTTGTCCTCAAGTGGAGGGATCCTCTTTATAACAACCTCCTTCAAAACACCATAGTTCTAACCCCATAGTTATAACTGCATATACAATATGATAAAGAACAATTTGGATTATAGATTATAATACAAGAAAATAAGACCTAATCCAAATAATTTATTAGTGTGTGACGTTTCGGCAATACAATAGTTATATAACACCATAAAATCTCTTGGTCCCAAGTTATATCATTATAGTGAAGTTCATTTATGTTAAAATATTTTTTTGTGTCCGTGATTTTATTTTGGTTGACGTTTAAGATATTTTATTTTTTTTTATGATCTGGCACTCTTGTTATTACTTTTGTTGTTGTTTGTTGTTAAAAAGGCTTACCCACACTTATTTTTTTCTTTGAAGATATTTGTTTTAAAATGTTCAATAAAACATTTCCTTAATAATAAAAACTCTGCTAATTCTTTAACAATTTATATTTGGCATCTCTTGCTCTTTAAATGGAAGAGCTAAGCTCTCAAAGCAATAATCATCATGAAATTTCTACAGAGCACCCTATTTCTATAGTGCCACCAAGTACAAGACTTCAAATACAGACTTACATAAGCAGAATAATCAATCACAATAGTTATGTGTAGCATTGATCTGGTGGATTAAATTGTTCAAATTGCTAGGAAGATGTACCACTGATGTGCCTTCTTCAATCTTTTTCAGCTTCAGTTAAACACAATTGTGGAAGTTTGTCTTCCAAGTTTTAAAAAATAATTCTGAATAATTCTCACATAGCTACAACTACTTTCTGCTGGGAAAGCCAATAATGTTAGGCAACAGGTACCTGGATTTGAAGAACTTTTTAAAATAAAAAAAGTACTTGTGTATACCTAATTCCAGATTTTCACAATTTCTTACTGTCCTCAAAGTTTATGTCCTTAGTTCATTCAAATAGAAGAAATTCCTCTATAGTGTTAGATAAACAAGAACAATACCAGAGTGATGTGAGTGGTAAAACTGCTGGGCGAGTTTACCACTGATGATCCAGCTCCCTCCCAATATTTTTATCTAATTTAGTTAAGGACAGTAGAAATTTTATTTGAAAAGAGAAACATTTGTGCTATAAATAGTTGACATTTTCACCAGTGAGTAACTAAATGGAGCTTTAAATACTTAATTAAGTGCTCCACAAAAAGTTTCTAATTTATTAGCATTGACAAGCTTTTTCAAGTTAAAAAACTATTCCATGGGCATTTCTTCCAAGTATATATATATTTCAAAATAAATATTTGTATATAAGACCTTATGCATGACTGAATTTGAGGGGTAAGAGCTTTTTGGTCTTATTACCTTGTGTTTATAATCTACTAGCCGAATGACCCGGGCAACGCCCGTGTTTTACCCGATTGAATGTTTTTATTCAAATACTATTTTTTACAATTATAAATTGGCGCCTTAAATAAATGCATATATTAGTTAATAACTATAGCCTATGTTCTTTATCTGTCTATATACTGTTGGCTTCCGTAGGCGTCTCTTATTGGGAAAAAGAAAGAGAGGATTCCATTTAGTTATTAACTAATATATGCATTTAAGGAGCGACCCGCTCCAACACAATAGTTACAAAAACCAAAAAGCGAGTGGGGGGGGGCAAAGGTGGAATGATCGTAGCCAACCAATAGGAGAGCGCCATTCCAAAAAAAAAGCAAACGGTGACAGAGATGAAGAATTACTAAGAACGCATGATGCTCGTAACTGTATATAGAATAATCCAAATTGTGCCTTATCAAATATTTATTTTGAAATGTATATATTTGGAAGAAACACTTGTGGAAGAGTTCTTCAACTTGAAAGCTTGCCAATGCTAATAAATTAGAATAGAAACTTTTTGCAGAGTAGTTTAGTAGGTATTTAAACTATTTTCAACAATTTCCAATGAAATGGAGCTTTGCCATACCTTATAATATCATAAATACTACATGTGAGGATCAAATGCTATATTTTTGTTCAACCTAGATAAGAAAGATTTGTCTTTTCTACTTATTTCACCTTCAGTTTCCCATATGTCAGGTTATGTAAATAGAATATAATATGGAAATAGAAAACTAAACAAAGCTTAGATATGGCCTACCCTCCATCTATTGGAATAAAATAAAAATAAATTGATTTTTTAAAACGTTCAGACTGATTCTGTTCTCGCCTTACTAGATGTTCTATCCTGAGATAAGAAAGTAAGCAAGAGTGAGCAAGGTACCTGTGGAAGTCTGGGGGAGATGGAGACCGTCCTCCCTCGTTGGCGGCCAGTTTGTCGCTGTACTGTTTCAAGTTCTCACCTGGACACCCACTCTGTTTCTACCATGCTCCCTATATTGTTGCCCAGATGTACTGGTGATATACTCTGGGATCACTGGGAGACCATCTATTGACCCTACTGGAGGGACATATCTTAAAGAATGACAGGTAGACCAAGGAAGGATTTGATAATCTACACTCATGGACAAAACTTAAGGAAAAGTAAAGTCTGTTGCTGGTTGTCTATTTTTTTTTTAAGGAGACAGAGGCTGTTCACACTTGGTTATCTCCACATGGTAAATAAGACCAAATCCAAATAAATAAATAGTGTGTGATGTTTCGGTAACAGCGTTGTTACCATCTTCAGACAAATCATTCAGTACTTTTGTCTGAAGATGGTAACAATGCTGTTACAGAAACATCACACACTATTTATTTATTTGGATTTGGTCTTATTACCTTATGTTTATAATCTATAATCCAAATTGTGCATTATCAATTGGGTATGTCGTGTGTCTTCAATAAAGGTCACTGTAATATCTTTCAGAGTTATTGTCTGATATACATGCTAAAAGGTATAACTTCCTTAAGTTTTGTCCATAAGTGTAATAGAATAATGGTCTGGATGATACAATTTGGATTAGAAACATAAAAGGTAACAAAGACCACATCCAAATAAACTGCCTATGATATTTTCTGGTATCAACACTGTTACTTAAACACCATGAACAGCTTATCTGTTACCTTATGTTTGATAAAGGTCTTGAATTAGAAGAGATATAAAGATAATTGCACACAGAACAGAATGAAATAGTATTCCATGATAATTGACTACCATATCATAAATACTACATGAGGATCAAATACTCTCTTTTTGTTCAACCTAGATAAGAAAGATTTGTCTTTTCTACTTATTTCACCTTCAGTTCTCCATATGTCAGGTTATGTAAATAGAATATAATATGTAAATAGAAAGCTAAACAGATCTGAGATATATGGCCCTACCCTCCATCTATTGGAATAAAAAATAAAAATAATGGATTTTTTAAATTCTCAAAATATTGGTTGAATGCCTTTTTTATTAATAATTTAAAAGCCAAATGATGACACAAAGCAATATAATTTGATCACAAACTAATTCCATACTTATTTACATAAAAGAACAGAGATACAATGAGAGAGATACTAAACAGAAGGTAATAAGACCAAATCCATATAAATAAATAGTGGGTGATGTTTCGGCAATTGTTACCGAAATGTCTTATTTATTTAGATTTGGTCTTATTACCTTGTGTTTATAATCTAAATTGTGCCTTATCAAGAGAGGTACTGAGTAACACAATGTATAAATGATAAGGTACAATTTGGATTATAGATTATAAACACAAGGTAATGAGACCAAATCCAAATAAATAAATAGTGTGTGACGTAGTGTGTTACACACTTGATAACAGTAACTATTTAAAACATGCTGTGGTAAAATTTTTCATTCAGTACTTTTGTCTGAAGATGGTCTGAGAAAAACAACAAGATAACTATCTTCTTCTTATCTGTTATCTTGTTTACACACTTGATAACAGTAACTATTTAAAACATGCTGTGGTAAAATTTCTCATTCAGTACTTTTGTCTGAAGATGGTAACAGCGTTGTTACCAAAACATCCTATTTATTTATTTGGATTTGGTATTATTACCTTGTGTTTACAATATGTAAATATGTTAATGGTGTGATTAAATTTAGAACACTGCACCAATATAATAATCAATTCTGTAATGTAGAGAGTTACCTTTGAGCAACTCAAACTGGTGGATGAGGACTTTCTTGATGGCCTTGAGCCAGTCCTCCTTCACCTCCAGCGTAGGGGCTTGGATGATGAACACCTGACTACGGCCATGCAGCCACACCTCAAACTTGCGCTTGTCCCCCCGCGACCCTCGTACTGTCTCTGTCAGGCCTATCTGGCTGGTCTGGACACACATGTATGGTGGTGGTACAAGTTAGCTCTCTTTGTGTGTGTGTGCTGTTATCTTGATTCAATGGAATAAGGCAACAACACATAAAGGGGGTCGGTGGAAGGATGGTCTAAACTGTTGGTTTTCGACCGCTAAGACCCGGGTTCGATTCCCGCATTGGACATTTTTTCTGATAAAAAAAAATGCTCCAATGGCCCCCAATTTTTGTAAAAAGTCCAACACTACCAGTGAGTGCAAATGAACAAACAGCTTTGGCACATTTTGCAAGTGCAAAATTGAACTGCTTTTTACATGTGTAGACATGTGGTGCACGTACAGTAAAAGCAATTGCCTTCTTCTATCCACCATGATTATAATGGCTTGTACCACATGTACTAGGGATAAGAAAAAAAAAACAACAACATAAAATAGGTAATAGATGATATACCTAACTTCCCAGTAACTGCATTGTTACCATTTCTTTTCATTTTTTTTTTTTCATTTCTTCTGATAAATTCACTACTTTATTCTTAACAGGCAAAGGACCCTTCTTAAGTTTCCTATTCAAACTGAATGTTATCAATGATCCAACATGTGAATGCCGCTTAGATGTTGAATCACCAGAACATCTTCTTTTAACTTGCCCTCTGACTAATCAAATTGTATGTAGATACTTTGAAACATTATCAAATTCTCTTTGTGTATATACTCTATCTTATTATGAGTACAACCTACCTAGGAGGACCTTACAACCTACCTAGGAGGACCTGGTCAACCCTCAATAGAATCAGGACCTCTACTGGTAGATGCAACTACCTACTAAATAAGTGGAACATGAGTCCAGACCAGAACTGCGACTGTGGACAAATACAAACAATGCACCATATCCTAAGGGACTGTCCTCGAAGATTCTTCCAGGGAACACTTGGGGATATCCACCGGTGCACAGAGGAGGCCCTGGAGTGGATTCGTCACCTCGACATTCCACTCTAGAGAAACTTGCCAACATTGTTGTATTGTGCTGTAAAAAACAATATCATACGCAATATATATATCTTATGAGAACTTTGTTAAGTTTAGAACTATTTGTATAATAATTTACAAAACACTACTAATCCATCGTGTAAATATTTAATCATATATATGTAAATAATACTGGCACAGCACAATAGTCCTTTGGACTTCGTGCTTTTTTGTAACAATAAATAAAATAAAATTCACTAAAGTTTATAATTATACGTAGATAATTATTAATAAATAAAATAAAATAAAAAAATTAAAAAAATTGTTACCATCCCCTCAGACACCACATATAAAATTACTTATTTAGTCGTATTATCATGTTACAGTAGAAGTATCTCTCTCTGTAAAGAATAACACCTAGTTTTTTTTTTGTAGAGCCTAAGTATCCTTTACAGTGAGTTGTCCTCTAGTGAGATTATCCTCTTGTTTGGAAGGTCTATTGTATATATCAATCTGTCATTTTTACATGAAAAAAATTAATGCAATGTGCTTATAACATAAACAATCCCAACTGACTATTTTGGCAAGGAACTAAAATTACAGAAGAAACTTTAATGACAGACTACTGTAAAAAAAAAAACGATATTAATTTCTAGTTGATTAAATTAAACTCTTCGAATTAAAATAGCGAAATAAAATGATGATTGAAGAGGAGTATCTTATACTGACTTTATTAGCAAGCTTTCGGACGTCCTTCTACAGGCTTTTACGATGACTAAATAGAAAAAGTACAAGATGATTATTAATAGGACTCGTACTTCTTTCTATTTAGTCATCGTAAAAGCCTGTAGAAAGACGTCCGAAAGCTTGCGAATAAAGTCAGTATAAGATACTCCTCTTCAATCATCGTTTTATTTCGCTATTAATTTCTAGTGTTTCTAAAAATAATTTGAATAGCTTACTAGAACATTGTTTTTAATATATTTTATTGAGAGATTTTAGGTCTTGCCCTCCTCTCTCAACCTGCAGTTACCAAGAAATAATATCCTCCATTTATTGTAAACCCAAATGTGCTCCAAATAAAATCTTTCTAAAAATCATAAGAGGCAAGTTCTTTTTCAACATATTGTATCCAACACCTACAGTAGCACATCAACCATGAGAGGACACACCCACTAAAAGACACCACCTCTCTACAAAGGACAGCGTTTTCATCACCAAAATGACTACTTTTAGTGATTATCAACTCTCCAGTAGGAGGACACATCTCTTTAAAGAATACTTTGCCTCTGTAAGTTGGTGTTGTCCTTTAGAGAGAGAGGTAGTTCTGTTGTTGTTTCTTATCCCCTTGTGTAAAGATTACACAAATTCAATGAGTTCATGCTCCTCGAGCTGTTTTATGATAAGCAGCGGCCTTTCCCAAAGGTCGAGGTAGTTCTACTCTACCAATGGTATCTCCTGGAGGTAGTCTCTTACAGTAGAGCTTATGTCAGTTTAGATTTTAGAATGATAGTCATCCAACAGCTGGAACCTTTGAGATTTTACTGATACAACATATTGATGTCAAGCTAGACTTATGCTCAAAACTGGGCAACTCTGTGCTTAACTTCCATCAATAATTGACAATATGACCCAGAATAAGTATATTGCTACAGCGTTTTATGGTTTCCACAAGTCCATATCTCAGAAGAAGGCCAAGTGATACTCACTCCTCACTTTCTTACTGCTACTCTTTTTGTGTTGTTTTTCTTACTTCCCTCTTTCTCTTTCTTATATATTTTTTCTATTTCTTCTGTCTATATCGTTGTTTCCTTTGTCTCACTGCTTTGTTCTTATGCATACCTCTGGTGAATCCTGTATAGGGTCAGTGACCCTAAATAAAGGCTTTTTGTTGTTGTTGTTGTTTGATGTCAAGCTAGAAGAAGAGAGAACAAATCTACCTACCTTGAGGGCATTTTTAAAGGCGTAGGTGAGGTTGTCCTCGCGGCCGCACCTCTTGGTGAAGAGAATGAGATGCTCATAGAGGAAGATGTAGCGCTGGCAGGGTTTGAACCGCAGTTCCCTGATCCTGTCTTTCTTCTTCTTCTCCAGCCATACGTTGAAGCCACCTTGGAGGAGCAGCTGGCCGTAGTCAGACAGGTTGCCCTGCTCCCACTCTATGTTTAGCTCTGCCTGGTTATAGCAACAACAGTTGGAATTGATAAACACAAGGTAATAAGACCAAATCCAAATAAATAAATAGTGTGTGACGTTTCGCTAACAACGCTGTGACCGAAATGTCACACACTATTTATTTATTTGGATTTGGTCTTATTACCTTGTGTTTATAATCTATAATCCAAATTGTGCCTTATCATTAACAAGGTAATAAGACAAAATCCAAATAAATAAAGTGTGTGCGGTTTTGGTAACAGCATTGTTACCAAATTTATAATCTATAATCCAAATTGAGACTTATCAGTTGGAATTGATGTTATAATCAAAGTTAAAGTGATTAAGATTTGAAGCTTAGGCCATATACAATTATGATATTACAGTAGAGCATACTCCATGAGAGGACACTCCCACTAGAAGACACTACCTCTACAAAGGACCGTTTTCATCTCCAAAAATTAAAATTTTTACTGATTAGCAACTCTCTTGCATTAGATACGCTAAACAGGATCTTTGTGAGAGTCTGCTTCTTATCATAAAACAGCTTGAGGAGCATGAACTCATGGAATTTGTGTAATCTTTACACAAGGGGATAAGAAAAAACAACAAAACACCTCACTCCCTAAAAGATAATTTGTCACTGAGTCTAGATTTTGTCCTTTACAGAGAGGTAGTGCATAACCAAATATCTGTTATAAAGGAAGAAGTTAATAAAGCACAATTTGTATTATAGATTATAATACAAGAGAGAAAATAAGACCTAATTCAAATAAATTATTAGTGTGTGAAGTTTCAGCAACAGCATTGTCACCATCATCAGTCAAAAGTCTGATGATTTTGCCTGATGATGGTGACAATGTTGTTGCCGAAATGTCACACACTAATAAATTATTTGGATTAGGTCTTATTTTCTTGTAAAGGAGGAAGTTATAACAAGGTTCCATAATACATCCCATATATATGTTATCAATTGGGACCAACACATTTGAGGATATTTTAAAACCAAGATTTCTTTGAAATCAACTTTTAATTGTTTCAAGATTTTCACTTTTCTCTCTTAAACACAATCTGTTACAAAAATATGAAAGCACAGAAGATTCAATCTTTTACTTCGTTCAACAAATCCAGGACAACTTCCATCATAAACCTACAAAATCTACTATAGCAGCCTTCATCGACCTTTCCCAAGCCTTCGACAGAGTCTGGAAGGAAAAGCAAATTCTTAAACTTGACGAACTTGGAATAGAGGGAAGTATGCTGAGTTGGATCAGCAATTTTCTATCCAAACGCACCATACAGGTCAACTTCAACAACATCAAATCAAAAACCACTCGTATTTACCAAGGTCTACCACAAGGGTCAATCCTAAGCCCTATTCTCTTCAATATTTACCTAAATGATATACACACTTTTATCAAACCACCAGCTAAAATTGCCCTTTACGCAGATGACATAATCATCTGGGTCTCCAAAAACAACCTCTCCGAAGCAGAACAATCTCTGAATAAAGCCATGAAAGGTCTGCAAAAGGTAACTCAGAAACTGAAATTATCCATCAACACCAGCAAATCTGAAATCGGCCTCTTCACCATCAACAACCACCTTCGCCACTGGACCCCAAATATTTTCTTAAATAATTCAAACTTCAATATTCAGATTCCCCAAGATACCTTGGTGTCACACTCGACCCTGCGCTCACTTTTAAAAAACATATTGACACCATGATAAGCAAAGCCAAAAATAGGCTCAAAATCCTGAAAAAAATATCAGGCTTAAACTGGGGTGCAAATGCCAATATCTTACGCACAACGTACCTTGCACTCGTAAGACCTATTTTGGAATATGCTACACCAGCCTGGATCAATGCAAGTAAAACTAACCTATCCAAAATAGACAGAATCCAAGCAAGCGCAGCTAAAATCATCAGTGGACTTCGAGGATCCTGCCCAAATCACATTGCTGAACTTGAATCCAACCTTCTTCCCCTGCACCTAAGGAGAAAAATCTGCTTTTCAAAATTTATAACAAAAATATTAACTCTCCAAAAGAACATCTTACAGGAAAATTTATTAGAAATTGGGTCCCAAACCAAAGATTAAAACGCCCCACACCTCTCAACATGGCTCACAACTCTAATCTTTTAGACATCCCAATTAATCCAAAACACAGAACTTCCTATCCCCCACACAAAACTCGCAACAAACTCATCTGTTTCCCTCATCTACCAGACAATCCCCACAAACATGAAACTCAGCCAGAATTACTTAAAGCTCTTGGCCTCCAAATCATTGAGGAGATTAGCTCCCTCTTCGACATCACAATTTACACTGATGGTAGCCAACTTGAAACTGGACTGTCTGGCAGTGGAATTGCTATCTACAAAGATAAGATCCTGGAAAAAATCTCCCTCTCCAACCATAGACACCTTTCAGTTTATAACTCAGAACTCTCTGCTATAGATACGGCTCTAAAAGACATCAACATCAACTCGCAAGGCAAAATAATAATCTACTCCAACTCAAGAGCAGCCATTTATACCCTTCAAAGCTGCTTCTCCAGTCAAGAACCTCTCCCCAAGAGCATTTCTAAGACTGTAAACCGACTCCCAGCCAACAGCTCAGTCACAGTGCAATGGCTTCCAGCTCACGTTGGAATTCCTGGTAATGAGCTGGCAGACTCTCTGGCAAAGGCTGGAGCTCTTGCCCTACCTGAAGCAAGAGAATCTACCACCCAACTAGACGAAAGAGACCTCCTCTGTACCAACAAAACCCAATGCCTGCAGGAATGGAAATCTGATGATGCACATGACTGGTACAGAGCAGGAGGGACAAGCACTGGTTCTGTCCTCCCAAGAGAACAACAGTCTTTGATTTCCAGACTTAAGTCTGGTCATCTACGGACAATGACTTTCCAGAATGGTTGCAGGCTTTTCCCACTATGTACTAAGTGCAATTCTCAGCCTGCAACCCCAAGACATATTATTGACTGTATTGACTCATCCATTGATGAGCTCTACTCTTCCCCGGCAGACACCATCAAAAATCTCAAGCTTTACAAGCTTGATACCTTAGTGTGATTGAGTGGAGATAAGAAAGAAGAAGATCTGTTACAAAATCAGCTGCCATTTAGTCAAGGGGATGAACAGAGAACAAATATGATAGGGTACAATTTAGATTATAGATTAAAAACACAAGGTAATAAGACCAAATAAATAAATAGTGTGTGATGTTTCGGTAACAGCTTTGTTAGCATCGTCAGAATTCAGTACATTTGTCTGATGACGGTGTTATGTTGTTGTCGTGTCCAAAGAAGAGCCTCAGATGTCTCCATGCATCTCTATCACAGCAGCAGCAATATCCACTATCTTGGGTGTGTAAAGCTGCTGCTCTGGGTCTATGCCAATTTTCTGTTGTTGTCGTGTCCAATGAAGAACCTCAGATGTCTCCATGCATCTCTATCACAGCAGCAGCAATGTCCACTATCTTGGGTGTGTAAAGCTGCTGCTCTGGGTCTATGTCAATTTTCTGCAAGGCTGCAGCCATTACTGGGCATGAGAATATGTGAGTAGGTGTTAGTTCCACACCAGGTCAGTTGTTGCATGCCCTATAGGTTCTTGTGCCATCTGGATATATTGTCATTCCTTTATAGTGTTTTGTTCTAAGTCTTGTTATAGTTTTTGTCAGTTTTCTCTCAGAGTTTATTTCACATATTTGATCTTTTCTTATTTTTTTTGTTTAATTATCTTGTATTTTGCTAAATCATCAGCGTCAAATACTGACATTTGTTCTTTCCTTTGGCTCAGCTTTCTGGCTTCCTTTGCCAATTCATCTGCCATTTCATTACCCCTGATCCCAACATGGGCAGGATGGTGTTATGTTGGCAATAAATAAATATTCAAACAATCAGTTAAAGATTAAATCAAAATATGTTTATTCACTCGGGCTGCCGTACAAATCTGCTGCTCTTTTTGCGTGCACCACCTGATTGGTTGGCACGCCGCCAAGCTGTTAGGGGAGGCGGGGCTTCTGCCGCTGGGTTGCCGGCCATTCTCTGCAGCTGTTCCATCACAGATGGTAACAATTTTGTTACAGAAACATCACAAACTATTTATTTATTTGGTCTTATTTTACCATGTGTTTCAAATGAGGGGATAAAATTGACATTATACATATAAGGAAGTTACATAGAGGAGAATGGGGGTCGGTAGAAGGATGGTCTAAACCGTTGGTTTTCGACCGCTACAACCCGGGTTCGATTCCCGCATTGGGCAATTTTTTCAGATTAAAAAAAAAATTTCTCCAGTGGCCCCCGATTCTTGCAAAACTCCAACTCCACCAGCGAGTGCAAGTAACCAAACAGGGCTCTGGCACATTTGTAAGTGCAAAGTTGAACTGCTTTTCACATGTATAGACATGTGGGGTACTTACAGTAAAAGCAGTCGCATACTTCTACCCACCATGATTATCATGGCCTATACCATGTGTACTAGGGATAAGCAAAAAAAAAAAAAACATAGAGGAGAGAGTTTAAAGTCAAGGATATTGGAGTGTACAAAGGATTCACCAAACTATAGAAGAAAGAGGTAGAGTAC
>CP092884.1:43993881-44032645 GCA_030710605.1 Cordylochernes scorpioides
TTGAAACTTGGAAGACTGTTAGAATTATGGTGTTATAATCAATAAATTGTTATAAAAAGGTTGATATAATACAGTATAACCTCCATGAGAGGACACTCGCGCTAGAGAACACCTCTCTATAAAGGACAGTTTTCATTTGCAAAAATACCATTTTTACTATCTAACAGCTCTCCGGTAAGAGGACACCTCTCTCTAAAGGACACTTTGACTCTGTAATTAGGTGTTGTCTTTTACAGGGAGGTACTTCTACTGTAACATAATTGTTACAGAAACTTGGTCTTCTAACCAAGTTGCTACTATAAAAAAGTCTCTTAAAATGAGATTTCACTTTATAATTAAATAAGCACAACACTTCAAGATGGAGGGAGGTTATAAAGTATATGGTTACATTTATATATAGAACTAATTTTGGGGTTGTAATTTATTAAACTCTAAATTATATTGGAGGAGGGGGACTTGTACACCAAAAAAATCTGAATATACAGTATAATAACGAAAAGATTCAAAAAGGATAAGTTTCTTTATTTGAAAAATAAATTCGAGCTTTCGGGCGTAAGCTGCCCTTCTACAGGAATAATGGATACAATTTTAAGTAGTCATGTATTTACAGTTATAAATATTTTCTTTAAATGGTTTCTCGCTTTGGTCTTGTATAGCGCGAGTGGATCGCATACCCACGTGATTTAGTTTAAATCAAAGAAAAGCCTTGAAATACTAGTTGACCAATAATTTATATCCAGTATATGCCCTATATTTATCTATACATATATACAGTAAAACCCCGCTATAACGAACCCTGGATATAACGAACCTTCCCTTATAACGAACACAAGCCGATTCCCAATTCCATTCCATTGAAAATACCATCGTTATAACGAACTTTGCGATTTTTAGAATAACGAACTACCCCTATAACGAACCTATTTCGGGTCCCAAAATGATAAAATCTATTAAAAATACTATGCTTATAACGAACTTAGAATTGTAATTAAAAAAAAATTAAAAAACAAAATTTTGAGCATGTTTAAAGCTCGCGGATCGCGATTTCAAAACAATAAATTTAGCGGCATTGTTTGTTTGATTTTTGCACTTTATTTTTGCTGTATGTTGTATAAATTTTTACACATTATACTTTTTATTAATTTGAATATCTTTGCATCCATTAAATTTGAAATATAAAAAATGCAAATGGCTTCCAAAATGAAGAAAACAAAGGCATTTTAAAAACAAAAGCATTATTTCATAAAAAAAAGGCCATTTTCAGAACTTTTCAAAGTGAAACAACATAGGCAAAATGTTAAGAACATATTAAAATAAGAAAATATAACTTTTCTATTATAAAAGATAAAATATAAAGTTATTAAAAATTGTTACAAAGAGGAATCAACTTCAACTTTTGCCGCGATCGCGATCGTACGTTTTAGGGCTAAAAAAAAAAAAGTCCAAATAAACGGTCCCGTGATGAAACAAAAATTATTTTTATGCCATTAACTATGGTGATTTTAAAGTCAGCAATGTTTTGCATGGCAGGTTAAAAAAAAACGAAATCTAGACCTAGAAGAATATGGGGAAACATGAAATGGAAGAAAAACACTAACTTTATTTGAATGGTGCAATGCTTGGAAGAATGCTTTGAAACAACAAGGTGTTAGAGCCATTTTTTCAAGTAAAAATTGTATTATATAATGTGATAATGATGTTTTAAAATCATTTCATATCTTTGAATATATATTTAATAAAACTTTGCCTAGGATTTGTCTTGATTTTTAACTTAGACATAGAGGTACATGTATGTTAATCATAAGAAGAACCTATTTATCTAATGATTTCTATTATTATTCAGTATTAATATAAGGAAATTAGTCAATTAAGGGAATTAAAATAAAGTGACCACTATTAAGAGGCAGCCTCTTCTTGTGTGTATGGCTGTTTTTTAATTATACGGTCTAAAATTTTTGAAAAGTAAAAAAAAAATAGCCAAACCGTGGCTATAGTGAACCGTGGCTATAGTGAACCAATAGCTCTGTCCCATTGGGGTTCACTATAGAGGGGTTTTACTGTATATATATATAAGCTATTTTTTGCATTTCTAGGATTATTTATGTAGTTTTATATTTTATTATTTAAGAAAAATTATTGCTATGTAATTTTTTAATTGGTTTATATTATTATATTCAAAATTGTTAAGTGGTGTAATGAAGAGAAAACGGATAATTCTATTTTAGTATTTGGACCAGCCTATCATATGTCTCCGGGATATCTATGTGTCTATTTATACTATTATATTTTGATGAAATCAGTGCTTCCAGTATTAATCTTTTGTATTTACTATTTATGTTTGTATAATGAATATTAGGGTTTGCTAGGTTGAAATCGTGATCTGTGTTTCTAATATGTTGTACTATTAGAGATTTGGGTCTTTGTTTTTAATATTTCTTCTATGTTCGTTTATTCTGTCTTTTATATGTCTGCCTGTTTCACCTACATATACATTATTACATTGGTTGCATGGTATGGAATATACGGCTTTGCTATTGTATAGTTTTGCTATAGGAATACTGTTTCTTGTAATAGGGTTTCTTATTATGGTTGCTATGCTCGGGTTGCTTTCATAGTATGTTCTTATACCGTGTTTGCTTAAAATTCTGGCTATATTGGTACTACTATGGGAATAGGGGAATATGCATATTGATTTATAAACTTGATTATTTCTTATAAGAGAGGGATTATGGAAATGTCTTAATATAAAGTTTTTCGGATATCCACTAGAAGCGAGTTTATTGATCAAAAATTGGGTTTCTGTATCTTTTGAGAGTTGGGTGGAACAATGTGTATATATTCGTTTTGAGAGGGTTTTTACAGTGTTGATCTTGTGACTGAGGGGGCAATAAGAGGAAAAGTGTATATAATCTGGAGTGGAGTTTGGCTTATGGTATATTTCTGTTGTATATTGGTTTTGTGTTTTTAGTATAAGTACATCTAGAAATGAATATACAGTAGAACCTCGATATAACAGAAACCAGGTTATAGCACCATAATTCCAAGGTCTCAAGTTTTAAGTAACTCCGCCTTGGCGGTGCCAAACCCGGATGAAAAAGGAGGAGGGGGAGCAGTAACAATCTCACTAAAAAACCTGGGTTCAGCTGGCCCGGCTGATAGTACCCTGTAAGGGCTCCTAATCCAGGGATACAGGATGAGCAGCGTTTGTACTCCATGTTAGGAGCAGCTGCACATGCCGTCTGTTCCTCATGTCAGAGTCGGCCATTTCATATTGGAGCTAAGTCGGCCTGCCACTGAGTAGTGCTCCCAGTCATAATGATAAAGGCAGATGCATTCTACTTCACCAAATCATGATGGTTACCCTAATATGATTGAGTGGAGATAAGAAAGAAGAAGTTTTAAGTTCCAATTGTTTTAACTGAGTTTATAACAACATAAAATTTTGGTCTTTAGTGGTGTTGTTACAATAAGGTTTAAATGTTGATAAATCCATACTTCAGATAACCAGAAGTACCTCATTTAAGGATTGAAAATAGACAATCATGTTGATAATTAATTCACATAAAGATATGATAACATCTGCCATCAGCAAGAGGTTACTAGACAACAGATAATAGGCCAACAGGATATATTAATGGAGTAATTCTGCAGAGCGTTGATACATCACATAACTCAACTTCTACCCACCATGATTATCATGGCCTGTACCACGTGTACTAGGGATAAGCAACAAAAAAAAACATAACTCAACTTGGGGGAAAAAAAAAATGAAGTGAAGAAGACATATCATGAAGGACTGGAAGATCTGACTTCATTTATTTAAAATAACGGACTAAAAAAACATCATTCAAATAAACCATTTTGATAACAGCATATCATTATTAGAGTACCATTGAAGATTTTTATTCTGCTCACCCTTATATTCCTTATCATTACTTTATATCCTGATCTCCCTTTAGAATGTATCTTACAACTAACCTGTTGGCTAAGAGAACCTAAATGTAACATAGCCATAGTTCAAAGAAGAAAAGAGAATGTGGACAAGGTGAGACCTCTCAACTGCAGCCACAGTGAGCAGAGTGGCTGGAGGTTGGCGTATCTGAGCCAGCAGGGACTCCCCCTGGTGAGTAGCGCTGGCCATGTCTTCCTTCAGCTCCCGGTAGGACTCTGTGTGTCTTTCCTTCATCTCCTCCGCAGCCAGCGCCTCACCAGGCAGTTCCTCACTGCCCAGCCTGGAGCTGACCTCCTGTAACCTCCGGGACATGTTCTGGAGTTCTCCCGAGAACTTCTCCACCGCCTGCACACACAACATAACTTGTATAGAGGGTCGGTGGAAGGATGGTCTAAGCCGTTGGTTTTCGATAGCTATGACCTGGGTTTGATTCCCGCATTGGGCACTTTTTTTCTGATAAAAAAAAAAAGCTCCAATGGCCCCCGATTCTTGCAAAAGTTCAACCCCACCAGCGAGGGCAAGTAACCAAACGAGGCTCTGGCACATTTGTAAGTGCAAAGTCGAACTGCTTTTCACATGTGTAAACATGTGGTGCACTTACAGTAAAAACAGTCGCCTACTTCTATTCACTATGATTATACAGGTAAAGTCAGACTTTCACCAAAGTGTGCCTGAATCAAGGTGCCATGATTAACGAAAGCTGCACCCCTATACCCCATTCCATGAGATCATGAACTCATGGAATTCGTGTAATCTTTACACAAGGGGATAAGAAACAACAACACTATGATTATCATGGCCTGTACCACATGTACTAGGGATAAGCAAAAAAAAACACAACTTGTATTCTAGTAGTCAGCTGCATTTTCAATCTTAAATGAAAATAATCCTCTGGTAGAGATCCCAGAACCATCTCAAATATATAAACAAAGACTGACCTACTCCAAACACCTAATGAGAGAAACTAGATTATAAAAAGAAGTTGAAGTCAGTAAAAATTGAAGGAAGAAGAAATAGAGAAAAACCTCCAATCAGTTAGAATGAGTCAAGAAAGCAACCAGAATTTCACTATATGAGCTGCAAGTAATGGTCACTAATAGAAGTATTTGTCACCATATAGTCACCAAAAGTCAACTCTTGATGGAAAACTTAACAACTATTCATCACTGATTATTTTGAACAAACATACAGTCTAACCTCTTTCTTATTTCACAGGCTATAATTCAACATTTATCATATTTCAACCATCTTTCAAATTTCCCACCAAAATATCTACTACTAGACGGGTGACCCGGGCTTCGCCCCGGGATTGACCCGTGTGCATATCTACCCGAGTGATATATATTTAGATAAGATTTTTTAAATAATTGTTTGTTATTAGCATTATCTATTTGTTTGCATCAGCATAATTTAATCTAATCTTTGATAGAGGGCGCTGTTCGTGAGCTAAGTAGAATAATTTGAATATATAGTTTTAATAATTGATTTATATATTTTTAAAATAGCCTATCGTCTTCCCCATATTTTTTTTACCTTTGTAGGGATATTTTGGTTTGAATTAGTGAACTACTGCGAATTTGTATACCGGACATACAAACAAACAAACATACAAACATTGATTTTTATATATATAAAGATAGATAGAAGATATAAAATGTGTTTTAAAAATTGTAAAAAAAAATGCATCAGCCGGGAATCGAACCCGGGCCGCCCGCGTGGCAGGCGAGCATTCTACCACTGAACCACCGATGCTTTAAAAAAACGGCCATATTTAGGTATTCATTCCATTCCGGATTAGTCCGCGTAAAAAAAGTTCTTCAAATGAAAAAAAAAGAAATAGCAAAAATACTAATCAAAATGCAGCCGAAAATTTTCCTCAGGTTTATAAAAAGCGACATGCAAAATTTGGTACAAATTGGTTCAGTAGTTTTTGAGTTTATCGCGAAACAGACAGACATTGAGTTTTATATATATATAGAGATAACCACTTAATAGTTCAAAACACTTGCTATAATTCAACAAGAAGCACACTTGGGGTGTTGGTTTAAAGAGATTTGACTGTATCTCACAAATATATCTTACAATAATATTTTGTTCCCCTCACAATAGATAATAAGAAAAAATCCAAATGAATAATTGATAGGTGATGTTTTGATAAGAATGCCTGGGTAACAATGATATGTTACTTAACTGTCATTTATAAATTATTCATTTGATCTTGTTACCTTATAATTAGGGGGTCCAAATCTGACTGCCACCTCTCCTATAAGGCCTAAGGCTGGTTGCCCCAGGATAACCAATGGCAGTAGTACCAAAACCCGTCATGTAGACCCTTTACAACCATCTACAAAAAGAAGGAGGCAATCGCCATCTACTCCACGTGTACTAGGGATAAGCAAAAAAAAACAAAAAAAAGGACACCTCTCCCTAAAGGGCACTTTGGCTCTGTAACTAGGTGTTGTCAGAGAGGTACAGTAGTACAATAATTATAGCACACGCACTTGGTAAAGAAGTAAAACTAAAGTTTACCATTCTCTGGTCGATCCATTGGTCATGCATGTAGTGTACAGTGCCCCCCAGGTCTTGTGTGAGCTGGCTGGAGTCAATGTACTGGTGGAGTTCTTCAATGCAGCTGCAGACAACCACCTACCACACACACACAATCATTCAATACATCTAGTCTGTATTAGGTCTTACTTTCTTCAATTCAAGAAGTATACACAAGAGATATGCATTAAATAAACAAGAAGTGTGGCATAGAGCATCCATCATTGATAAGGCACAATTTGGATTATAGATTATAAACACAAGGTAATAAGACCAAATCCAAATAAATAAATAGTGTGTGACGTTTCTGTAACAGCGATGTTACCACCTTCAGACAAAAGTACTGAATGATACAGTACTGATACAGATTCAGTACTTTTGTCTGAAGATGGTAACAACGCTGTTACCGAAACGTCACACACTATTTATATATTTGGTCTTATTACCTTGGGTTTAGCATGCATCATGTTTATACTTTCAAAGGACATGTATGTAAATAAAAGTAACCACCAAAGGGGGTTCGGTGGAAGAAAGGTGTAAACCATTGGTTTTCGACCGCTACGACCCAGGTTCGATTCTTGAATTGGGAACTTTTTTTCTGATTTAAACAAAATGCTCCAATGGCCCCTGATTCTTGCAAAAGTTCAACCCCACCAGTGAGTGCAAGTAACCAAACGGGAATTTGGCACAATTGTAAGTGCAAAGTCAAACTGCTTTTCACATGTGTAGATATAGAGAAACATTTTAAATAAATAATCGTTATTAAGACATCCCCTGTTTCCCAAAGCACAGTGGTCTATTATAATGCACTAGAGCATCATCTGTTATGAAAATTTGAAACTATTATAGATGCGTATGATTCTTTTTTTTTTAATAAAACAATTTCTACTGCCCTTACTGCAATGGATAAATTAATGGGAGGGCCTGGCTCATCAGTGATGAACCCTCCCAGCGGTTTTGTCAGTTTAATGTACTGAGAGGGTTCACCACTGATGAGCCAGGCCCTCCTATTAATTTTTCCATTGCAGTAAGGGCAGTAGAAATTATTTTATAAAAAAAAAAAAAAAAAATCATATACGCGTCTATAATAGTTTCAAATTTTCATCCTAGTGGTCTATTGTCTATCGTAAAGATAATAAATAAATAAATTTCAAAGATCATAGTGTTTTGTGAGTTAAATATTTATTTTTGACTCGTGCTTTAGATGTTGTACAAAATTTTAAATATCGCGTGAGAACATCCTTGAAACCTTAGAATAATTTTTAACGCTTTGCTAAATGTTTTAATTTTTGTTTGCTCCTGACGAGGACAAAAGATTTTTGTCGAAACGTCGAGGTAATAAAAATATTTACTGGCTGAAGTATCTTTATTTTCAAGAAATGTTTATTGTCTAGTTAAAAAGTCAGTGAGGAAATGTAAAACTCCACTTTCAAACAAGTTAGTTACTTTATAAAAGAAAATCTCTCTGGAAGAGAGAGTCTGGCTATTTATTGCATCAAGAATTTGACACCAGTTTCTAAACATATCTCTCCAGTTGGCTTTAAAAGAGTACATTCCGTTTAACTAGAATGTTGCCTACATAGTGAATGTTTCTCAACATTGTCTCCACAACACATTAACTTCATTCTATTGGAGGAAGACATCTTCTATATATATAAAAATGAATGTTTGTTTGTTTGTTGGTTTGTATGTCCGGTATACAAATTCGCAGTAGTTCACTAATTCAAACCAAAATTTCCATACATAGGTAAAAAAAATACGGGGAAAGCGATAGGCTATTTAAAAATATATATAAATCAATTATTAAATCTATATATTTTTAGTCAGAAAATGATGATGACGATATTGCTGTATCATGTTTGATTATCAGATACAAAATTATATCGGGAAAAATTCCAAAAAGCAGAGACCACGGGTGAAACCAGTTCATTATTTTGTACGCAGGAACAAAATTCTAACAGAAAAACATTCATTCGAGCAGAAAACAAAAGCCAGATCATCTTTCTATAAAAATATCGCTTCTCAGACACAAAGTTTGGAGCGGGATGTTTCACAAGAGTGACATCCACGGCGCCAATTTATAATTGTAACAAATAGTATTTGAATAAAAACATTTAATCGGGTAAAACCTGGGCGTTGCCCGGGTCATTCGGCTAGTATATATATAAACATACATCCAAATAAATGCAAAATAAATTTATTTAGATTTGTTCTTATTAACTTGTGTTTATAATCTATAATCCAAATAGTACCTAATCAACACCTACGTTAAGTACTTGTGTTAAGCTCCAGAACACATTGCATTAGATGCACTAAACAGGACCTTTGGGAGAGGTCACTCCTTATCATAAAACAGCTCGAGGAGCATGGACTCATGGCATTTGTGTAATCTTTACACAAGGGGATAAGAAACAACAACAACTTATGTTAAGAGGCAATCCAGCTAATGTGTCCTCTAAGTGACTACTTAGCATACTGTAGTACATAAGTCAGTAGGGTAAGGCAACTGTTTTAACTAAGATTATTTTTGAATTTGAAGAATAATGGCTTGATTTTGCTAAATTCATTTCTTTAAAAATGAAACTGAATATCTTGTAATGGTGTAGATCAAGAAGGTTCTCCGAAAGCTCACCTCTTTTTTTCAATTTAAAAGAAATGAAAGAATTTAGTGCAATCGAAACTTTATTCTTTTAATTATAAACACAAGGTAATAAGACCAAATCCAAATAAATAAATAGTGTGTGATGTTTTGGTAACAGCATTACCATCTTTAGACAAAAGTACTGAATGAGAAATTTTACCACAGCATGTTTTCTCATTCAGTACTTTTGTCTGAAGATGGTAACAACACTGTTACTGAAACGTCACACACTATTTATTTATTTGGATTTGGTCTTATTACCTTACTAGCCGAATGACCCGGGCAATGCCCGTGTTTTACCCAATTGAATGTTTTGATTCAAATGCTATTTGTTACAATTATAAATTGGCGCCTTAAATAAATGCATATATTAGTTAATAACTATAGCCTATGTGCTTTATCTGTCTATGTACTGTTGGCTTCCGTAGGCATCTCTTACTGGGAAAAAGAAAGAGAGGATTCCATTTAGTTATTAACTAATATATGCATTTATTTAAGGAGCGACCCGCTCCAACACAATAGTTACAAAAACCAAAAAGCGAGTGGGGGGGGCAAAGTCAAAAACAAAGTGTTTCGCGTAGTGGCGGCGCCATCGTAGCCACGTGATCGTAGCCAACCAATAGGAGAGCGCCATTCCAAAAAAAAATCAAACGGTGACAGAGATGATGACGCTCGTAACTGTATATAGAATGTTTATAATCTATAATCCAAATTGTGCCTTATCAAATTCTCTTTTAATTATATAAGGATAATTGGCTTTTTGTTGAAATTTTGCCAAAACTGGGACATTTGTTATCACCAACTATACATTTTATACTGGGGTAATAACACAAAATGCATTGTTTTCTTATTTTAATCCCTTTAAAAAAAAAGAGTAGGTGCCACTATTGGTACATAAAGTGAAGTGTGTGTGTCATGTATGTTATATTAAAATATTATTTTATTTAGAATTATATTTCATAGATACAAATATTCTGTTAAATCGACCGCCAGAGGTCACGCTTTGCATATAAAAACTCATTGTTGTTTTTTCCCCGTTGGCCAGCTCAAAACTTTTGTACATTATGTAAATAATCTTTTGTTTTTCTTATTCTATAAGCCCTAAGCCAGGCTGTACTTTTACCAAATTATGTTTTATATATTCCTTAGCTCAAATAAAGAAATCTCTGATAAAAACTATTTTATTATTATTCTTTCAAGATTTTAACTACGACTGCATCACCATTACCATAATCCTCAACAATCAAGATACAACAGAAAATCTCATTTTTTTATAATATGTATATATATATAAAGAAGTTTGAAAAGTATAAAAAAATAAATAAATATCAGGCAAAAAGTTTCTTTTAATTTTAAATTTGCAAGCTTTCGAGCAAATATACTGTTCTTCAACGGGCTGATATTCTATGTACAATCTCTATATAACATTTATACAGAATAATTGGAAATTTTTGTTATTGGCATGTGTGTGCGTGTATCAGACTGTTTCCAGCTAAAGTAATAGATATTATACTGGGATTAAATATATATACATACAAATATTCATTAATATTTAGATTATTTGTCAGGGATATTGTTATATTGGGTTGGGAGGTCAAAATAAAGATAAGATTACTTTAAACTTGAAATCCTCCTTGAAGAGTTTGTTGCTGACTTCAGAGATGGCCTTCTGGAAGAAGCCCACAGGCCTCACCACAAACACCCCCTGGATCAGGCCTGGGAAGTAGCCCTGTACATGCAACAGTCCTTGTTGCTCCGGCTGTGGCAGTGAAGGGACTTAGGACCTACAGAGATCTTGAGGAGAACTGTCTTCACCGAGCTCCACTTATCATTCCTCCGGTCAATGACCAGAACAAATCCCAGGTCTGAATCATGCATCCTGTAACACAGATTACACTTTTACCTTGGGCAACTGGCAATGGCCAACTTGACAAAATATATACCTATATGGTCACTAGAAAATACATTTCTCCTACTTCTTTAATTCAACACCTGGTGGGATCAGAATTTTTTTGTTGAATTAAAGTAAATAGGTTGAATTATATAGAGCACAAGTTTTTAAATACAGTTGGTATTGAATTACAGAGTTTCTACTCTATGTGTTGTAATACAGTAAAACTTCTTTGTAAAGGACCAACATCTAATTGCAGAGCCAAAGTGTCTTTTATGGAGAGGTGTCCTCTTACCAGAGAGTTGCTAAATTGTAAAAACGGTAATTTTGCAAATGAAAACTGTCCTTTGTAGATAGGTGTCCGCTAAAGGGAGGTTCTACTGTACCTACAATCTACTCGTAATATATCTTAAATTGGTAAAATAAGTAGAGAAACATGAAGTATACAAGGGGGAGTAGACATGAAGTAATCAAAAAGTAGGCAAAAGTATATGAGAAATGGATTAAGAAGAATTATACAGGTTAATAAGAAATATCTGAGATATATATATGTCATAATATATGCTCTTCCAGGAATAATAAAGTAAATCTACAGTCGACCAGAGAGAGAGAGAGACGTAGTCGATAGAAGGCAACTAAGTTACGGCCATTTTGAACCACTGGCCACATGCCGGAGGGGGCTTTTCTTGGAACCCTCAGACCTATTTTTGGAGAGTTGGGGGGTGGTTTTGGACAAAAACGGTCGTTCCGCAGTGACAGCCCGCGCGCTAGCTCTCTCTCGCTGGTTACCTGGGTGATTCCTCTACCAACTCGTCGTGTGATTATTTCTCTTTCCCCACCACATTATTATCACCATATTGCCACATTGAAAGTCGACAGGATCATATCACATATATATATATGAAATAAATAAAAAAAATAGACAAGTGGTATATACAAGAGTTTTACATCAATTATACAATAGGTATACAAGGAGACAAGAAGTATATACAAAAGGTCTCTACCTCAAATTAAGTATTCAAGAAGTATATACAAGAGATAGGCATTAAGTAAACAAGAAGTGTGGCATAGAGCATGCATCATGTTTATACTTTCAAAGGACTAGTATGTAAATAGAAGTAAACACCATGATGGTGAGATCCATGGGTAGCTACTTCCTTAACATTAAATATACAGCAAACACCTGTGGTATGCCCTGTGGTTACAGAGCCATGTACTTGAACATCACTTGTGCCAATAGAGTGAAATTGTTAAGCCAATAGATATCATTTCCTGTGCTTACAAATGGAATGAAAGAATGTGTTATTGACATGGCTCCTCTCACAGAATAACACACTTTGTCTTTCTACTTGTATAAACCCATCATTTAGGAAGTATTTTTAATCACAAATTATCACAATTAAAGGGTAACATGAACACATCCAAATAATGCTGTTTACAAAACATTATGCACAATTTATCAATTTGGATTTGGTCTTAATTGTACATTATCATTATTACAACAAATATTATTTTAAATGGTGAGACAAATTAAATACACTCATCGACAAAACTTAAGGAATTAATGTCACCAGCTATCTATTTTTTTAAAAAAAGGGACAGAGGCTGTTTACACTTGGTTATCTCGTGTGTCTTCATTAAATATCACTGTGATATCTTTCAGAGTTATTATCTGAATTCCAATATTACATGCTAAAAGGTACAACTTAAGTTTTGTTCATGTATTCAAATAGTTAATATATTTGTGCCTATTGTGTTTATTCTGACAAGTAAATTTTCATAGAGTAATGATACACTCAGGAGAAATATATTGTTGTTATTTTTTGTATAAGAGCACATTGGTGTGATTATTTTTCATATTCGAATATGCAAATATAGACACATTTGTAGGTAAAAATGTAAGAAATTTGAGATGAAAGTCAATGACCTCAACTTTTGTTTTTTCAACTATTATAGTACAACTTCTTTTATTACACACTCCAAGGAATTAGAATTTTGATATCAGCATTGAATTAAAGTCAGTTAAAATGAATTCATCAAAACTTTCAGTGCTAGTGGAAATTTTTCTAGAACATTTTGTTGTCAATGCTTTAGGGGATGTTGAATTATGGCTAGCTGGTTAAATTAAAGATGGTAATTTGAAAGGAGAAAAGGTTGGAATTTGAAAAATTTGTTGAATTAAAGTAAGTATTGAATTATAGTCAGTTGACTTAAAGACGTTATACTGGAAACATTATGTATATACATTATGTAAATATATGTATATATTTGCACACCTTTGCAGATCAATTGGCCATTATGATGTATGATTAAATGAAAATTGCCATTTTAAACAATAAAACAAAACTTGTTACAAATTATATGGAAAAAATAGTAAAAAAGTTAAATTGTATTGGGATCAGGTTGATAAATAAATTAAAAAAAAAAGGCAAATCCTAATTGTGTAACTGAAACATTCTGATGGCTTGTGTTGTCTTATTCCAATAGATAGCTCAAACCATCAGGAAACTTTTTTATTCTTTGTAAATTGGTCCTTAGTTTATTATATATGACATAATAAAAATATGATTTTTATTATTCATTAATATAATTAAAATTTTATAATCATAACCATTATATTTATTAAAATTGTTTTCATAATATAACTAAAATTATAATTTAAATAATCAAAGTAAAACTAAACACGGAGTTAATTTTTAAAATGAAAAGGAATCCTTAACAAAAGGAATATAACCTAATTTTACTTTCATTGTAAATAGATAATAACATTGTTAGTTGTATGTATGCAAAAAATTGTTTGCTTTAAAAAATAATCAAAATAATAAATATTTTTTGGAACAAAAGTTATCATTCATTTTTACCATCCACGACTTCAAGAATTGGTAACGTAACTAGAATATACGTCTTTTTTTTATGACATATATACTTAATTACAATGATCCTTTAGCTAGGAATGGCTGTTTAAAGGAAGGTAGGTATCAACTTACGGGGGAATGCTGGTGAGGTAGAGCATTAGCTTGCGATAATCCTCGTCAGGCAGTGTGTAGAAGGTGCCGGTGTCAGGGAAGGTGATGATGGGACAGCCCTCTGTGTTACAGCCACCTACCCCACACACACACACACACTTCAACATCATAACTCCACCTTTGCCGGTCCCAAGCCCGGATGAAAAAGGAGGAGGGGGAGCAGTAACAAGCTCACTAAAAAACCTGGGCTCAGCTGGCCCGGCTGATAGTACCCTGTAAGGGCTCCTAATCCAGGGATAAAGGATGAGCAGCATTTGTACTCCATGTTAGGAGCATCTGCACATGGCATCTGTTCCTCATGTCAGAGGCGGCCATTTCTTTTGGAGCTAAGTCGGCCTGCCACTGAGTAATGCTCCCAGTCTTAATGAAAAAGGCAGATGCATTCTACTTCATCCAGTCATGATGGTTGTCAAGTCTCAAGCTCTACAAGCTTGATACCCTTATATGATTGAGTGGAGATAAGAAAGAAGAAGATCAACTTCTTTGAATCACAATTAGAGCTGGATTTTTAGCATTTTTAGCATTGGTACCCAAACATATTCTTTGCTTAGAAATACAAGGTAATAAGACCAAATTTTTAGATTTGGTCTTATTACCTTGTGTTTCTAATCTATAATCCAAATTGTGCCTTATCATCTGATTTCCTTGTTTAGACTTGGTCTTGTTACCTTGTGATTCTTTTCTATAAACCATATTGTACCTCTCATCTGCTGTGTCACATATATTATAAAAGGTACAACATCTATATATATAAAAATGAATGTTTGTATGTTTGTATGTCCGGTATACAAATTCGCAGTAGTTCACTAATTCAAACCAAAATTTCCATACATAGGTAAAAAAATATGGGAACGACGATAGGCTATTTTAAAAAATATATAAATCAATTATTAAAACTATATATTCAAATTATTCTACTTAGCTCACGAACAGCGCCCTCTATCAAAGATTAGATTAAATTATGCTGATGCGAACAAATAGATAATGCTAATAACAAACAATTATAAAAAAAAATCTTATCTAAATATATATCACTCGGGTAGATATGCACACGGGTCAATCCCGGGGCGAAGCCCGGGTAACCCATCTAGTATATTATAAAAGGTACAATATGGATTGTAAATATAAGAACCATATGGTAACAACAACAAAAAAATAAATCCAAATAAGTAATTTACAGTAGAGTAGAATCTCTATGAGAGGATACTCTGCTAGAAGACACCTCTCTATTAAGGGAAGTTTTGATCACCAAAATTGACACTTTTACCATTTAGCTGCTCTCGAGTAAGAGGGCACCTCTTTGTCTCTACAACTAGATGTCCTTTAGAGAGAGGTTTAACAGTATAACCTATAATTCAACTGATTATAATTCGACCAATTTTTTTACATAACAATCAGCCTATCTGTAAAGCGACATTTGAAAATGATCCCGCATGTGTTTCTTTTAAACGAAAAATTTAAATTTATTTTCAAGGAGAAATAACGATCACTTCCAACCTTAGAGATGAATTATGAAAGGATGAATTGTGAAGAGTAATGATAAACAGAAAAATAAAAGTGTCCAGGGATGGGAAACGAACCCACAGTGTTCCGCTTACCGGGCAGATGCCATGTCCAATAGGCTACCCTTGTAACTGACTGTTTAACTGACTATAATTTAACACTGACTTTTTTTCAACTGTAAAGTCTGGTCCTTTGGGGACATAGAATTAAAGATGTTAAAAGACTGTACGATCAAATATTGTCAATAATATCAAATACAGATCTTACTGCAATGATAGAAATTATTAGCTGAGAAGGCTTGGTTCATCAGTGGTGAACCCTCCCATCTAATAATTCCTATCATTGCAGTAATGTCTTTAGAGATCATATTTGATAAAATATATCATAATAAACACATATTGCCAAAAATAATTATTACATATTTTATTGAAAGATGGTAAGTGAATTTATAAGTGCATTATTAGCTGGTTGTCTTGTATAGTCCACATGTATTAAGAAATACAGGGTAAAATTTGTTCAGGGAAACTATGGACATGAGATTCTAGGGAACTGTGAATAAATATATACTTATTGATTGAATGTTGTTGTTGTCGTGTCCATTGAAAAGCCTCAGATGTCTCTGTACTTCTCTATCACAGCATTCACAATGTTCTTGGGTGTGTAAAGCTGCTCTGTTCTGGGTCCATATCAATTTTTGCAAGGCTGCAGCCATTGCTGGACATGAGAATATGTTTATAGGTGTTAGTTACATAACAGGACAATTGTTGTATGCCCTGTAGGTTCTTGTGCCATCTGGATGTATTGTCATTCCTTTATATTGTTTCATTCCGAGTCTCTAATTATTATATGCATTGAGAGCAATGCTCTTCTGTGTAATCTAAATACAAGAAAAAAAAAGTGTGTTATGCAACATGTAAACTATCTTCATCCCAACAATGATGATGCTATTAATTACAATTGTTCATCACAATATTAATCTATTGTTTCCCTCTCGACACATGTACCTTATTGTAGGCAACATTTCAATGGGAAGGGAAGGAGGGAAACACAATACAACAAAGAAAGGTGGCTGTTGTTACAACATTTCACTCTGAGCTACAAGGCTATATTCCACCAGGCTTACCTTGGGATATATCGGAGCTACAGAACTAATGAACAAGCTTAATATAAAAAATCTAAATAAATGATAAGGTACAATTTGGATTTATAGATTAGAATACAAAGTAATAAGACCATAAACAAATTAATAAATAGTGTGTGACATTTCGGTAACAGCATTGTTACCATCATCAGACAAAAGACGAGATGAAATTTATTTATTTATATTTGGTGTTATTACTTTGTAGTTCAAATTCAAATACATAAATAGTATGTTTCGGTAACGGTGTTGTTACCAAAACATCACACTTTTTTTTTTTTTATTTGGTCTTATATTGTGTTTCTACTTTATAATCCAATTATTGTAATTTATCAAAAAAGAACAAGCTATAACTGGGAGTGTAAGTTACACCCATAGAAGGTAAGAGAGGAAAATAAATGTTAAGTTATACAGGAAAGGAGAGAGAGGTTACATAAGCATTGTGTGTAATGGGAAGGTTGTTAAACAACTAATAGTCAGGGCCAATTACAGTACTGTAAGTGGATTTATTTCAGGGTCAACAGTTTGTAGCTAAGTAATGGACTTGGCAGAAGGGTTGGTTCGTCTTCAATTATTATAGAGATCTTGGAAGTGTTGTGCTTATTCAATTATAAAGTGAAATCTCATTTTAAGAGCCTCTTTTATAACAGCAACTTAAAAGAAAATAAGACCTAATCCAAATAATTTATTAGTGTGTGACGTTTCGGCAACAACATTGTCACCATCATCAGACAAAAGATGGTGATAGTGACAATGTTGTTGCCGAAACGTCACACACTAATAAATTATTTGGATTAGGTCTTATTTTCTTGTATTATAATCTATAATCCAAATTGTGCTTTATCATAACAGCAACTTGTTTAGAAGAACAAGTTTCTGTAACAATTCTGCTACAGTAGAAGTACCTCCCTGTAAAGGACAACACCTAATTACAGAGCCAAAGTGTCCTTTGGGGAGAGGTGTACTCTTACCGGAGAACTACTAAATAGTAAAAATGACAATTTTTCAAACTAAAACTGTCCTTTGTAGAGAGGTGTCCTCTAGCATGAGTGTTCTCTCATGGAGGTCCTACTGTACCCAAATTTCACCAACAGTTTATCTATCTGGTCTTATTACCTTCCAATCTATAATCCAAATTGTACCTTATCATTATATAAACTAATATGAAAGGCTATAAACACAAGGTAATAAGACCAAATAAATAAATAGTGTGTGACGTTTCTGTAACAGCGTTGTTACCATCTTCAGACAAAAGTACTGACATTCAGTCTTTACATTAGTACTTTTCATATACATACATTTCATTTAAATTTCAGTACTTTTGTCTGAAGATGGTAACAACGCTGTTACCGAAACGTCACACACTATTTATTTATTTGGATTTAATATGAAAGGCAATATAATGGGCCATCTGGATATAAGAAATGGAAAGCATTGGAAAAAAATAAAATGTTTCTTTTTCATTGCAGTAAGGACAGTAGAAGTATGTTTTATGTGTAAGAGAAACATTCATGCACTTTCATTTATTATATAAACTCTTTGATTATAATGTGTAGAAAGTAGTAAAAAATGGAGAAGAGAAGAAAACTTCACTATTCCCTTGTAGCATATTGGAATATACATTACAAAAAAATGGTATATAAAGTTATGATGAAAAATCATAATTATGGTGAGAGTATCCTTCTTCTTCTTTCTTATCTTCACTCAAGCACACTAAGGTATCAAGCTTGTAAAGCTTGTTGATGGTGTCTGCCGGGGATGAGTATAGCTCATCAATGGATGAGTCAATACAGTCAATAATATGTCTTGGGGTGAGAGTATCCTCCAACATGAGTACTAAATAAGGAACTATCTTAGCATGTCTTAAACATTGTTGATTGATGACTTATACAAGTGCTAACTGCCAATTTGTTCTTATTTAGTGCTCTGGTCTGCTACCCAAATGTCAAGTACAAATTACACTCATGGGACAAACTTAAGTGGAAAGTCTTTGAAGGAGACAGAGACTGTTCACACTTGGTTATCTCGTGTGTCTTCAATAAAGGTCACTGTAATATCTTTCAGAGTTATAATCCCGATATACATGTTAAAAGGTACAACTTCCTTAAGTTTTGTCCATGAGTGTATATTGGTTATCTCATGTGTCTTCAATAAAGGTCACTGTAATATCTTTCAGAGTTATAATCCCGATATACATGTTAAAAGGTACAACTTCCTTAAGTTATGTCCATGAGTGTATATTGGTTATCTCATGTGTCTTCAATAAAGGTCACTGTAATATCTTTCAGAGTTATAATCCCGATATACATGTTAAAAGGTACAACTTCCTTAAGTTATGTCCATGAGTGTATATTGGTTATCTCATGTGTCTTCAATAAAGGTCACTGTAATATCTTTCAGAGTTATAATCCCGATATACATGGTAAAAGGTACAACTTCCTTAAGTTATGTCCATGAGTGTATATTGGTTATCTCATGTGTCTTCAATAAAGGTCACTGTAATATCTTTCAGAGTTATAATCCTGATATACATGCTAAAAGGTACAACTTCCTCAAGTTTTATCCATGAGTGTATATTAGTTATCTCGTGTGTCTTCAATAAAGGTCACTGTAATATCTTTCAGAGTTATAATCCTGATATACATGCTAAAAGGTACAACTTCCTCAAGTTTTATCTGTAAATGTATTTTTGGCAAATATGTTTCTTATGATAATTATGATCGCGATATACAGTCCAAATCTTCTTTAATTCAACACAGCCTAAGGGATCAAAATTTTCATTAAATTCTGTGTTGAAATAAGAGATTATACTGTATATATATATATATATATATATATAGTGTTACTCCGCTGCTGTATCAAGATAGTCAAATGAACACACAGGGTCGATAAAGATATCTGTTCTCAAGCTATTCACCCAATATATTTCTACAGGGACACATTATTTACTGTATTGACTTCATCCATTGATGAGCTCTACTCATCCACAGCAGACACCATCAACAAGTTTAATAAGCTTGATACCCTAATATGATTGAGTAGAAATAAGAAAGAAGAAGATTTCTACAGGGCACACAAACAGCATAAAACAGAGAACAGATGATGGTCTCAACAGGAACACAATGCCAACTGCCATCAGCTGTCATTCACGCCCTCTTCCCTTTTAACCTTTTTTATCCCAACAATCCTCGCTGCCTGGCCTGAACTTAGGCATGGACGTAGGTCTGGATGTAGCCGTAGCAATATACAGTAAAACCCCTCTATAGCAAACCCCAAAAGAACTGAATATTTGGTTCATTATAGCCATGGTTATAAACACAAGGTAATAAGACCAAATCCAAATAAATAAATAGTGTGTGATGTTTCGGTAACAATGCTGTTATCATCATATAGTATTATAAGATCATATAAGATCAAATGCTGTTACAGAAACGTCACACACTATTTATTTATTTGGATTTGGTCTTATTACCTTGTGTTTATAATCTATAATCCAAATTGTGCCTTATAATATAGCCATGGTTTTTGCAAGGTTTTTTTCACTATGTACTAAGTGTCAACCTCAACCCTAAAACACTTAATTGACTGTATTGACTCATCCATTGATGAGTTCTACTCATTCCTAGCAGACACCTTCAAAAGTCTTGAGCTCTACAAGCTTGATACACTAATATGATTGAGTGGAGATACGAAAGAAGAAGAGATGGTTCATTATAGACATTGTTCAAACTATGGTATAACTAATATTGGTGAATATTCAAGTTTGTTATAAGGGAAGGTTTACTATATCCCTGTTAGCTTGGTCAATTCTATAGTAAAAGTATAAATGGAAATTTTGCCACAAAAGGAACTATTTTGATCTAAACAAAAATAAAAGGATACCTCTCCTGCTAAAATAAGCGTAAAAACTATGCGCATATATATTTTTTTATAGAAGAAATGTAGGGGAGAAATTGGTGTTGAAAAGTCTCCCCATAATTTAGTTGGTGTGGGTAAGTGTGGAGAGTTACAAAGTGGAGTTGGTGGGTGGGGAGGAGGAAGCTGGGGAGAACTAGAGCATGGAGGCTGCTTCCTGGTGGCTGGCTGCCTCATTGTATGGCTCCATCCTTCACATGGACCACTACTTTAACATATGGATTCTCACTATGTAGTTTTTCTATTACTTATACCAAGTACACGAGGTAAATAAACAAGAACTGGAGGATCCCACCTAAGCACAGTTGGTACAGTGGAGTGAACCCAGGAGGAGCTCTGAACATCAGAAATAGACAGCATCAAACAACACTAACAAGATTTAGAACAGGTCATCTCAAGCCATTGAAGATAGAAAATAATAACAAAATTTATCCCACTTGCCCAAAATGTAGTTTGGTACCTGCAGCTCCAGAACACATTTTGGTTTGCATTAGATGCACTAAACAGGACCTTTGGGAGAGGCCGCTGCTCATCATAAAACAGCTCGAGGAGCATGAACTCATGGAATTCGTGTAATCTTTACACAAGGGGATAAGAAACAACAACAACAACAGTACAGGAGGTACAAGCCATGATACACTAGACCTATCTCTCTGTAAAGGGACATCTAGTTGCAGAGCTAGCATCTCGCTAGAAGACATCTCTTTATAACTAAAATTGATTTTTTTATTATTTAGCTGCTCTCTAGTAAGAGAAAACCTCTCTCTAAAGGACACTTTGGCCCTACCTTTATAGAGAGGTAAATGTTACTGTATAACATAGCCACAGTTAAAACTCTCACTATAACAAACTTTCCAAATAATATACTCCTCCTATAGTAAGGCACAATTTGGATTATAGATTACTAGCGGATGTGTACCCGGCTTCGCCCGGGTTTTATCCGAGTGAAAGTTTGCCTAACGAATATTATATATTATGAAGTATAATAAACAATGTTAAAGATTAGTTTTAATTATTAATCAAGATTGTGTGTGAATATGTGAGAAAGATGTAATATCGTTGTTGTTTTCTTGGCCGACTGTTTTACATATGGTGTTATCTTAAAATTGCTTGTTTTGAATATTTTTTTAGATTGAGTTGAATGAATTGCTGAATTTTTTTTTGTATTTATATATAAATAAAATTAACTCTGTTGATTTTTTTTGTATTTAATCGATAACAGCGAAGTTACGCATGTTAAAGTTAGGAAAAATATTTTGATGTTAAGCAAAACCTGCTCCATCTCGTTTTACATAAATGTTGAAAATTTGGTCGAAATTGATGCATTGTAACGAAAGTTTTTAGTGAACAACACTTATGAAATTTGCATTTTATTAATATAGATAAGCACAAGGTCACATAAGACCAAATCTAAATAAATAAATAGTGTGTGACGTTTCGGTTACAGCGTTGTTACCTTGTTAAGATATCTTTTTATCTGTTATCTTGTTTACACACTTGATAACAGTAACTATTTAAAACATGCTGTGATATTTTTTCTTATTCAAAACTTTTGTCTGAAGATGGTAACAATGCTGTTACTGAAACGTCACACACTATTATGATAAGGCACAATATGGATTATAGATTATAAACACAAGGTAATAAGACCAAATCTAAATAAATAAATAGTGTGTAATGTTTCGGTTACAGCGTTGTTACCTTGTTAAGATATCTTTTTATCTGTTATCTTGTTTACACACTTGATAACAGTAACTATTTAAAACATGCTGTGATATTTTTTCTTATTCAAAACTTTTGTCTGAAGATGGTAACAATGCTGTTACTGAAACGTCACACACTATTATGATAAGGCACAATATGGATTATAGATTATAAACACAAGGTAATAAGACCAAATCTAAATAAATAAATAGTGTGTAATGTTTCGGTTACAGCGTTGTTACCTTGTTAAGATATCTTTTTATCTGTTATCTTGTTTACACACTTGATAACAGTAACTATTTAAAACATGTTATTTTTTTCTCATTCAGCATTTTTGTCTGAAGATGGTAACAATGCTGTTACTGAAACGTCACACACTATTATGATAAGGCACAATATGGATTATAGATTATAAACACAAGGTAATAAGACTAAATACAAATAAATAAATAGTGTGTGACGTATAGATTATAAACACAAGGTAATAAGACCAAATCCAAATACAGTATAACCTCGTTAATTCGACACACCCCAATTCGACACTCGGCGATAATTCGACCATGTTCCGATGTCCCGACCTCCGGCCTATCAAATAACAAACCGTAATTCGACAGTATCGATAATACGACAGTTCCGATAGTTCGACCATTTTAAAATTCGAATTTTGACAGTTGAATGTTATTTTACATGCAACTTTACCGCTAAACGGTATTACGGCGGCGACGATCGGCATCGGCGGGCGGCGCCGATACGATCGCGCCATGCGCACTTTTGGTTTCTGGTTAGTTTAAGTTTCACTTTGCAGTGCCTTTGCGCAATTTCGCGGATGTTATTGTTGTTTTTTTTTTACGCGGGAATTTCGGCATCATGCGCTAACTAATAATAATTTTTATTTTTTTATTTTTAACATTGAAATATTTTAGCTATTTTTAAATTTATAAATAATTTCTTTTTAAATAAATAAATCTTTATAAAATGATCCAACAATGATTATGATAACATTTTATTTCAATATTCCATTTCTGTGTTATTATAAAAGATTTAAACACAAAATCAATAACACCTCCACAGCAGTGGATGCCTTTAATACATTAAAATTTATTTATTAAAAGACATTTCAGAGGAAGAAAGGCATGCATGTTTTTTCAAAATGCCATCTGGAATACATCCTGAATAGGATTTCAGTGCAAAAACAGATATCTATAAAGGAATTTTTTAAAAGATCTCTTCATGATTATTTAAAAATAATATTTTAAAATTTTCTTTTTATATATTTACCATATTTATTTCCTTTCAACTGCTATATTTTTCAATTAGAATAAAATATTATTTAATATATTATATTTAATATTTTAATGTCTGTAGAGTTAATATTTGATTATATTACTGAAAAGAAACACATTGCCAATAAATTTATTTGTTACAATTATTTATGTTTCTAAAATATGTATTAATGCCATTTTGTCACTGATACTAAAAGTTAATCATGAAAATAATATAAAAACACACAATGGTTTCAATTAATATCATTAATTTATATTACAAAGCTATTTTAAAAAAATATTATTTTAGCGAGTTAGATGATTACCTAATCATATAACCTTAATTCAACACTTCCTTTAATTCAACCGAAAGCTCTGATCCCTTGGGGTGTTGAATTAAAGAGGTTCGACTGTATATAAATAGTGTGTGACGTTTCGGTAACAGCGTTGTTACCATCTTCAGACAAAAGTACCGAATGAAACTGTTACTGAAACGTCACACACTATTTATTTATTTATTTGGATTTGGTCTTATTACCTTGTGTTTATAATTTATAATCCATATTGTGCCTTATCATAATAGTGTGTGACGTTTCAGTAACAGCGTTGTTACTGAAATGTCACCCACTATTAATTTATTTGGATTAGGTCTTATTACCTTGTGTTTATACTCTTCCTATAGTATAAAGGAGGGTTTTCAAATAAAAAAATGGAAACTTACCAGTGATGATGGCAAACCTTTCTTTAAGAAGTTCGGCAACATCCTTCACCATCAGGTTATATTCCCCTTCATCCATTGTCTCATCTGTAAACACCCAATTTACACCATCTGTCAAGAGATATGTAGATAGATAAATTTACATATACATTTCACAACACTATTTGAAAACCATTGGGTGAAGTAGAATGCCTTTGTCATTAAGACTGGGAGCACTACTCAGTGGCAGGCCGACTTAGCTCCAAAATAAATGACCACCTCTGACATGAGGAAAAGATGCCATGTGCAGCCGCTCCTAACATGGAGTACAAACGCTGCTCATCCTGTATCCCTGGATTAGGAGCCCTTACAGGGTACTATCAGCCGGGCCAGCTGAACACAGGTTTTTAGCAAGCTTGTTACTGCTCCCTCTCCTCCTTTTTCATCCGGGCTTGGGACCAGCAAAGGCAGAGTTATTGATACCCTAATATGATTGAGTGGAGATAAGAAAGAAGAAGGAGACAACGCTATTTACATGTACATTCGGACAATCACTAGAATATTATCATCCTGTATTTTCTCATAAATGCAAAAAGAAACAAGGAGAACTATTATGCACACAATGTGTATAAATATACTAGCCTAAGCTTCAGTGTTGCCCAGGTGCATTTCAACTCTGTTGAGCAATTTAAATTTAGGATAAAGCACAATTTGAATTATAGATATAAGAAAATAAGACCTAATCCAAATAATTTAATAGTGTGGGACGTTGCAGCAACAGCATTGTTAACATCATCAGACATAAGAATAAATTAATGGATTTTTTCATTTTCATTTATACTTTTGTCTGATGATAGTAACAACGCTGTTACCGAAATGTCACACACTATTAAATTATTTAGATTAGGTCTTATTTTTCCTGTATCTATAATTTAAATTTAAAAAAGTCGAGCAAAGAAAGTAAACAATCAAATTTATGTATTAGCCAGTGCTGTTTCTAGCAGTATAATAGCAGAACTACAAAAAAATTTGGTTTTCCATCTTTTAAAATTACATAAAAATCTTGAACAACAGTCTTTGATTTCCAGACTTAAGTCTGGTCATCTACAGACAATGACTTTCCAGAATGTTTACAAGGTTTTCCCACTATGTACTAAGTGTCAACCTTTAACCCCAAAACACATTGTTGACTGTATTGACTCATCCATTGATGAGCTCTACTCTTCCCCAGCAGACACCATCAACAAGCTTTACATGCTTGATACCTTAATATGATTGAGTGAAGATAAGAAAGAAGAAAAAGACATAAAAATCTTTGATTTTTTATATTTTTTAATAGTCTTAAATTGATAATGTATAATATTTGGATTATAGATTAGATACATAAGTTTACATGAACAAATCTAAATTAATTATTCTTCTTCTTTCTTATTTCCACTCAATCATATTAAGGTATCAAGTTTGTAAAGCTTGAGACTTTTGATGGTGTCTGCCGAGGATGAGTAGAGCTCATCAATGAATGAGTCAATACACTCAATAATGTGTCTTGGGGTTGCAGGCTGAGAATTGTACTTAGTACATAGTGGGAAAACCCTGCAACCATTCTGGAAAGTCATTGTCCGTAGATGACCAGACTTAAGTCTGGAAATCAAAGAATCTAAATTAATAAATCTAAATTAATTCTTCTTCTTCCTATTTCTTATCTCCACTCAATCACACTAAGGTATCAAACTTGTAAAGCTTGTTGATGGTGTCTGCTGGGGAAGAGTAGAGCTCATCAATGGATGAGTCAATACAGTCAATAATATGTCTTGGGGTTGCAGGTTGACACTTAGTACATAATGGGAAAACCATGCAACCATTCTGGAAAGTCATTGTCCGTAGATGACCAGACTTAAGTCTGGAAATCAAAGAATCTAAATTAATAAATCTAAATTAATTCTTCTTCTTCCTATTTCTTATCTCCACTCAATCACACTAAGGTATCAAACTTGTAAAGCTTGTTGATGGTGTCTGCTGGGGAAGAGTAGAGCTCATCAATGGATGAGTCAATACAGTCAATAATATGTCTTGGGGTTGCAGGTTGACATTTAGTACATAGTGGGAAACCTTGCAACCATTCTGTAAAGTCATTGTCCGTAGATGACCAGACTTAAGTCTGAAAATCAAAGAATCTAAATTAATAAATTGTGGTTGATGTGTGTTTCAGTAAGAGTGTTTTGTAAGAGTAAATTTTTGTGATGGAGAGAAGAAAAAAGTAATTTTATTACATTGGGGGTCAGTGGAAGAGTGATATAAACCATTGATTTAGGATAGCCATGATCTGGGATTGAATCCCATGTCAGTCACTCTTTTCTATATTAAAAAAAAAAAAAAAAGATCCAATGGCTCCTGATTCTTGCAAAAGTCCAACTCCACCAGTGAGTGCAAGTAACCAAACGAGGCTCTAGAGAACTTGTAAGTATAAAAGTTGAACTGCCTTTCACATGTGTAGACATGTGGTGCAACTTACAATAAAATCAGTCATCAACTAGTACCCACCATGATTATCATGGCCTGTGCCATGTGTACTAGGGATAATAATAATTATCAGAAACATTGACACATTTTTAGGTTATTTTTGAAAGATCATGTCCCATATGCAACTGTGGGCTGATATTCAAATATACAGTAAAACATCGAAAGTACCAAGAATGTTAGGAGGATCAAAGATGTTACAGTTAAACCATAAGAAATGATGGAGAAATACAAGAATAAGTCAATTTTAGAGATTTTCTAATGGAAAGAATGTGATGCAGAGAAATTTTACTATACAGGTGAAAGAGCTAAGTTTGGTTAAACCAACAATTCACATGCACCAATATAATCCAAGTAGAACGACATTTGAAAAATTATCCTGCATGTGTTTCTTTTAAACGAAAAATTGAAATTTATTTTAAGGAGAAATAACGATTATTTCTAACCTTAGAGATGAAGTATGAAAGGATGAATTTTGAAGAGTAATGATAAACGGAAAAATAAAGTTCCCATCCCTGGACACTTTTATTTTTCCGTTTATCATTACTCTTCAAAATTCATCCTTTCATACTTCATCTCTAAGGTTAGAAATAATCGTTATTTCTCCTTAAAATAAATTTCAATTTTTCGTTTAAAAGAAACACATGCAGGATAATTTTCAAATGTCGTTCTACAATCATAAGCCGCATTATATTGTATTATATTCCAAGTAGTTTATTAGGAATTACAAAAATAATTCAATTTTTGAGATTTGCTATAGGAAAGAGTTATGCAGAGTAATTTTAATATAAAGGTTAAGGAGCTAAGTTTGGTCAAACCAACAATTCACATGTACCATTATAATCCAAGTAGTTTACTAGGAAGTACAAAAATAAGTGATGGGGGAAAAATGTGGATCAATAGTGTGGAGAAGTATTGCATAACTGTATGAAAGGTCCTTGGAAGTGGATCAAAAAAATCAATTATTGCACAAGAAGCAACAGTCAGCTGGGATATATCCTACATTGGGCTGATATTTGTTTCAATTATACTTATATGTGTGGGGGAAAACTTAACTGTAGCTCATTATAAGATTATTAATCAGTTATATAAAAACACTTTTAAAAAATTATTCCAGAAAAGTATGCATAGTTTCCTTTGAGAGAAGTTGCTGCTTATCATCATATAGCTCAAGGAGCATGGACTCATGGAATTGTGTATAATCTTTGCACAAGGGGATAAGAAACAACAAAAAATAACTTAGTGTATTTTTTATTATACCTTTAGAGAACATGTGTTAAGGCCATGATAATCATGGTGGGCAGTAGTTGGTGACTGCTTTTACTGTAAATGCACCACATGTTTACAGATGTGGAAAGCAGTTTGACATTTGCGCTTACTGGGAGGGTTCACCACTGATGAGCCAGGCCCTCCCATTAATTTTTTCATATTGCAGTAAAGGCAGTAGAAATTGTTTAATTTCAAAAAGAATCTTACGTGTCTAAAATAGTTTTGAATTTTCATAACAGATGGCGCGCTAGTGCATCATAATATAAATGTTCTAATAAAAAATTCAATTTGATATTTGCAGAAGAGCGATTGCACGAAGCATATTATATATTTATAAATGTATGTAATTCTACTGTCCTCAAAGCTTATGTCCATAGTTCATCTAAAATACCCATTCCAAGAGTCTAGCAACAGTATCACTATAAAAGGAAGTTCCAAAAATGCAATATAACAGCGGTATGGTAAATTAAACTGGCGAAACCGCTGGAAGGGTTCACCACTGATGAGCCAGGCCCTCCCATTAATTTTTTCATTGCAGTAAGGGCAGTAGAAATTGTTTAATTTCAAAAAGAATCTTATGTGTCTAAAATAGTTTCGAATTTTCATAACAAATGGCGCGCTAATGCATCATAACTTGCAAGTGTGCCAGAGTCTTTTTTGTTACTTCACTCACTAGTGGGGTTGGACTTGTGCAAGAATTGGGGGGACCATTTATGCAATTTTTAAAAAAATCAAATAAACAGTGCAGGATTTGATCCTGGTTCATGGTTGTTAAAAATTGACGGTTTATACCACCAGTTAGAGAAAAATAGTTTTACTGAAATTATAGAAGTTTTCTCTAATAAATGATTAAGCATACAAAATTTAGATTATAGATAAAAATTGAAAAATAATAAATCCAATAATCTACAGATATACTATTCCATAAACACATCATTGATAAGGTACAATTTGTATGAGGGGTCGGTGGAAGGCTGGTTAAACCGTTTGGTTTTCGACCACTACGACCCGGGTTCGATTCCCGCATTGGACACTTTTTTCTGTTTAAAAAAAAAAATGCTCCAATGGCCCCCGATTCTTGCAAAAGTCCAACCCCACCAGCGAGTGCAAGTAACCAAATGGGGCTCTGGCACATTTGTAAGTGCAAAAGTTGAACTGCTTTTCACATGTGTAGATATGTGGTGCGCTTACAGTAAAAGCAGTCGCTAACTACCCACCATGATTATCATGGCCTGTACCACGTGTACACTAGGGATAATTAAAAAAAAAAAAAAGAATCTATAGCAGCAACAGCAACCCCCATCAGGACTAACATTAAACTCCCATTTCTCCAACACTATATAAATGTCTATTTAGTATTTAGAAGCTCCACATAAAGTTACACCATTTTATTTATAATCTTCAATCATCCTAGCTATTTGCTGGATGAGATAAGTAAAAAACAATTTGTATTATAGATTAGAAACACATATGGTAAAAATACTAAATCCAATTATATATTAATATTATTTTTTTTATTGTAGAAAAAAGCATAGCTAGTTTTTTTACTTTGATTGCAGCTAATTCCACATATAATCCTGTAATATAAAACAATTATGCTAAGTATATATTAACACACACAGGTTTCAACCTAAGGTATAAAGGAGGTTTAAAACCAGGTATGGAAGCCAAGAACACATGGACTGTCAAGTTGGCAAGAGGAAAAAGTGTCACCAATATTTCACAATACCTGTTGACAGGTGTGGTGTGTCACATGCAGCACACTTTTACATCAATTACCTTTACCTAGTAGTCTAGGTCTCCTTCTCCTTCTTTGAAATGTCTCTCCTTACATAGCCTGTGTGTATCTATTGCTTCCTGGAATGTAGAGTGATACCTTCTTTAAACACAAGGTCTTCTTCTTCTTTCTTATCTCCACTCAATTATATTAGGGTATCAAGCTTGTATAGTTTGAGATCATGTCTAGGTGAAGTAGAATGTGTCTGCCTTTGTCATTAGGAATGGGAGCACTACTCAGTGGCAGGCCGACTTAGCTCCAAAAGAAATGGCCGCCTCTGACATGAGGAACAGACGCCATGTGCAGCCGCTCCTAACATGGAATACAAACGCTGCTCATCCTGTATCCCTGGATTAGGAGCCCTTACAGGGTACTATCAGCCGGGCCAGCTGAGCCCAGGTTTTTTAGTGAGCTTGTTACTGCTCCCCATCCTCCTTTTTCATCCGGGCTTGGGACCGGCAAAGGCGGAGTTTAAACACAAGGTAATAAGACCAAATAAATAGTGTGTGACGTTTCAGTAACAGCATTGTTACCATCTTCAGACAAAAGTACTGAATGTCTGATGACTGAATAATCATTCAGTACTTTTGTCTGAAGATGGTAACAACGTTGTTACTGAAACGTCACACACTATTTATTTATTTAGTCTTATTACCTTGTGTTTACAATCTATAATCCAAATTGTGCCTTATCTTCTTTAAATTCCTACATTCACTAAGTAAATACAACACCATCTCTTTTATGGAAGCCAGCCATCAAGGAATGCCATTTCATCCTATTCCCTAATGCAATTCTCTTCATCTCTGATAAAGTACAATTTGTATTAAAGATTATTAGATACAAGAAATAAAGGAAAATAAGACCTCACCCAAATAATTTATTAGTGTGTGACGTTTCGGCAACAACATTGTCACCATCATCAGACAAAAGAATAAATGTTGTTGCAGAAACATCACACACTAATAAATTATTTGAATTAGGTCTTATTTTCCTTTATTATAATCTATAATCCAAATTGTGCTTTATAATAGATACAAGAAAATAAGACCTAGTACAAATAAATTAATAGTGTGTGTCATTTCGGTAACAGCGTTGTTACCATCATCAGGCAAAAGAATAAATAAATGATTTGAATTGATTATTCTTTTGTCTGATGATGGTAACGTCATGCACTATTAATTTATTTGGATTAGGTCTTATTTTCTTGTAGTTCTCTTCATCTCTTCTAATATATTCCAGACCATTGTAATAGATCATTGAACCAATCCTTCTTCATTGTCTCCCTCTCTCTTTATTATTTTAAAGGTCATCCAGTATGGTCAACTCATCTGGAAGAGTAAAACTTTATTTTAAAACATCTTCTTCTTCTTTTTTATCTCCACTCAATCATATCAGGGTATCAAGTTGTGACCCTTGATGGTGTCTGTTTGACAACCATCATGATTGGGTGAAGTAGAATGTGTCTGCCTTTGTCATTAAGACTGGGAGCACTACTCAGTGGCAGGCCGACTTAGCTCCAAAAGAAATGGCCGCCTCTGACATGAGGAACAGACGCCATGTACAACCGCTCCTAACATGGAGTACAAACGCTACTCATCCTGTATACCTGGATTAGGAGCCCTTACAGGGTACTATCTGCTGGGCCAGCTGAGTCCAAGTTTTTTAGTGAGCTTGTTACTGCTCCCCCATCTCCATTTTAAAACATGTATTTGGACTATTTGGACTGTATATGTTGCAACAGAAATCCAGAAACATTTGGTTCTGTGTGAGCTCATGCAGTATCATTCCTTAAGTTACATCATCATTTGTTCACATCATTTTCTTGTTCAAGTAAATACAGTCAAACAACCTTACATTATATAACAGCGTCACTTGGGACTATTTTAACCAAGTTTTAAAGGGAAGGTTGTTATAATGGGGTTTCACTATACAATGAAACTCAGCCCGGTCCCAAGCCCGGATGAAAAAGGAGGAGGGGGAGCAGTAACAAACTCACTAAAAAACCTGGGTTCAGCTGGCCCGGCTGATAGTACCCTGTAAGGGCTCCAGGGATACAGGATGAGCAGAGTTTGTACTCCATGTTAGGAGCGGCTGCACATGGCGTCTGTTACCCATGTCAGAGGCGGCCATTTCTTTTGGAGCTAAGTCGACCTGCCAATGAGTAGTGCTCCCAGTCTTAATGACAAAGGCAAACGCATTCTACTTCACTCAGTCATGTTGGTTGTCAAGCTTTACAAACTTGATACCCTAATATAATTGAGTGGAGATAAGAAAGAAGAAGAAAAGACTATACAATAAGAAATTATGGGCAGACTCTCAGGGCCATTGAAGCATCTAAAGACTTGTCTTCTTTAAAGGATTGGGAGGGATAAGAAAGAATATTGATCCTTTAAGAAATACACCCAAGACACACTCAGGTTTGTTTGCTTTCATTTTATGGCCAACCTTGCATGGTTCGGGCAGCATCCATTATAAAAAAACCACCCAGAGCAATTTACTCAGACCTAATAAAAAATAAGTATTTTATTAATCGATAGCTTTCAATGCCAAATTTTGGTAAATAGAGTTACTAGAATTGTTTCTAGATTCTTTAGACTTTATTTTTCAATGTATAACTCTGTGTAGCTTTTATTAAGAAGAACAAATAATTATGTAAGCTTTCTAGATAGTTTAAAGGGCAAATGGAAAAACTGGAGTACATGGAAAGTTTTTGGTGTCGAAGAAGACAGAGGCTGCCAATAGTCTATTTTATTGAAGAAGACAGAGGCTGTTCACACTTGATTATCTCATGTGTCTTCAATAAAGGTCACTGTAATATCTTTCAGAGTAATCATGTCAACCCCAGTGTGTACGTATTTCTAGCCTGTTGGGACCTTTTTTCTATATTTTAATTGAGTATAACTTCTTTGACACTCTCGCTAGAAGACACCTTTCTACAAAGAACAGTTTTCATCGCCAAAATTACCATTTTTTTACTAATTAGCAGCTCCTATAAGAGGACACTTCTCTCTAAAGAACTCTTTGGTTCTGAAACTTGTCCTTTACAAATAGTTTCTGCTATATAAACTTTTTTTTTTTATTTTCAGAAGAAAAAAACTATCATTATTATTTTATCTAACTTAATATGAAAATATAAAAATTTTATTTTTTAATACAGTAGAACCTCCCTTTAGCAGACATCTCTCTACAATGGACAGTTTTCATTTTTTGCAAAATTACCATTTTTACTATTTAGCAACTCTCCAGTAAGAGGAAACACCTCTCCCTAAAGGATACTTTGGCTCTGTAATTAGGTGTTGTCCTTTACAGGACTATATATTGTAATAAATAAATTTGTTGTATATGTAGGAGGGAGAAATTGATAATAAGCAAAAAAAAAGCCTTTATATAGAATTTTGTTGATGTAAACATTGCGATGATGATTATGAAACAATAGACTTGGTGTACCTCAAACTGCTTTCTACGAAGTGTAAACATGTGGGAAGAAAGAAACAAAGCCACTATGTTGGCATCCTAACTGATAAATACTTCTATCAGACAATCAAGGAACAAGCTTTTTCCATCAGCAGATGTAGAGATTGGGTTATAAACACAGTAGCTCAGCTTCCTTATTGGCAAATATACTATTTACAAAACCTTAAATGTATCTATTCCTGAAATTCTGTATTTGGATCTTTTAAAAAAGATAAAAAAGGTGGAGGAATGTATAAACATTGCAATTCATTTTCCTTAGTGCTATATTTAAATTATAAATAGTTCTTTATATGTAGCTGTTTATAAAGATATCTGTCAATTATATAAACATTGAACACGATTTTTTATGCTTTCTTATACATTATATAAAAACAGTAAACAATTAATTAAAACTTTCAAAGTATATTCGCGTAATTAGGATTTAATAGCAAAAATTTTACGCATAAATTGTGTTTTAAAAATCATAATCACATATACAAAAAAATGGGGAGAATATAAACTAATAAAACTTAAAATTCGTATTTATAAAATCGTTGCAATTTTTGATATACAACATTTATTATATACGTTATAAGTAGATGATGCTGAAAGTTTCCTTAAACGATAAATTGAGAATTTACTTTTAAAAAAGTAATAAAAATTCAATAACCTGTTTAAAAATATATGATTGTATTTGAAAAATATATTTATATTTAATAAATAATAATTTTAACATTATATCATTTAAAAGTTACAAACGTTAAATGCAAAGCAATTTACCAACTACGTTAAATCGTCTGCTCATTTTTAAAGACGAAAAGATAAATATTTACATTACAGTTAAATGATTTTTATGGAGTTATACGATTAATTATTATTTTTAAAAACAACTTACCGGATATATTTTAAAGAATACTGAGTTTGTTTAATAGAATATTTGATAAATAACAATATTTTTTGGAATGAGGCAGACATTTGGCCTTAACACAAAGTTGTTTCCTCGAAAGGAAACTTATGAGGTATTACTGCGCGCGCAAATAAAAAAAAGTACAATGCCAAGTTTGTATCAATCCGCAGCTCTCTATTTTCCTTATTTGGGCTGTAAAAAAAAAACTTTATATTGGAACTTCTTGAGGAGTTTTATGGAATAACTTGCGCGTATATATTAGCAGAAACTCTATTGTGAATTAATATTTACGCTGGCTAATTTAATGTTAATCGAATTTTTAAAATATACAGTGAAAGAGCAAATTAATAGTTTTTAAATATAGTGAAGTTTTTTTAGTTACTTAATAATAATGTTTTTATCGAAAATATATTTCCCAAATATAATTTATGTATATTTATTTATATTCAGATAAAATATTCGTTTATAAAAATATATATGTTTTACGAATTGTATCTAAATATAAATAAATATCTTTCCCAAAATGGGAAATATATTTTCGATAAACATTATTAAACATATATTTTATATGTTAAAAATAAAGAGGGAATCTCCTGACCACGAGCACATGTGCTTTTTAGATGGCAGAGCGCCATCTAGTGGAGCAAAAATAAACTAAAGGTTTATTTAACTTGCTCCGTGATATTTGGCCAACCCAATTTCTTGATAAATCAAGAAAAGCCATCCACGAACGCGTTTCGCGCTGTTATATTTTTATATATATTTGATCAGCTTCAAAATCATCAAATTCTTTAAATATTCAGTTTTCAAATGATAAGTATAAAAATGCACAATTATATATATTAAAAAGTTGAAATTTGTATACTCGGAAAAATATTAATGTTCTCTTTTAAAGTACCTTCAAAATGTTCTCTAAGAATTCTAAAGTACAAAAATAAACTAAAAACTGGCAACGCTAAGCAGTTTGAAACTTAAGTCTACCTCTAGGAGCAATAATGATTTAATTTTTAAGTCTTCAGAGAGAACTTTTATCTAAATCTTTTTTTCTTACTAAAGCTGAATATTGATGTAGAATAAATATATAAAGGAATTTCTGATATATTAAAAAACTAGCCGAATGACCCGGGCAACGCCCGGGTTTTACCGATTAAATGCTTTTATTCAAATACTATTTGATACTATTATTTATTTCAAATACTAAATTGGCGCCGTGGATGTCATTCTTGTATAATATATAAAGCCTAGGTTGCTCTTTTTGAGCGGCACCTAATAAAGTTATTTGGAACTGAAACTGGAATATATAAATGAGTTTTAAAAATTGTAAAAAAAAAAATGCATCGGCCGGGAATCGAACTCGGGCCGCCCGCGTTACAGGCGAGCATTTTACCACTGAACCACCGATGGTTATGAGAAATGGCCATATTTGGGTATTTATTCCATTCACAAAGGCAAACGGTGACAGAATTGATTATTAAGAATTGTTGCTTGATGACTCTGATAACTGTATATATTAATGTTGTCGTGAATTTAATTGAGATTTAGGTATAGCGAATCTCGTTTTGCGTGAGCTTTTCTTTTTGTACTGATGACCAACGAAAATGACTACTAATAAATACTAAATGATTACTAATTCTGTACATATTTAAAATATCTTTCTTTCTCTTATTTAAACATTTTGTTTATTTTTAAAGTGCAAGTGTCCCTAGGGGTGTAATATAATATGTTTAAATATATTTGACCATCGACCAATTGTTGTTTTTATAAATATGTAATATACATCTAACTTTACATTATGGTTACAGCCTTCTCCACGCTGACGAGTGCCAACAGCGCGAAATGCGTTCGTGGATGGCTTTTCTTGATAAATCAAGAAATTGGGTTGGCCAAATATCACGGAGCAAGCTAAATAAACGTTTAGTTTATTTTTGTTCCACTAGATGGCGCTCTGCCATCTAAAAAGCACATGTGCTCGTGGTCAGGAGGTGCCTTTTTTATTTTTATTATATATATTTTTTACTAGAAGACCATTCTCAAATTGTCAATTAGTCGAGTTAAGAAATGATTTCTGATATATTTAAACATATCATTGTGAATTTAATTGAGATTTAGGTATAGCGAATCTCGTTTTGTGTGAGCTTTTCTTTTTGACCAAAGAAAATGAATATATGTGAAAATAAGGTACAACAACAAAAAAACTTTATTAAAACATTTTAATCTTATACAGATTCTCCGAGACCAGGAATAAGATAGAAATTTTAGAAAACTGTTTAAATTGTTTTAATAAGAGAGAGTTAACAATATTTTAATATTTACAAAAAAAATATTAAAAAAAAATTAATATTCACTTAGCCTTCAAGGAATTTAATTACATTTGTGAAGGTAGGAATAAAAAAAAAGAAAAAAAAACAGCACTTAACTTTTTGCCGTGTATATTCTTTGGTATTGGTAGGTTTGACGTACTTCTGCTACATCAAGCTTAAGAATGGTTTATTTATGGTAATTTACTTTTTTTATGCAGGGGCCTACATAATATATCTCTAAAGTGATCTATTTTCTTACATATTTATATAGAAAAATCTCTTTTCACAACTTATATTTATTTCAACACACAAAACGCGATACCTCGGCTTTATATAATTGCGTCGATTTACATTTTTTTTAAAACTGAAACAATTATAAACATATTATACAAGAAAAAGTAATCAAAATATAAAAAAGAGAATCAATAATATATATTAGGAACCTGAACCTTTCAGGTTTGAAAGATAATCATAAATATATTTACAAAAATAGTTAAATCTATGATAATTCTCTCTGCTATTTACAAATTGATATAGATCTACAACATTACTGTCTGTTGTCTAGTGGTGAAGAAGAGGGGGCATTCCAACAGTAGGTGTCTTGAGTCTGTAAGTTTTGAAAATGGAGCAATCCATAAATAAATCTTTAATTAAAAAGGCATATATTGGATCAAAATAGGAGCGTTTGCGTTGTTCAAATTTTGGAAGACGGCTGAAGAGAAAGGGAAAAGCTATATACATAATCTAATTGATGTAAATAATTATATGTAAATAATCTTTGTCAGGATTAGAATGACGAATCCTGTATTGGACTTTGATTCCAGTAAAAGGCTTGTTGTTGCTGTTGTATATATAGTCACAGTGTAGAAAATACTATACTATACCTACTACATATAGGTTTCTCTCTGTATTCTTAGTTATCTTCTCTTCAATTACTCTGTAAACTGGCGAATCCTTTATAGGACGAGAGGTCCTCAATAAAGGCTTTTGTTGTTGTTGTTGTATATTGGATCAAAATATCATTTATACTTATGTAAGGGTTATCAGGGATTCAGTATTCCGAATTCATTGGTTAGAAGAAACGTTTTATTTTTTAATACATGTAAATTATATATATATTTTTTACAACCATACAAATAAGCAAACTAGAGGAAATTTGTTGACTTTGCTTAGAATTATTAATGAAACTGTTTCCAATAATTATTAATTAAACAATATATTTATTGATTTACAAAAGAGAGAACAAAATATAAAAGGGAAACTAATATTAAACAAAGGAACTTTTTTTGTTTCGGTTAGCGCCTATTTACCTGTGAGCTTACACACACTCTGTGGAACAATTAATTAATATATATACAACAAAAGTCAAATAAATAAAATCTTAAAACTTATCAATGATTTAAAAAAAAACATTTTTTTTTTTACAAAGTAGACAAACACATTTTCAAAAATTCTCTAAATAGATTTCTATAATATTTCAATCAAATATTATAGGTAAATTATCATGTTTATGAGTGAGAAAAATATAAATATTTGTGAATATTTAGGATTCCAAATATAGGAAACGACGTTCCATATTTTGAATATTTCTATTCAAATATGATCACGTACTATGGCGTGGGAAGCCATCTATCTTTCTTTGTGACATTTGGAATTATTTTTATATCAGGAAACTCATAGAAACCTGTTAAGAATTCATTACGCAGCAAATTTTAATTACTCTGTAATTATTGTAACAACAGCTGGCATGCCTATAGGATGTATAGTAAATTATTAGTGAGCACATCACTGATGGTACTCTGTGCAGTTGTCTTTTTGACTGATTGTAATATAAATCTACATATGTAAACTTATGTTAATAGATTCCCGGACACAGTTGAGGATATCTTAACAAACTACATAACAGATAGAAAGTTTTCACTGGATCTATGTGGGTTTTACAAGGCAGTGAATAAAAATGCATTGTTACTTTGAATTGAGTGAATGTGTATATATGTGTATATATATATTTTTTTGGTTCATTTCTTTATCTCTTTCTTACTTTGCTTCTTTGATCCTGCAGTCGAGTCTTTTGTAAGACTTTGGGTCTTAATGGGGGCTTTTGTTGTTATGTTGTATATATGTATGTATATGCATATATCATACTTACATAATCTTTCTTTTTCTTCTTCTGTATATTCCCCACTTTCACTTTCACAGGCCTATCTCTCTTGTAATCTCGGGGAGAATCCTATATAAGACCAGTGTGTCTTAATAAAGGCTTTG
>CP092884.1:44042508-44056546 GCA_030710605.1 Cordylochernes scorpioides
TGTACACTTTCACCCCGATCTGGACAATTTATACGTGTTAAACTATTCGAGTATTATTGGGGACTAGATTCATCTAAATCAAATATAGCCGCATATTATATACACCTATCCCCCGATTTACACGGTACTTGTTTTACACGTTTTCGCTTTTATACGGTTTTCCAAATAAGTTTTTTTTTTGTTGTTGTTTTTATCGCACTATACTAAATGCTACTGTGATTGAACACATGCGCTGTGTACACATCTCACGAGGAATCCCGAGCTTATGTGCTGACTTGCTGCACACGCACACTGTGTCTGTATTTCTAATTTTTAAAATTTTTAAATTTTCGATTTACACGTTTTTCTCAGGAACGTATCTACCGTGTAAATCGGGGGATAGGTGTATTGTGTGTGGCGAATAAATAATTTATTATTTAATTTAATTATTCAACGAAAATATGTAAAACAGATTTTTATTAATTAATATTTGTAAAATCATCATTTAGTTACCTAGCTTGCTTGTTCAATATTCTCTAGCTGTAGATAGTTGGGGTTAATAATTGTCGACTAGTCGCCATGACGTCATCAATAAATACTTTCACATCTTCAGATATACAAAGTCTTGATTTCTACGTTACAATATGATTGAGAGAGTAACACAGCAGTTGTTTCTGTAGAAATATTTACAATAGAATTCCTATCAAATTGTGGAGAGGAATAAAGAATGAAATTCTGTGCATAAATATATACTTTTAGAACAAAATATAAACTACAAACACATCGAGTGTCTGTTCAGATTGATATTTAACTTCTAGCTGTTTTACATAATGTTCTTTTGTTTGTAAAATTAATTAATTTTACCGCGTGCCAAGTATGTAAATTTTGGATAGCTTTGGTTAAATAAAATCAGTGTGTTTGTAAACTACGCCCGTGTGTGGGATTCCTTTATAGAATAACTCTCTCTTTGTGATTCAACGAGTGATCGCCTCAACTCAAAACAATTACAGTCCTCAGAAGGTGGCGGAGGCAGAAGGATTGGTATTTGTAATTTGAACATCGCCTCCAGCCAAGGTTAAACAGTGTCTTTTAGAAATAAGAAGATATACGAAAGTACAGCTAACAAGTAAAAGAGATAACTAAAAAATTTAGTAAAATATTGTTTGATTTTAATACAGTAGAACTAACTCCCTGTAAAGGACAACACCTAATTGCAGAGCCAAAGTGTCCTTTATGAAGAGATGTCCTCTTACTGGAGATTTGCTAAATAGTAAAAATTGTAATTTTACAAATGAAAAATGTCCTTTGTAGAGAGATGTCCACTAGCGGGGTGTCAGCTAAAGGGAGGTTCTACTGTATATCTTTTATCAGATTGAAAATAAATCCTCCTTCCTTACCTTAGCTCTTGTTAAAATGTTGGTAAATGACTATCATGGTTCTATCTTTGATCATTCTCCTCAAGACTTCGCCTATTCTTTTTTAGATTCAGCATATGACGGGTAACTGCCGACACTTCTCTGTAAGTTATTATTAACTTTATTTACATATTTCAATTTATTTATTTACAAGTTATGAAACAAAGAGCCTCTCCTGTTTTAATAGAACATTTTACCTTAATGACTTGATAAGATATATTTAAACTTGAAGAAAAGATCAGGTTGGTAACATGATGAAAAGACATTTCCTGGTTATTAAAGTTGTTGATGGCATAGCGCCATTTATCGGAATAAATATTATGTTCAGGAACACAAAAATTACCGTTAAGTCGCTATTTATTCCGGTAGATGGCGCGCTGTTCATCAGACATTATATGTTTATAGAATCACCACTCACTTCAAGTCTAGACTTCTACACAAGTAACTCTATTCTATATCTCAACTTGTACCGTCTTACTTACCACGGAGTTGTTTACAACCTTTATTTGTGTCGTGTTAATAAATGTGGTTTCTCATAGGAAGGACTTGAGTATTTGTGGTTTGAATGGTGGATTGAGTTCTTCCTTTGATCTTTGCTCTTCAAGAAATTACCAATATAAAATTTAATGGGAAAATTAAAAGTGTAAAGGCCAAATATAAAAGGGGGACTCGGTGACAATAGTAATCTGTTGACCATAAAGTCTGAATTCTAGGCTGCTGTGTGTAACAGACGTTCCAGATGGAGAGCCGTGACTTCCCTGTGTTCCAGCTCTACTAACGACGTTGTTGCAGGAACTAGCTAGTGTTAGACAGTAGCTATTGACAGCGGGGCGGGTTTTAGCGCTTACACTCCTGTGGTGGCCACTGCGACGATTAGCCGCCCTAGACTGTCCCGCTTTGGTCATTGGTCATTCCACGCTGGGACCCTACTACTTTAACCCTGTAACATAGCGTGGACTGGCACTCAACTTCCCCTCCGATAGCTTGCTCGCTCCACAGACCTGGGACTAGGTACTGATCACTAGGCTGTTGGCTCTGGCGCAAAACTCCGATGGGAGGCCTCGCGTGTTGACGTAAGTCCGGCTTTCAGCGTTGGCGGTGTCCAGTAGTGCTGTCTTCAGTCTCTAGTCCGCTCCATTCCACTTTGTTGTCAATAGAACACTCTACAACGAGCTGTCGGAATTGGGAAGTTGGGGTGTAGCAATACATGACGGTGTGTATAGTCTAACCCCCTCTGTGTTATGTATCTAGATATCACGTGGAGCCGTGTCTAGTTAACATTTAGGTAAATTCTGAATATAAAGTAATCCATAATATCTATTTTTTAAAATAAGGCTTATTTTGGATTTAATAAAAGTTTTTATTTATCCAATATTTTGATGGACCAATCGTCCATCTTAAAATTTAAGTAAATATCTTTCTTTAAGCTCTCTCCATAGATCACTGAGTCCCTTTTTTATAACTTGACCTTTTCACGCGGTATAAAAGAAGATTCCATATGTGTATATTTCTGTTAATATATTTATCTCTCTAATTCCTAACAGAAATGAAATTTATATGGTGATACACTTCAAATTAAAGATACTTCGGACAGTAAATATTTTTATTATCTCGACGTTTCGACAAAAATATTTTTGTTTTGTGCTTGTTAAAGTTTAAAACATATTTAAACTTTATATATTTTATTTTTTTAATGAAGATCAAAATTACATAAACATCACAATTAATTATATATCATAACTGTATCATATAACTGTAGCTCCAAAGTAACCAGCTGTAGTTTTTAAAATGGAAGCTTCTATGATGTCTGGCGAGATTTGCTAAGGATGACGTCAAATGTAAGGTACGTACAATTAAAGTCATGAAAAGTGTTATCTACTCTTTCACCTAATATTCAATAATCTTAGGTAGTGTAGTTTCTATTAAAAGATATTGTATGTTATATATTTGTATAATATTATTACAGAATTATCATAAGAACTAAAAACATGAATATCTCACGCTATATATTGATTACATTTATTTAACAGTTGGGAGAGACACGCCATATCCACAATTAGGATAATTACGTGTATATCTTAAATTATATACAATTAACACAATTGAACGTTTTGCATATAGTAATTAGAAGTATTTATTACATCACGCAACAACAAACAAGTCCTTGGTCAAAACCATATAAGCATATTATATATTTAGACGACAAGACGGAATAAAAGAAGAAGAGTTTCTTTAATAGACATAATAAATAGTAATGTATATATTCTCTCTCTCTTCTTGCCATTGTACCTGCATTATAGTACCACGTTTGTTACTGTAATCACGCCTGTTGAAGGGTTTTTCGCCCGAAAGCTTGCTTCAATATATGTCTATTAAAGAAACTCTTCTTCTTTTATTCCGTCTTGTCGTCTAAAACTTACCAAGAAGAATATTATATTCTTTATATTATATATTACAAAAAGAATTAAAGAACTCACCTTCTTCTAGTTTGTTTGCTGCTGGCTTGTTTCCACCACCATTTTGGTCCTACTTCATCTTGTGGAGTTCTATAAACAAAAAAAAATAACTATTCAATTTAAGAAATATCTAAAATTGTAGTAATATATTGAAAGGAAATAAATCAAAAATATAATATAAATACGCTTTGTTTACTGATGAGCAATATAAACTCGTATGATAGAAAATGCTAATATTACCCCAATGCATAAATACACTGGTGTCCAAAAAATAAGAAACTTAACCAATATTGAAATTTCTCAAAAGCTAATTTATTAACAAATATAAAATTTAGTATACAAATAGTTTAAACTATGGAGAATTTGACTAGCTACATGAAAATTAAAAAATATATTTGAAATTATGATATATGCAAATTATTACCAACATACCCAAAGCTAAGGTTCCAGATCTTAAAGAAATAAGATATCAATAGGGAGTATGATCACCTCTAACAGCTATCAAGGTCTCACAGCGAGCCCTCATACTGTTTACCAGGCTTTGGAGGAGGTCCAGGGGTAGTAAACCCCACTCCTCCAATAGAGCAGTTCTTAGCTCAACGAGGGTTCTGGGAGAGGGGTGACGAGCTCCAATACGCCTCCCTAGAGCATCCCACACATGCTCTATTGGATTCAGGTCCGGAGATCTGGCTGGCCAATCCATCCTTCGAATATTCTCACTCTGGAGATATTCATTGACTAGCCTAGCCCTATGCGGACGAGCATTATCGTGCATAAAAATTAAATTGTGACCAATTTGATCTCTATAAGGTCTTAGATAGGGCTCAAGGATCTCGTCCCTGTACCTTTGGGCAGTTAAAGTGCCCCCAGAAAAAATGTGGAGGGGTGTGCGACTGCTAGAACTGATGCCAGCCCAGACTAAGAGACTGCCCCCTCTAAAACTGTCTATTTCCCTGATGTTACTGAGATGATAGCGGGTTCCAGGCTCCCTCCAGATGAAAACTCGTCGAGAATCTGTGTTTAAACTAAATCTTGACTCGTCACTGAAGAGAACATTGGCCCACTGATCATGAGTCCAGGCGTGATGTTCCAAGCACCAATTCAAGCGGGCTCTCCTGTGAGCAGAGGTTAAAGGGATACAGACCATTGGTCGTCTTGCATAAAGAGCACCTTCGTGAAGCCTTCGGTAAACAGTTTGTCTTGAAATTCTCGTTCCAGTAGCACTTGAGAGTTCATTAGAGAGTTGAATAGCTGTCATCTCTCTATGGCGATTGGCAGTTACGACCAGATAACGGTCTTCAGAGGTAGCTGTTTTTCTTTTTCTACCAGAACCTTCTTTTCTTTTGATGGTTCCTGTCTCAATGAACTGTTTCCATATTTTGCTGACCACAGATTTATTCACATTTAGCCATTTTGCTACTTCAACTTGTGATTGCCCTGCCTCCATTCTTCCAACAGCTCTCCATTTTAAATTATCTGCTAAAATTTTTCGTAAACTCATAATTAACTAAGGATTAAATAAAATTATAATTGGACAATTCTTAGATGGGGTAAACGACACGCCAAATAGCACACTTATAAAGACAAGCAAAAATTTGCATATTTTCAATTTTACCGAATCGAATGGTTGCGATAAATAAATTCTACGACTTAAAATACCTAATTAAATTACTTTTTAGCTTTTAGCGTTGTATATTTTAAAACATATCATTAAAAAACAAAAGTTTCTTATTTTTTTGGACACCAGTGTATATAGCGAACGTTCCATAGAAATTGTTGTTTGTAAACCTTTTTTGTTAAAAATCTCTAAAATGTTTTAATATGTTGCCTTGAAAATAAAGAATATATATGTGCACAAAATCAAAAACAAAAAAGTACTAATTAAAACCCAAGAGATAAAAGTAACATATAGGTAACCCAGACGTCTTGAAGCGTATCTAAAGCCCAAAATATTCTTATGTGATAAAAAAAACAATGGTTGCCTGTAAAGTCGGTTTTACGGGCGAAGATTTTACGTGACAACGGTAGAATATTTATTGATATGAATATAATTAAATTGCACAATAGGAACAAGGAATTGAATGAAAATAAGAATTGCACAAATTTTAACTATAGAAATATATTTTGTTTACTAAAACATTGTACATGTAAACTTAAACTTAACTAATTCCTATTTGAGTGATTTTGTTGAGGATAGGACGATGATAGGAGAAATATGAAATGAAAGGAAGTGTTTCTGCTGTAATGTGTCTTGCGAAAGTCAAGTCGATAGTTGTTCCTTTTAACGTAGTTGACTTAGAAACGTTTGATACGCAATCAAGATTATACGTATTTTTCATGAATTTAAGAAACGAGTTGTCAGGCTTTACGTTTTTGTTAAAATCACCACACAGAAGAATCGGTATACTAGAATCAACTTGCACGAACGGTGGCACGTACTGGCTGTTGTGAATGTACGGACCGAGTCCTTGCCATAGTAACATTCCAATATCCTGCATACTAGCTCCTGGATGAATATATACAGCACCGAGTATAAACTTGAAGCTAGTATTAGCGGCGAAGCAAGTAACTTCAGTCATGCACATGTCACCCTTGGTTTTAATGACACGAGTTACGTCTGTAATCGCAACTTGGAACACTTCCGCCGTAGATGTCGATGATAATTTACGATAGATCGCCACTCCACCAGCCGCGTTGGTATTTGAAAATCAAAACACTTATTCAGATCGAAGGTTCAAATTTTTGCTAAATAAATTTGAAACTATTTAAAATTTGTAAAATAATAATTAATTAATTAATTAATTTTAAACTAATAATTTACTTAACACTATCAACATTTATCAATAGTATGACATAACCTATAAACTCAGTTTCTCAACTTTTGTGTCAATATAACAATTAATCAATCAATCATAGTTTACGATAATGAAATATCAGTGTACAATTATTTACCTTTATTGTTGTAGTTGTTGTAAATGACGAATCTAAGCACTCCACATTTTCACTACAGACACAGCTGACGATACTTTAACCACACGTGTGAACTTGTATTATGACGCTTTCTTGTTTTTCCAACGCCAAGAACGTTCGAGAAAGACAAAGACAGAGACAAGCATGCGCCGATTCAATGCGCCTAATTCTCTAGCGCTGCGCGCGCAGCACTCTCGTTCGGTGACTCATCGTAACGTTACCGGGCGTTACACTTTTTCATAAGTGACTCCCAGCCGCAACCTAATTTAAGACGTTGTCACGTCAAAATTCAAAAGGTATGAACAAAAATAAGTTTAAAATTTATACGTTTATTTTATCTCCATATATATATATATATATATATATTTTTAAATATATATATTTTTTAATTGCTTCAATAACAGTTACTGAATATATTTGCTTAATTTCACACACACAAAAAAAAGTGTTTCAAAATTACAATTTGAAAGGAATTTTTAAATAAAATATATATTTTTTATTATCTCAAAAAATATAATTAAAATATAGGTTTTTAACTTTTAATTAGACAATTTTAATTTATATTTAGACCATTTTCATATTTTGATTTAGACACTTTCATTTTTATTTAGACACTAGCGGATGTACCCGGCTTCGCCCAGGTTTTTCTCGAGGGAATGTTTGTAGTCTAGTAATAAGAAAATATACTACACCTAAAAACTATCAGAGAAAAGAGAAACCACGGAAGGTGAGCAGAAAAATGCTTACAATGGATGTTATGTTTACGATATCAAGTTGAATAAAAACAAAGATAAAATTTGCATATGTTGGTCACTATAAATTTGTATATTTGTTAGGCGAAATTAGAAACATGATAAAACAATTGGGTATTTAAAAACAAATGTAGAAATAAAAGTTGAAGTATAATAAACAATGTTAAAGATTAGTTTTAATTATTAATCAAGATTGTGTGTGAATATGTGAGAAAGATGTAATATCGTTGTTGTTTTCTTGGCCGACTGTTTTACATATGGTGTTATCTTAAAATTGCTTGTTTTGAATATTTTTTAGATTGAGATTATTAGCTAGTATGTAAAAATATTAACTCTGTTGAAATTTAATTTTGTATTTATCTATATTAATAAAATGGAAATTTCATAAGTGTTGTTCGCTAAAAACTTTCGTTACAATGCATCAATTTCGACCAAATTTTCAACATTTATGTAAAACGAGATGGAGCAGGTTTTGCTTAACATCAAAATATTTTTCCTAACATTAACATGCGTAACTTCGGTGTTATCGATTAAATACAAAAAAAATCAACAGAGTTAATTTTATTTATATATAAATAAAAAAAAAAATTCAACAGAGTTAATTTTTTTACATACTAGCTAATAATCTCAATCTAAAAAAATATTCAAAACAAGCAATTTTAAGATAACACCATATGTAAAACAGTCGGCCAAGAAAACAACAACGATATTTCATCTTTCTCACATATTCACACACAATCTTGATTAATAATTAAAACTAATCTTTAACATTGTTTATTATACTTCATAATATATAATATTCGTTAGGCAAACTTTCACTCGGATAAAACCGCCGGGTACACATCCGCTAGTATATTGCCACGTTTTTATTTTTAAAACGCTAATTTTAGTTTTGTAAAACTTTAATTTTAAAGTTTATTATTTTAAAAGTGAAATGTTTGTTAATGAAATAGATATTTTACCTAAACTCATTTTATTGCCGCTTTCTTTTACAAGCCATTTGTTTATGTGTATTTTTACATATCGTTTTTATTGAGTTTTTACCAATTTAGTATGTACATCATTGACTTTTAATGAATGAGAAAAAGAAATTGAAAATAAACATATGAAAAATTAAAGTAACATTTTAAAGGAATTTATGTACAATTGAAAATTGTTTCTGTAACGTCTCATATTCCCCTTCTTGAAGCATTTATTCTCGGGTAATAAATGGTCGAAGTTGAGATATGTGAACGCGTCTTGCTTGCTTTTGGTCTTTCAGAGAGATATCGTAGGTTACATCAGATATCTTTTTTTGAATGACAAATGGTCCTTCATATTTTGGTGATGTCTTGATGAGACGAGGGTCGTTGAAGGCAATTTTTCTTATGACTAAGTCTCCTTCTTTAAAGACATACTTGGGGTGATGGCTATCGTGTTTAATCTTCCACTTACTTCTAATTTGTTCTGTCCGCAGGCTAGCTTTCTTCCTGGCTTCTTCAATTGTAATTGGAGTTTGGTCGGCAAATTCGGGTACATTACCGATTCCATACATTAAGAAAAGCGGTGAAAAACCAGTCACGTCATGTGGTGTGGAATTATAATTTTTGACAACTTGCGGTAACAATGAGCTCCATTTACATCTAGGTTTCTCCAGAACAGCTATTCTCAGTTTTGTCATTATAGTATCATTTAATTTCTCACAAATGCCATTGCACTGAGGATGATAAGGCGAAGTATATGTGTGTTTAATTCCTTGTAAAGAAAGAAATTTGTTGAACTCTTTTGATATAAAATTTTTGCCATTATCTGTTAAGATAGTATTGATCGAATTAACAGATTTGATTATCTTATCAAGACATTGAGTGACAGCTTGAGCAGTATTTGTTATTGTGGGATATGCCCATAGATAACGAGTTGCGTGATCAACAAAAACTTGAATGAATTTATGCTTTGTGTTAGCTGCTGCTGTGCCCAGTACAATAGTGTCACAACCGATCATTTGTAATGGTTGGATATTTGACGTTGGAGTGATCATTTCTCCTAAAGTTGGTTCATGTCTGACCTTCACTAGTTGACAAGATTTACAAGATCGAACATAATTCTTGATATCAGTTGTTATTCCTTTCCACCAATAACATTGAGTTATAAGTTTGCATGTTTTGGTTATTGATGGGTGACTCAATGAATCGTGATATTCTTCCAATATTTTTTTGGTAAGCGAGTTTGGGACAACTGCTTTAGAAACTCCTCTTTGTTTGATCATTACCACGCCGTCGTGAGTGTGGGAATTTTTCAAGAAACTCAAATCTGAATTTTGTTGGTGTTCTTGAAGTACTTGAGTTGCAATGTTAACAACTGGGAGTCTTGATAAGGCGTCAACATGAGTTTGTTGCTTTCCAGAACGATGAACGATGTTACATGATTTCGAGGATAAACTAAGAATCCATCTAAAATACTTAGGTTTCGGTTTCTTCATGGTGAAAAGCCATTGGAGCGCCGCATGATCAGTGATGATTTCAAATGGTTGGTTTTCTATGTATACATGAAAGTGATCAGTTGCTTGTATTACGGCTAGGCATTCCATCTCATAAGCAGAATAATTCTCTTGGTGTGGTTGCAGTGTTTTGGAGTAATAAGCAATTACATGTTCCTCATTGTCTGGACCAATTTGTGTTAGGATTGCTCCAATTCCATATTTGGAGGCATCTGTATAAACTTTAGAGGGGTAGTCCGGGTTGTAAATAGCAAGGACAGATTTTGTAGATAGTGCCATTTTAAGTTTAGCGAATGACTCCTCTACTTCCTCATTCCAGATGAAGGGCTGATTCTTCAGAGTGAGTCGAACCAAGGGGAATGAAATTTTAGAAAAGTCCTTCACAAATTTTCTGTAATAATTTGCCAATCCCATGAACTGACGAACTTTCTTTACAGTATCAGGTCTTGGAAAGTCTTGAATAGATTTTACTTTTCCTGGATCAGGTTTTAATTATTATTATTATTATTATTGCGTATGATATTGTTTTTTTACAGCACAATACAACAATGTTGCAAGTAGGTTTTAATTGATTGTGACTGATGATATGTCCGAGGTATTTTACTTCAGTTCTTCCAAAAATACATTTCGACAATTTTAATTTCATGTTGTACTGTCTTAATCTGTCAAAAACTTTACTAAGAAGCTCTATGTGCTCTTGCCATGTTTTCGTGTACACCAATATGTCATCTTGGAAAGAGCAAGTTCCTTTCCATAATAATTCACCTAGAATATGTTGGATTATCCTTTGAAACGTTGAAGCAGCATTTTTTTTAAACCAAAGGGCATCACTAAAAACTCATAATGACCATCGTTTGTGACGAATGCAGTTTTTTGAATAGATTGCGGGTCCATTTCGATCTGCCAATAACCCCATGCAACATCAAGGGTAGAGAAGAATCTGGATCCATGCAATCGATCAAACATGTCCTGTATGTGAGGTAGGGGTTGCCTGTCATCCAGCGTGATCTCATTAAGACGTCTGTAATCAATGCACATCCTTTTATTTCCATCCTTCTTGGGAACCATAACAACAGGAAATGCCCAAGGAGAATCTGAAATTCTTATTAACTTGTGTTCGAGAAGTTCTTTAACTTGTTCAGCTATCTCTTCATACTCTTTTAGAGGACGACGATAGGGTCTAAGAGAAATTGGTTGTTCACTTTTCGTGATGATCTTATGTTGTATAGCTACTTTTCCCAAATCAATAGCATGCTGAGAAAATACATTCCTATTGTGTTCAAGTAATTCTTTTAATTCATGTTCTCTTATCTCTTCTAGATGATTTACAAGAATTGGATTTTGTAATCCATCAAATTTGGTGTAAATTGTTTTGTCTCTGACATCTATTAAAAGATTAAAAAGAGATGCAACATCTAATCCGATCAAGAGTGGATATTTAAAGTTCTTCATTACATGGAGAGTTACAGGTTTAATTAGTTTATCTATTCTTACCTTGGTCTGAAGGCTTCCACATGTCCTGGTAACACCATCCGCTTGGCTGATGTGAATGTCTGAATTTGGTTGAAGTTGAAGACGGATTCGCTTGAACAATCGCCAATTGATTATTGATACTGTTGCTCCAGTATCCACAAATGCTTGCGCAGGAATTCCATTTACTTCAACACTTATGTTGATAAGCTTGAAAGCTCCTTGTGTAGGGGTATTTGTCAAAGTACTTACATTCAACAATTCCGGGGCTCCGCATGCTTGTTTCACTGAAGTGTTTTGATTAGGCCTATCCTTTTTATAATTAGGATCATAATCCTCACAATCTGTGACCCAATGTTTAATTTTTATTCCCTTTTTCGAACATATTGGACACCAGAATGGGCAAACATTTTTTCTTTCATCATTATTTTTTGCCGCGAGATGTATTTTGTTTTTAGGCTTAAACTGAATTGAAGCCCTATTTTGTTCAATTGAAGCTGCGATATGAAACCATTTTGTGACGTCAGTTGGCTGTGCAGCCACAATTAAATCTTTCCAATCATTTGGAAGTCCGTCTGTTAATAAATGAATTTTTTCCTCCTTCGTTAGATGGGTTTGATTTAACAGGCGAATTTTATCTTGAAAATAATTTTCTATTGATTCTTCTCGTTTTAATCTTCGATGTGATGCTGAGACAATTGGATTTGCGTTGTATGAACCAAATCTTTGAATCAACTTTTCCTTTACAACTTCCCATCTTTTTATTGCAGGATTTGAAATAATCTCGTCTGCATACCATTCAAGTGCTGAATCTGTCAAGTAGTACATAAGATTTTTGATTTTTTCATCTTCTTTTAAAGAATTATTTTCAAAATCATATAATTTGATCCATGACTCAGGCCTAATTGCCGACTTCGAGCCGTTGAACTTTTGCAACCGGTTGTTTGGATTTTCCGCCATTTTCTTTTTCCGTATCCTTTTCGACTGCGCCAAATGCCACGTTTTTATTTTTAAAACGCTAATTTTAGTTTTGTAAAACTTTAATTTTAAAGTTTATTATTTTAAAAGTGAAATGTTTGTTAATGAAATAGATATTTTACCTAAACTCATTTTATTGCCGCTTTCTTTTACAAGCCATTTGTTTATGTGTATTTTTACATATCGTTTTTATTGAGTTTTTACCAATTTAGTATGTACATCATTGACTTTTAATGAATGAGAAAAAGAAATTGAAAATAAACATATGAAAAATTAAAGTAACATTTTAAAGGAATTTATGTACAATTGAAAATTGTTTCTGTAACGTCTCAATATAAATAAAATTAACTCTGTTGATTTTTTTTTTGTATTTAATCGATAACAGCGAAGTTACGCATGTTAATGTTAGGAAATATATTTTGATGTTAAGCAAAACCTGCTCCATCTCGTTTTACATAAATGTTGAAAATTTGGTCGAAATTGATGCATTGTAACGAAAGTTTTTAGCGAACACCACTTATGAAATTTGCATTTTATTAATATAGATTTAGACATTTTTCATTTTGATTTAGACACTTTCATTTTTATTTAGACATTTTCAATTTTAATTTAGACACTTTTCATTTTAATTTAGACACATCGACTTTTATAGAGAAGTCTAAATAAAAATGAAAGTGTCTAAATTAAAATGAAAAATGTCTAAATATAAATTAAAATTGTCCAATTAAAAGTTAAAAACTTATATATCAAACGATACGTTTCATAATAATAATTTTTAAATCTGAAATTAATTTATTTTAAAAATAAAAATCTATAATAACGAATTTAGATATCAAATAATGCGTTATAAATAAATACGTTTTTTTTAAACCAAACGAAGAATATGTTGACGCCATTTTGAAGGGAAGGCACGGAGTAAGTAACTGTCCCGTGAGACAGTTCCCAAGATATGCCGTCCATAATAGCGTCGATTCAGCCGGCCGTGGGGCAATTATAGAAATTTTCGCAAATCTCGTCTTTGTCCTTTATTTCCGATTGTTTGGCCTTTCCCCTGAGACTTACTGCCGTCGTTCCGCCCGTAGCTTTTGGGAAAATTTGCTATTGAACTTCGTTAACTGCTCTGTTGTCAGATTGTCTTTGTCTTCAATATCACTGATAATTTACTCCTTTTTTTTTTCTCATAGTTGTTAAATTGTGTGATATCTCTGTGAAAAACTTACATATACTTCAGCAGCTTTTGAGAAATTTTTTATATTGAACTTCGTTAACTGATCTGTTGTCAGATTGTCTTCAATATATCACTGATAATTTACTCCTTTTTTTTTCTCATAGTTGTGAAATTGTGCATTATCTCTGTGAAAAACTTATACCAAAGTTTATTCACTGTAGTAGCTTTTTGGACAAAATTGCTACTGAATTTCGTTAAAAACACTGTTGTCAAATTGTCTTTGTCTTCAATATCATTAATTATTTACTTTTTTTGGACAATTAAAGCAAATTTATTGACAACTCAGTGAATATTTACAAAATGAGGAAGAGATC
>CP092884.1:44056646-44175851 GCA_030710605.1 Cordylochernes scorpioides
ATGAGTGAATATATATATATAATTCCCCAGTTTCCCCCAGAAATAGCTTCCAGAAACAAATCTACTTGGTGTCACCTCATAAATTATATCTCCACACACTTGTATATAAATCACTGAAGCTACAGTCCGGGTAGATATCAGGTGGGTTTCAGGAACACCCCTCTGTGGGTTATATATTACCACATATGTATAAAACAATATCATGTAAAATTTATATTTAATGTTAGGTTAAACTTTGAGGCAATTTTACAATGTGTATACACCTATCCCCCGATTTACACGGTACTTGTTTTACACGTTTTCGCTTTTACACGGTTTTCCAAATAAGTTTTTTTTTTGTTTTTATTGCACTATACTAAATGCTAATGTGATTGAACACATGCGCTGTGTACACATCTCACGAGGAATCCCGAGCTTATGTGCTGACTACATATTTTAACCTGTCAATGCATTTTATTTCTATTTCTGTGTACACCTATCCCCCGATTTACACGTTTTTCTCAGGAACGTATCTACCGTGTAAATCGGGGGATAGGTATACAATATAGTATCTGAATTTAGTGTTGTTACTTGAAACAAGTATCCCTTGTAGGGATATCGCGTCTTTTTTTTTAATTATCCCTAGTACACGTGGTACAGGCCATGATAATCATGGTGGGTAGTTAGCGACTGCTTTTACTGTAAGCGCACCACATGTCTACACATGTGAAAAGCAGTTCGACTTTGCACTTATAAATATGCCAGAGCCCCGTTTGGTTACTTGCACTCGCTGGTGGGGTTAGACTTTTGCAAGAACCGGGGGCCATTGGAGCATTTTTTTTAAATCAGAAAAAAAGTGTCCAATGCGGGAATCGAACCCGGGTCGTAATGGTCGAAAACCAAACGATTTAACCAGCCTTCCACCGAGCCCCCCTCGCGTCTGATTTGATAATATTAAATAAAATTAAATATATATATAAATAGAATATAACTTATTGTAAATAGCTCAACTTGATCAACTTTATCTCTCCACGATACTAATTATTACAGATAACTTTATTAAATCAACTTCCATCATTGCTTAACATATTGTAAATAACTACCTTGCGATTTCTTCTATCTGCTTATGTTGTTGCTTATTTGTTTAATGTATATGTTTATTCAATGCTCTTAATTTTTTATTTTCTTTTTGATAATTCTGTTACCTACTCTACTACAATTATTGTAAATAGTTTCACACGCAATTATTCAGATCGGATATAACGTGTCTTGTTTGAAACTGGTAATATATAAATAAAATAAAAAATGTGTATACAATCAAATTTGAGAACATGTTTTTTTTTTTAAATAAGATTTTTCCTTTATTAATTATTATGATTTTTTGAAAATTACAAAAAAAAATATAGTACACAAATAAGAAAGAAAATGCTTTATTTTTATTTACTTCTCCTAACGAAGACAAAAGATTTTTGTCGAAACGTTGAGAAAATAAAAAACCTCCAACTGGCCGAAGTGTCTATTTTTCATATAAATAAGAAAGTAATAACAAAATAAAAACTTAAAAGAAACAAAAACATTGATAGTTTTAAGTTTAAAGATAATTGATTTTTAGATTTTTGTGAGTAGTTATAATAAAGCGGGGGATAAAATGTCTGAACATTTTAAAAATCTCAAACAATATTATGTGGTTTCGTCAGCGTGGTGTCGCTGGAGACCCACTGGCAATTCTCCACCAAACTCTGCAGCGCTGGCAGAGACGCCATATTCATTGTACATAGTGTATATAATGCATATTATCTTTTTTTTATATAGTACAGACTGTGTACTTTGTATGTATTGACAAGATGTCAATAAAATTATTTTAATTAATTTCACTTCCATCAATAATTGACAATATGACCCAGAATAAGTATATTGCTACGGCGTTTTATGGTTTCCACAAGTCCATATCTCAGAAGAAGGCCAAGTGACACTCACTCCTCACTTTCTTACTGCTACTCTTTTTGTGTTGTTTTTCTTGCTTCCCTCTTTCTCTTTCTTGTTTTTTCTTTTTCTTTTGTCTATATCGTTATTTCCTTTGTCTCACTGCTTTGTTCTTATGCATACCTCTGGTGAATCCTGTATAGGGCCAGTGACCCTAAATAAAGGCTTTTTGTTGTTGTTGTTGTAATTTAATTAATTGTCAAACAATATTATTCAAAAGTTGTTTTTCAAACAGAAATAATGTAATATATTTTTTCTCTCAATATAACATAAATATTTAAAATATGTAAATAATGTGTATATAAAAATAGTATATATCACTAATTTGTTAACGTGATAATCCTGTTGAAGGACTGACAAGTCCGAAAGCTTGAAAATAAAAATTTGTACAAGAAACTTAACCCTGGAAGCTTCATTTATTTTTATTATATTTTTATGATATGAAACAAATTCAGATAAACCACGCAAATAAAAGAAATGACTAAATAAAAACTTAAAATAAGTATTATGATGTATTAGTGCGCCATCTGTTATCAAAATACGAAACTATTATAGACACGTATGATTCTTTTTAAAAATAAAACAATTTCTACTGTCCTTACTGCAATGGAAAAAATTAATGGGAGGGCCTGGCTCATCAGTGGTGAACCCTCCCAGCGGTTTCGCCAGTTTAATCTATCATACCATAAATAAGTATTAATAATTTTAATTTAAGATATCGCGAATGTTTTTAACGTTTTGTGTGTAGTTTAAAATATATATATATATCAGAGAAAAATTACATAGAAGTAAAATAAATAAATAGAAGAAAGCTTGAAAGAAAACAAACATTAATAAAATTTTAAGTTAAAATACAACTGAATTATGGTTTTTAAAGATAAAATTGTATTATGTATAAAAGAAACATTCGTGCTTTTAAGTCCTTTCATTTTATATGTATAGATGGCGCGGTATTGCTTTGTGATAAAAAATCAGTAAAACGACATACAAATAAATTCTGGGGATCAAAAATCATCTATTTTGGTTAGCAGTCCCGTGAAAAAAGATATTTCCATACAAATAAAAGAAATAACAAAATGAAAACTTGACAGAAAATAAGCATAGTTTTAAGTTTAAATCTCGCAGAGTTTTTTTCGGTTAGAGTAAAAAAAAAATCACAGAAGTAGAGACAACTATGTGAATTAAAGATAAGGTGAGATAAGGATATGTGAGCAGAAGATATGTATTGGCCCATGGCAACAGATCTAACTCAAGCAGACGACTTGACTTACCGACCAAACGACTGCGGAAGTGGCATGTCCGCCGGATGTCGCCATGTCGTCTACATCGGAAAATCCCTCAGAATCGACAGTAAAACCGGTCATTCATATTTGAACTGTTCTTCCGCACAGCTCATACACGGATGTGCATTCACGACAGAAAGAAAGCAGAATGATTCTTAATCTGTAAATATTTCTTTTTTACATTTATAAATCAAATATTTATTTGCCAGTTGCAAATAAGACACGCTATATCCGATCTGGATAATTACACGTGAAAATATTTACAATAATTGTAGTAGAGTAGGTAACAGAATTATCAAAAAGAAAACAAACAATTAAGAGCATTGAATTAACATATACATTAAACAAATAAGCAACAACATAAACAGATAGAAGAAATCGCAAGGTAGTTATTTACAGTATGTTAAGCAATGATGGAAGTTGATGAAGTTATCTGTAATAATTAGTATCGTGGAGAGAGAAAGTTGATCAAGTTGAGCTGTTTACAATTAGTTATATTCTAAAGTAACTTATTAATTATTTACATTGATGTAAATCAAGTCGCATAGTAGTGTAGTTCCTCAAGCTACATGAAGCTGTCTATTTATAATAAAAAGTCTGCAGAACCTATTAAATTTCGCATATCTTTCCCTATTATAAACTACTAGCCGAATGACCCGGGCAACGCCCGTGTTTTACCTGATGGAATGTTTTGATTCAAATACTATTTGTTACAATTATAATTTGGCGCCTTAAATAAATGCATATGTTAGTTAATAACTATAGCCTATGTGCTTTATCTGTCTATGTACTGTTGGCTTCCGTAGGCGTCTCTTACTGGGAAAAGGAAAGAGAGGATTCCATTTGGTTATTAACTAATATATGCATTTATTTAAGGAGCGACCCGCTCCAACACAATAGTTACAAAAACGAAAAAGCGAGTGGGGGAGGCATGATGGGGGGGGGGGGGGGGGGGGGGGAACAAAGGTGGCGTGATCGTAGCCGACCAATAGGAGGGCGCCATTCCAAAAAAAAAAAAAAGCAAACCGTGACAGAGGCGACGAAGAATGACGCTCGTGTGTAACTGTATATAGAATTTGATCCAGATAGGTTATTTCCATCTTGCTCTGCTGTCTTAGGTTTGACACCAGTGGGCATGAGTTCAGAATAGGTAATAGGAAATTTAAAACTAACTTAAGGCACATTTCTCTCTCTACGAACACAAAGTAATAAGACCAAATCCAAATAGTGTGTAGTGTGTGACGTTTCGAAACAAAATGATTTTATCTGTGAATATTTCTTTTTTACATTTATAAATCAAATAGGAAATTTGAAACTAACTTGAAAAACACATTTTTTCCCTCTCTCTAAACACAAGGTAATAAGACCAAATCCAAATAGTATGTGACGTTTCGGTAACCAATCCTGATAATGAAACGTCACCTACAATTTTTAGTATTCTGTGTGTTAAAAAGATATATATAATTATCATAGAAAACATGAATAGTAAAAATTGGATTTAAAGGTATAATGGTCCACCTGTGCTGTGTGAGCAGAAGAGCTTAAATTGACTTGTTCCATTATATGTATGTTCCATATGTAAATACCTGTTTTCTTTACTCTTTTCGCTCCCATCGCTTCCTCTCTTCTTCCATCCATATTTCCAAATCCATATTCTTATTTTCCTTAGGATCATTCAAATAATAATCTGTATATATTTATCATGTGTATATAATCTTTCTCCATTTTTACCCCTTTGTATATTTCCTACTTTCATAGGTTTCTCCATCTTGTAACCCCAAGGAGAATGCTCTGTAAGACCTGTGTGTCTTAATAAAGGTTTGTGTGTGCGTGTGTGATTTAAAGGTATAAATAAATAGTAAAAATAAAATAAATGTAACTTTTTAAATATATATAATTAAAATAAAATAATTTCATATTGTGAGTAATGTTTAATTAATAAATTAAATAATAACAATACTGATGTAGGCTTAGCAAAATACGGTTATGCTTTATGAAGATTTCTAGTTGTTATGGTACTCACGTATGTTGTAGTTACGAGGACATCCCTTCTGATAAAAACAAATATATATTTATTTAAGGAACGACTTGTTCCATTACATATATTGTTAAGACAAGTTAGCGGTAAACAATAACAGCAAGGTTGAAGGTAGAAGTTGGAAGTTGTGTCATCGTAGTGACGTCAGCATCTATGATGATTAAAGTCAAAGTCTGTGTAACAATTCCCTCCTTACTTTGACTTTATTCCCACGATGCTGAGGCTCGCCAGGTGTTTCTTCATCTGGTCTCGGGATAGGTCCTTTGTGAAGATATCCGCCTCCAGGTCCTGAGATGGCTTGTACAGAAGGCAGATGTCTCTGGATTCATAACAGTCTCTCAAGAAGTGGTACTTTCTGTTGATATGTCTACAGCGACTGCTTTGTTTAGGGCTGGAGATCCAGTTGATCAATGACTGACTGTCTGTATATATCGCCGTTGGTTTTTCCATGAAATTCCATTCTTCCAGCTCTCGTAACAGGTTTATTATCCACTTGATTTGACAGCAGCTTTCACAAGCAGCTATCATTTCCGCTTCCATTGTGGAGAGGGCAACGAGTGGTTGTTTACTACTTTTCCAGTCTATAGTTGCTTCGCCGAGCTTCAATACATATCCGCCGTAGGATTTTCCGTCATGAGTGGTCGACCAGCTGGCATCGGCGTAGGACTTCAGGATTCCAGTCTTCCCTCTTTCAAATTTCACTCCTAGGTCAATTGTTCCTCGTAGGTATCTCATAACTCTTTTGATTGCTGTCCAGTGCATCTGTTTTGGTTGTCTGGAGTACTGTGAAAGTTTGCTAGTGATGTAAGCGATGTCGGGTCTGGTGTTAACAACTAGAAACATTAGCATTCCAAGGGCTTCTTGATAAGTGTGCTGATCACAATTGTCATCTTCAATATGATTATCCAAATTGATTTCTTTGGAACCTGGTGTTGGAACTTCCTTACAATTTTCCATTCCATATTTCTGCAATATTTGTTGTACATAGTGGCTTTGCTGTAGCGAAATTCCCTCCTTGTCTTGTATGATCTTGATTCCCAAAAACATGCCTTTACATGTTACATCCTTTATTTCCAGGTGATGTCTCAGTTTATTGATGAATCTGTTTGAGGTATCTTCAGAATCTGAGACAGTGATAAAGTCATCAACATATATCCCTACATAGAAGTATTTGTCTTCATTCTTCCATTTAAATAGGCAAGGGTCAGATTTAAGTTTTTCCAGTCCACAGTCATGAAGTACTTGACTGAATTTCTCATACCACGATCTTCCGGATTGAGGTAGACCGTAAATACTTTTGTTGAGTTTGCAAACTTTGTTTCTGTCTTGGACAAATCCAGCAGGTTGTTCCATGAATATTGTATTTTCAATGTTTCCATTTAGATAGGCTGCTTTTTACATCAAATAGTTTAATGACTGAATCTTTTGTTGCTGCCATTGACAAAATAGTCCTGAGGGTGGCATTTTTAATTACAGGGCTGAAACTTTCGTTGTAATCTCTTCCTGGGATTTGGTTGTATCCCATTGCAACAAGTCTAGCTTTGTAAGTTTTGTTTTCTTGGTCTTTAGATATTTTGAACACCCATTTACTTTTGACAACTTTAGCGTTTACAGGTCTAGGTACCAGTTCCCATACTTGATGCGAGTACATGTTCTGTATTTCCTCAAGCATTGCGTTCTCCCAATGTTTCTTGTCTTCGCATGCGATGGCTTCATTATAGTCTTTCGGAATGGTTTCATTCGTAGTAGCCAGAACGTAGTCATCGAATCTTTTAGGTATTGTTCGAGTTCTTTGTGGTCTGTCTGATACACTTGACTCTGTCTGTCTGTTGATCATGGTATCTGGTGCTGGCTCTTCAATATCAACATCTGATAGAACATGATTGTCCAGTTGTTCATCCTCCTGAATGAAGAAATATGTGTCAGTGTCCGTATTATTATCACTTTGTTTTTCTTCCGAGATGACATTATTGTTCTCTCTGAAGTGAATGTCTGCGGTTTCAAGAATGACTCTCGCTGTGATATCAAATACTCGATAAGCTCTTCTGCATCTTGAATAGCCTACAAATATTCCTCTCTTAGATTTAGCTTCTAGTTTGTGTCTTTGATCATTCTCGAGTTTATAGAAGACTTCACAACCAAATCTCATGATGTGAGAGACGGATGGCTTTTTACCTTTCCATTTTTCCATAGGGGTAGTGTCTGGGTCATTAGTTGTGGGAGTTAGATTGTACAGATATGCAGCTGTATTCACAACTTCTGCCCAGAAGTGTAGGGGTAATTGGGAGTCTGCCAGAAGTGTTCGGCCTTTGTCTAATAGAGTTCTGTTAGCTCTTTCAACTCTCCCATTGCTTCTTGGGGTGTACGGTGTAGTTAGTTCATGTTTAATTCCTCTGGATTCTATGAAGGTTTCAAGGTTTTTATTGATAAATTCTGTTCCGTTATCTGTTCTAAGTCGTTTTAGTTTTGAGTTTAGCTCGTTTTCTCTCTTTACAATAAACTTCTTCAAAACTTCTGCTGCTGAGAGTTTATCTTTGAGAAATTCTACAAATATTCTCCTAGAAAATCCATCTACGATGGTCAAGAAATATTTACTTCCGCCCAAGGAGTTTATTCTCATTGGACCACAGAGATCGACATAAATGGCTTCAAAGGGGTAGCTTTCCTGATTGCCATCTGTGTGAACATAGGGTACTTTGGTCATTTTTCCCAAGGAGCAAGCATCACATTGATCAAGGGTACCATTTATAGAGTTCAAGCCTTTTAGAAGATTGTTCTTCAAAATCAGGTCTAGTTTGTTGTCACTAGGATGTCCTAACCTTCTGTGCCATGCAGTCCTAGAATTGTCCTTTGAAATCAAGCAATGTTCATTTGGAACATGAGTTGCTTCAGGTAAACGTGATAGGTTCAATGTGTACATGTTGCCATCAAAGTTTCCTGTTCCTATTAGCTCGTCATCAGAAGAGTATATGTATGCTCCTTCAGAATTCAAAAGAACAGAGTTCCCTCTTCTTACTACGCTTGGAATGGACATTAGATTTCCTTTCAGGTGTGGTACATGGAGGACATTATGCAGGGTTACAGCGTTGTTAAGTTTGTCCTTACCTTGTACAGTAGCTTGGATTGATCCTGATGAGGCAGATTCGATGTGTCTTCCTTCTTCCGCCACTTGTATGCTTCTTCTCTCCTCCGTCTTGTGCTCGATCCATTCACCATGGGAAGTCATGTGGCTTGTGCACGCAGAATCAATTATCCACACGTCCTGAGTTGTCGGGCGTTCCTCCCTTGTGATTACATGTAGTGCGTATTCTGAAGTGGAGTCTCTTTGTTGGGATGGTTCCTCCGTTCGTTCTTGGATTGCTGATCTGGCTGTGTCTTTGTTTTGTTTTGGTCCTTTATGGTAGTTCCTTGTACTGGCCATGTTATTTTTGTTTGTTGTATTCTTTTGATTTCCTTTGTTGTCAGGGTTGAACCAACAGTCTTTCTTGAAATGTCCTTTTCTTTTGCAAATGAAGCATGATTTTTCTTTGAATTGGTTGCCTGATGATCTGAAAGCATTTTCATGATTTTTGCTTCTGTCCTGTCTTTTCTTCTCGAAATCCAGTAGAGTTTGTCTCAAGTCTGGTAAGGAGATTTCTCTGTTTATTGACAGTGCTGCTGCGATCGTGTCAAAGTTAGGTGTGAGTCCTTCAACAATGTATCGTACAAGCTCTCTTTCTGTTACAGCCTTTCCTAGCTGGGTGATCTCTTGTGCTAGTTTCTGTGCTCGTACAATATACATGTTGACATTTTCATTTGGGTTCAGCTTTAGTCTGGCTAGATCCAACATTAGGTCTATCCTTTTATTTTCTAGAGATCCTTCAAACCTTTTCTTTATGTCGTACCAAATTCTTTTGGCTCTTTTATCGCCTCGAAAGATGATTGTTAAGTCATCCGAAAGTGACAATATTATTAGGCTGTATGCTTCCCGATTCTTTTTCTTCCAAATATCATATTCTAGTTTATTATTTGTTAAGTCTGGCTCGTCATTAACAATTACGTCCTCGAAGAGATCTTTTGAATCCAGAATTGCTTCCATTTTCATGGACCACGTGGTATAGTTGTTTTCTGTTAACTGTTCGATTTTTGCTAAGTTATGTGTATCCATTTTTATTCAATATTTATTTTCTAAATTGGCGGTTAGTCCAATTATTTATTTTCTTTGTGATTTAAATGGATCAATTGGCGGTTAGTCCAATTCGCGCGCCCAAACAACGCACTGCTACCAAATTGATATAGGCTTAGCAAAATACGGTTATGCTTTATGAAGATTTCTAGTTGTTATGGTACTCACGTATGTTGTAGTTACGAGGACATCCCTTCTGATAAAAACAAATATATATTTATTTAAGGAACGACTTGTTCCATTACATATATTGTTAAGACAAGTTAGCGGTAAACAATAACAGCAAGGTTGAAGGTAGAAGTTGGAAGTTGTGTCATCGTAGTGACGTCAGCATCTATGATGATTAAAGTCAAAGTCTGTGTAACAAATACAACACTATTTATTATTATTATTTTTTTTTTGATTTGTTCCTTGTGTTTATAGTCTATAGTCTAATAGCGGATGTACCCGGCTTCGCCCGGGTTTTACCCTAGTGAAATTTTACCTAACGAACATTTGTTAAAACAATTCTAGAAAACATCCAATCCCTACTGAATCTATACTTGTCAAGATAACTTTATGTTTGATTATCTGCTCCACCTAGCTGTACCCGTTCAAACGTTGCTGACTTTGAACAAAAAGGCAGTTTTAATACCTAAATAATAATTTATTAATGATCAAATGTATACAATACATCAAAATGAAAATTAACAATAAAATTATCCCTACATAAATGTCATTTAAATATAACATATGTAAAAAATAATAGATATATTTTGATAATTTGAAACTCGTAAATTTAAATCTCTCGATAAAGTGAACATTTTTTCCCGGTCCCTTGAAAAATACTCGATAAGTTGAATAAAATCAATATTAATTATCATTATTCTTGTCTCAAATAAATTGCCGTGTCATCCTGAATTTTGTCTTTTCTAATTTTCTACATTACAAAATCATCATTTTATCTATTCTCCCAATATATATGTTGTAGATAAATGATAAAACTAACTTTGACTTGTACGCAATTAATAGGTAGAAAATCTTACTTTTGATAAATAATCATCATCATTTAGTTAAATCTACAAATCTGCAAATAACTCTAAAGATATTCAAGATATTCAAGAAATTATTTTTCAAAAACCTTCCCAGGGATATACCTAATAATACCCCAAAATTTCACGGCGATTGGATGTATGGTTTTTGATTCTATAGAGTACAGACAGACAGACAAACAGACCGACAGACATTCAATTTTATATATATATAGATAATCCAAATTGTACATAAATATACTTAGTTCTGAAAAATAAAGATACTTCGGCCAGTATAAATCTTTTTATCAAAATTTGAAACTATTTTAAAGGCGCAAGATTCTTTTTGAAATTAAACAATTTCTCTACTACCCTTACTGCAATGGAAAAATTAATGGGAGGGCCTGGCTCATCAGTGGTGAACCCTCCCAGCGGTTTCGCAAGTTTAATCTACCATACCGCTGTTATATTGCATTTTTGGAACTTCCTTTTATAGTGATACTGTTGATAGACTCTTGGAATGGGTATTTTAGATGAACTATGGACATAAGCTTTGAGGACATTTTTCCATTGCAGTAAGGGCAGTAGAAATTGTTTAATTTCAAAAAGAATCATACGCCTTTAAAATAGTTTCGAATTTTGATAACAGATGGCGCGCTAGTGCATCATATTATAAATCTTTTTATTACCTCCATGTTTCGACAAAAATCTTTTGTCTTCGTCAGGAGCAAACAAACATCAAGATAATAAAACGATTTATGCTGGCCGAAGTATCTTTAATTTGCAGAACTTTGAATGCCGGCCAGGCAGCCTCTATCTTTACGATAAATATTGTAACAAAGTATTTTATGAAAAGATCAACAAACAACAAGATCATTCTGTGCCAATTCCTCAACACGGCAATTGTTGGGGACAACAACTCCATTATAACCAAAGGTCTATCCAAATTCAGTGTGGCTTGTAACCCTTGATTTGACGTTCCTTCGATGAAGGCTTCGAGTTTGATGTAAATATATATTATGAAAAAATGCATCTCCTTATCGTGCAACTGAAAGTTGCTGATGGCTTGCGCCATCTATCGGAATAAATATCAACTATTATCGTTGATTTCTAATTATTCCAGAATTGGCCAATTACCCATTCTTGATTAATCAAGAAAAGCTAACCACGGACACGTTTCAGGCTGTTGGCCCTCATCAGCGTGGTGCAAGCTGTACCTCAACGACCAAAAAACTGGTCATTCAGGCATCTTAAAAAATCATGAAACGGGTAGTTAAGGCCAGAATTGCGTGAGACCGCGTCACAATGTGAAAAAAAAAAATAGTACAAATTTGATATCGTACTGGGATAAGGTGCATAAATTATGAAAAAGGCATCTCCTTATCGTTCAACTGAAAGTTACTGATGGCTTGCGCCATCTATCGGAAATTGCCACGTGAAAAATTAAGGAAGACCAACTTCGGGATGAGACAACAATTTATTTCAGACAAGAACAAACTATGAATGATAAAACAAAAGATAAGCAAAAGAGGGAAGTGTACAGAGTATAGCAAAATATAAACATAAAAAAATAATACTCTGCTAATACACTATACACTACCCGTTTCATGATTTTTTAAGATGCCTGAATGACCAGTTTTATGGTCGTTGAGGTACAGCTTACACCACGCTGATGAGGGCCAACAGCCCGAAACGCGTACGTGGTTAGCTTTTCTTGATTAATCAAGAATGGGTAATTGGCCAATTATGGAATAATTAGAAAATCAACGAGAATAGTTGATATTTATTCCGATAGATGGCGCAAGCCATCAGCAACTTTCAGTTGCACGATAAGGAGATGCATTTTTTCATAATATATATTTACATCAAACTCGAAGCCTTCATCGAAGGAACGTCAAATCAAGGGTTACAAGCCACACTGAATTTGGATAGACCTTTGGTTATAATGGAGTTGTTGTCCCCAACAATTGCCGTGTTGAGGAATTGGCACAGAATGATCTTGTTTTCTGTAGAGAGTGTCTTGGAGAGTACCTCCCTTACAATGGCGGTATAGGACCACTACTTCAAACCAACAAATCCACGTGGCAATATTCTTTTTGTAAAATAATAAATAATTTTACAAATTATTATTATTATTACAATGATATTTAACACAAAGCAATAATGCGCCATCTATACATATAAAAAGAAAGGATTTAAAAGCACGAGTGTTTCTTTTATATATAACTAGACGAATGGCCCGGGCAACGCCCGGGTTTTACCCGAGTGCGAATATATTTTAAAAACGTTGCCTTGGGTGGTCGCTATAGACAGGGTGGTCTGTATAGACAGGTGTATGTATCACACAGCCGATAACAGGGTTGTCTAGAGTGGCCGCTATAGACAGGGTGGTCTGTATAGACAGGTGTATGTATCACACAGCCGATAACAGGGTTGTCTAGAGTGGCCGCTATAGACAGGGTGGTCTGTATAGACAGGTGTATGTATCACACTGCTGATAACAGGGTTGCCTAAGGTGACCGCTATAGACAGGGTGGTCTGTATAGACAGGTGAATGTAACACACTAATGATACCAGGGTTGCCTAAGGTGACCGCTATAGACAGGGTGGTCTGTATAGACAGGTGGATGTATCACACAGCTGATAACAGGGTTGTCTAGAGTGGCCGCTATAGACAGGTGTATGTATCACACAGCTGATAACAGGGTTTTCTAGAATGGCCGCTATATACAGGGTGGTCTGTATAGACAGGTGGATGTAACACACTGCTGATTACAGGGTTGCCTAAAGTGTCCGCTATAGACAGGGTGGTCTGTATAGACAGGTGAATGTAACACACTAATGATAACAGGGTTGCCTAAGGTGACCGCTATAGGCAGGGTGGTCTGTATAGACAGGTGGATGTATCACACAGCTGATAACAGGGTTGTCTAGAGTGGCCGCTATAGACAGGTGTATGTATCACACAGCTGATAACAGGGTTTTCTAGAATGGCCGCTATATACAGGGTGGTCTGTATAGACAGGTGGATATAACACACTGCTGATTACAGGGTTGCCTAAAGTGTCCGCTATAGACAGGGTGGTCTGTATAGACAGGTGGATGTAACACACTGCTGATAACAGGGTTGTCTAGAATGGCCGCTATAGACAGGTGTATGTATCACACAGCTGATAACAGGGTTGTCTAGCGGGGGGCAGGGAGGACACGTGTTCGCCGGCGGCAGCCAATGGGCGCGCATTCTATCCGTGAGCTTCAGAATAAGGCAATTATATAAGTAGATACAAACTTCTACTGTCCTTACTGCGATTAAATTGGCGAGGCCGCTGGGAGGGTTCACCACTGATGAGCCAAGCCCTCCCAATATATTTTTTCATCGCAGTAAGGATAGTAGAAGTTTGTATTTTGTATAAAAGAAACAATCGTGCTTTTAAATACTTTCATTTTAAATGATATTTAAGTATAGGAAAAGCATAGACCACTCTATCTAGACCCCCATATTGGATACTACAGTAAGTGACATTATGGCCAATTTGACACAGCGCGGTAAATTTATTTATTTATTCGGTTGAGAGAGAAAATTAATTCATTATTAATTCAGAGTCGAGAGAAATTTCAGTTGATGTTTAATTAACTTATATCACTAACACTATTCAAAGTCTTCATGATTTCCTGATTTAAATATGTATTAAAAATAGTACAAATGTGATATTATACTGGGATAAGGTGCATAAATTATGAAAAAGGCATCTCCTTATCGTGCAACTGAAAGTTACTGATGGCTTGCGCCATCTATCGGAATAAATGTCAACTATTCTCGTTGATTTTTATTTATTACAGAAATTAAATATGTATATTATGTGATAGATGAGGTGATAATGTTTATTTTTAGAAACATATTCAGCTAGTGATCACGCGTCACCGTGTGATTGGACGCCACCACCAGTAAGAGATCAATTACGTTGCTCATACGTAAACAACAATAACAACGCGCTGACGCCATTATTGGCCAATTAGTCTTAAACAAAGACGCTGACGCCATTAATTAAAAACTCTTTACATCTTTAAATAACCATTACACTATGTAAATAAATATAGTTTTCTTCATATTTACATATTCCCCTTATATCTTTGCATATTCGAATTTCTCTCTCTTTTTTATCACACTCCTTTACTATCTCTCTCTCATGAGAATCTGTATATAAGATACTTCAAAATCACATTAATAGGTACCGCTCAACAAGAGCAACCTAGTTCATGATAATTCAAACAGTGAATAACAAGTGAAGGTTATTCACATATTAAACAAAATTTTAACACGGGATTCAATCCCGGTTCATGACTGTCGGGAATCGAGTGTGTTACCCTCTCATCCACCGACTTATTTTTTGTGATAAGATACTTAAGGTCTTAATAAATGTATTGAATTATTTTACGTAAAAATAATTGTATTTTTAGACATGGGACCCTAAAATCGCAGTCTTAAATACGCTATGGAAAGCTTTAAATTGAGAATATTGCAATTATGGAGAGATCGGTGAATGATACCTTGTGGATTTTTAAAAAGTCAATTTGAACCATAACAAAGAGAAACGCATAAGGCCAATCAAATTTATAGATTTAAAAAGTTTAATCTTTTTTATATGCATGATTATTAAAAAAAAAAAAATCTTGACCAGGCTAACATGAGAAATTTAGATTACAGAGCGCCATCTAATAGCATAAAAATAAACTAAACGTTGATTTAACTTGTTCTATGATATTTGAACAACCCATTTTCTTGATAAATTAAGAAAAGACTTAACTCAACAGGCGGCAAAGCATTTTAAAAACAAGGCGCTAAATGCTATTAATGCGGTCTGGGCAATATCGACTAAAACAAGAATCAACTCTATCAGATCCTCACTCAAGCTTCTAGACTCAATGGCTCTGTCAACCTTGCTCTACGCAGCTCCAATTTGGGCAAACAACCAAAAATACTTCGTTGACAAGGTACAAGACAATTTTTTACGGAGACTTTTAAATTTACCCAGATATACTCCTGGTTTTATTCTACGTATGGAGTGCGGAAGAACGTCACTGGGAGTTACGGTGCTGAAACTTACACTCGGGTTCTGGCTTAGAATTCTAAAAATGAACAGCAGCCGACTCCCCTATATATGCTTAGCTCAACTATATGAGATATCAAAAAATAGAAATATATATATTGGACTTGCGGAAAGTTTGGCCAACATACTCAACTCAACAGGATTTTCTTGGTTAATTAACTGCAACGATGCAAGGATTATCCGGCAAGAAATACCATTAATAACTAAAATTGCAATAGAACAATCTATTCAAAGTGACCAGGCAAAAATAGAGAATTCTAAATTCTACCCTCACTATAAGTATTTACACAGTTCATTCCGAATTGAAAACTATTTACTTAGCAATTTTCCATTCCCAGTAAAACGCTATATCGCACAACAGAGAATACTTTATTCGTTTTTCAAGGAAAACCATCCAAAAATTTCAGGGAGGGTGATAAGATTTGTGATCTCTGCAAAGAAAATATGGAAACTGAACTATCTCATTATATCTATGAATGCCAAGATATTAGCGAGGAGAGAAGGACATTCTTTTCAACGGTAGACACCAGCCAACTTAGGTCAATCCAAACGATGTTAACCAGTGCCCAAACAAGTAGACTAGTTGCTCAGGCCCTATATAATTTTTACAAGGCAGTAGGTGTAAAGAGGGAGAAAAGAGAACTTGGAAGCTATTGTTCTTACACCTCAGAATGAGGACGAAACATCGAGGGGCCATCGTGTTGGTCGACGATGAGATTGCGGAGCAGGTGATATGGATGGCTGTGCTGGAGTAGACCTCCTTTTTGTGTCTGGATGCTATATTTATGGCGAACTAAATAACTTAGTCCCTATTTCTGCTCCGCGCTTATGAAATTGAAGACTTGGGGCGATGGCGTCGACCTTTCATATTAAATCTTACTTTTCCTTATTACTAATAATTGTATATAGTTGGGGAACTAATGATTTCCTGTGCTGCTCTTTTCCTGTTATTGCACCTTGTACGGAGAATCTGTATAAGACTGACGTCTTAATAAAGGCTTTGTGTGTGTGTGATGAATTAAGAAAAGCCAACCACATACGCGTTTCGTGGCTGTTGGCCCTCCACAGTGTGGTGCAGACTGACCTCAACGACCAAAATTTTGGCCCAAGAGGCTTCCTGAGAAATCAAGAAATGGGTATTTAAGAAACCAAGTTTGCATATATATATATATATAAATACGCTATACATATGAAAAAATAATATATATTTTTTGTTTTTAATATCAACACCTGACCTTTTTCTTATTTTTTCACTCATGAATATGCGCCAATATTTAGGAATATAATTCAAAATCAATAATTAGTTGATATTTATTCTGATAGATGGCGCAAGCCATCATCAACTTCCAATTGCACACAATCAGTAGATGATTTTTTTTCCTAAAATAGACATATTTTAAACGCGTAAGATTCTTTTTGAAATTAAACTCCCTTTAATTTTTTCATTGATGGTAGATTAAACTGGCGAAACCGCTGTGAGGGTTCACCACTGATGAGCCAGGCACCCCCCCCCCTTTAATTTTTCCATTGCAGTAAGGGCAGTAGAAATAGTTTAATTTCAAAAAGAATCTTACGCGTTTAAAATAGTTTCGAATTTTGATAACAGATGGCGCGCTAGTGCTTCATATCTGTTATTAAATTTACCATGTTTTCTATAATAAAATTTAAAATGTCTACACACATATATTTAATAAAAATTTCGATTTTTTAATATCGACTATTCCCACATAAAAATATTTCTATAATACATATTTTATATATTAAAAGTCAAAAAAGGATCATTGTATATACATTAAACAGATTCAAAAAAAAAAAAAAAAACTTTTAGAGAGAGAAAAACTATAATACAATTCCATATCATATTATTATAAAACTTGGGGAAAGCAGATATATATAAATATCAAAATAAACTAAAGATAAAAAAAAAAAAAAAAAACATAGAGAAAGTAACCCTAAAATGGGAAAACTAGTATTGGTAAAAGTTTTCTGCGATAATGTTCTGGGATTATAGGTTTTCAGACTTGAGGACTTCATTCAAAAGGGGATTATCCCTTCGCCAGCACTTCTATTGACCGTGAGGTTGCTGATAATTTTATATTGATCGCACTACTTGATTAATTTTTGACAGCGCTTTTTTTTTGGTTCGTTATTAGCCTAAATCTATTGTCTCTTCCCTTACTTTTATCTGTCCCCAACTTAATAGCTTTCTTTCATTAAAAACATCGTTTGATCGTGCGAATAAACGTTGCTGATGGATTGTACCATCTATCGGAATAAATACTAATTAAATGTTGATTTTTTTGGTTCAAATTCCGGAAAAAATATAATTAAAGAGAGATAAAAAAAAGAGTATCAATTATGTTAAATTATTTTTAAAATATACACTCATGAACAAAATTTATGGAACTGGAAAGTCTTTGATATTGCCAGTCGTCTCTCTATTTATATATATTGAAGGAGACAGAGGCAATTTTGTCACACTTGGTTATCTCGTGTGTCTTCAATAAAGTTCACTGTGATATCTTTCAGAGTTATAATCCCGATTTACATGGTAAAAGGTACAACTTCCTTAAGTTTTGTCCATGAGTGTATATTGGTTATCTCGTGTATCTTCAATAAAGATCACTGTAATATATTTCAGAGTTATAATCCCGATATACATGCTAAAAGGTACAACTTCCTTAAGTTTTGTCCATGAGTGTATATTTGTTATCTCGTGTGTCTTCAATAAAGGTCACTGTAATATCTTTCAGAGTTATTGTCCCGATATACATGTTAAAAGGTACAACTTCCTTAAGTTTTGTCTATGAGTGTATATTGGGTATCTCGTGTTTCTTCAATAAAGGTCACTGTAATATTTTTCAGAGTTATAATCCCGATATACATGCTAAAAGGTACAACTTCCTTAAGTTTTGTCCATGAGTGTATATTGGTTATCTCGTGTGTGTTCAATAAAGGTCACTGTAATATCTTTCAGAGTTATAATCCCGATATACATGCTGAAGGTACAATTTCCTTAAGTTTTGTCCATGAGTGTATATTGGTTATCTCGTGTGTCTTCAATAAAGGTCACTGTAATATCTTACAGAGTTATAATCCCGATATACATGCTAAAAGGTACAACTTCCTTAAGTTTTGTCCATGAGTATATATTGGTTATCTCGTGTGTCTTCAATAAAGGTCATTGTAATATCTTTCAGAGTTATAATCCCGATATACATGCTAAAAGGTAAAACTTCCTTAAGTTTTGTCTATGAGTGTATATTGGTTATCTCGTGTATCTTCAATAAAGATCAATGTAATATCTTTCAGAGTTATAATCCCGATATACATGCTAAAAGGTACAACTTCCTTAAGTTTTGTCCATGAGTGTATAAAATAATTTGACGCAGAATTGAAACTTTGTGTCCTTAACTATATAATGGGAAGTGTGATAAATATGTTGATTTATTTATTCTCCACAGAGAGAATATTAGCCGAAAACCTATAAAAATCTATCCAGGTATACGTATTTCGGGTTGTTGGCTCTCGTCAGCGAGGTGTAGGCTGTACTTTAAACGACCAATGGCTCAGTCATAGAACCCTTTTTAATAAAATAAAAAGATATTTTATATAGATCAAAAAGAATGCGTGGGTTTACTTAAACATTGAGAAAAATACCTGAATTAAATTTTTTAAAAATAAACTTATTCCTAAAAGCATAATTTTTTCTTTTTAAATAAGAAAAAACACGAACTTTTGGGATAACTTTATATAAAAAGTTTTACATTTCGGTTTAAAAATCCTCTAATTTCCCCGATCACAAAAGTTGGACGCCATTTGTACCAGGATTTACCTATTCCAGGTAAGCATTTCAATTGGTTTAACCAGTTAATATTAAATAACTCTCAACACTAGATATATACATGTGAAAAAATAATACAAATGTAATATTTCACTGGGATAAGGTGCATAAATTAAGAAAAAGGCATCTACTTATCGTGCAACTGAAAGTTGCTGATGGCTTGCGCCATCTATCGGAATAAATATAAACTATTCTCGTTGATTTTTAATTATTCCAGAATTGGCCAAATACCCATTCTTGATTAATCAAGAAAAGCTAACCACGGACGCGTTTCGGGCCAATTCTGGAATAATTAAAAATCAACGAGAATAGTTGATATTTATTCCGATAGATGGCGCAAGCCATCAGCAATTTTCAGTTGCACGATAAGTAGATGCCTTTTTCTTAAGATATATACATGTTATAAAGTTAATAGAGAGAAGGGCACAAACTTTTGTTAAGAAACTTACAAATCGATTTTGATTGAGAAAAAAAGGAAGTTGAAGATAGGATAAAAAAAGAAAAAATTCTAGCGAAATCCATTTAAATAAATTCTACCAAACATGGTCATGTTGAAAAGGAATTATTAAATTGAAAGTAAATTTAATGTATGGAGGTTTTAGAAGTTTATTTATTCAACTAATTCACTTTCAATTTGGCCCTTTAGATAAATATTTGTCTCGTATTTAAAAAAAACTCTTTCTGAATGAAATTTCAAATTTTAATCGGTTTTGACCAGTTATATTTTTATGTGTTTTTACAAATCCTTTCTCTACAATAATTCCGAGTTAACATGGATTAAGAGGGAAATAGTTAACGCGTGAGTTAGTTAAAAAATAGTTAGCTTATCTCCCTATATGAGTCGTGATATATACTTATGGATAAAACTTAAGGAAGTGGAAAATCTTTGATGTCGCCGGTCGTTTCATTGATGTTTTTAAGATGTCATAAATTATTGAATCTCTCTCTCTCTCTCTCTCTCTCTCTCTATATATATATATATATATATATATATATATATATATATAAAAACGGTCTTTATTTAGTCAAAGGCAAGTAGAGTCGAGGGGTATATATATATATATATATATATATATATATATATAAATGTTATATTAAAATATTTTATTTAAAATTATGTTATATTAAAGTATTATTTTATTTAGGGTTGTATTTCATCAATTCAAATACTCTGTTTAAATCGACCGCCAGAGGTCACGCTTTCTCTATAAATACTCATTGTTGTTGTTCCCCGTTGGTCGACCCAAAACATTTGTACATTATGTAAATAAGCTTTTCCTTTTTTACGCCTTAAGCCAGGCAGTACTTTAATCAAATTATGTTTTTCATATATATCACTTAGCTCAAATTAAAGAAACCTCATATCAAAACTGTTTTTATTATTATTCTCTCAATGTTTTAGCCACGACTGCACCACCATAGCATAATCATCAATATGATCCATTCAAGCAGAAAATCTCATCTTTTTCTTTATATAAGATATATACATATGTATTATATATAATGGTATAGAGTAAGACCAATATTTATCCTCTAATACACTCATAGACAAAACTTAAGGAAGTGGGAAATCTTTGATATCATCGGTCGTTTCTTTGATGTTTTTTAAGATGTCATAAATTATTGAATCTCTATATATATGTATTAGATATAATGGCATAGAGTATCAAAAATAAAAATGGCATATCCTGACCAGGAGCACATGTGCTTTACAGAAAGCAGAGCGCCATCTGGTGGAACAGAAATCAACTAAACATTGATTTAGCCTGTTCCCTGATATTTGGCCAACCCAATTTCTTGATAAATCAAGAAAAGCCATCCACGAACGCGTTTCGCGCTGTTGGCGCTCGTCAGCGTGGAGTAGGCTATACCACTATAGGTATAGAGTATGACCAATATTTATCCCTTTATACGCTAATGGACAAAACTTAAGGAAATGGAAAATCTTTGATTTCGACGGTCGTCATTATTATTATAATATCTAGCAAATTGTACGGCACCTAGGTTCTTGGAGCACAGAACACCAACTACCCTTGTACACACATTATTTAGTTACTCTTAGTTTACTCTATTTACATATGGCGAGTTGGTGGAGTAGAGATGGCTGTTGGGTGATGAGCTCTTAACTAAACCTCAGGTCGTTGGAATCTTGGATTGATATCTTCTTTATCTTGTATCTTGTATAGTTGGATTTTAGATGTTTCTTTATGTTTCTTTATTTAGAATTAGAGCGCTATGTCCCCCTAGGGACACTTGCACTTTAAAAATAAACAAAATATTTAAAGAAGAGAAAGAAAGATATTTTAAATATTATACAGAATTAAAATGCGAAACTATTTTAAAGGCGTAAGATTCTTTTTGATATTAAACAATTTCTACTGCCCTTACTGCAATGGAAAAATTAATGAGAGGGCCTGGCTCATCAGTGGTGAACCCTCTCAGCGGTTCACCACTGATGAGCCAGGCCCTCTCATTAATTTTTCCATTTCAGTAAGGGCAGTAGAAATTGTTTAATATCAAAAAGAATCTTACGCCTTTAAAATAGTTTCGAATTTTGATAACAGATGGCGCTTTAGTGTATCATATGTACAGAATTAGTAGGCAAGTTAGTTAGAAGAAAAGATAAATATATATCAACACAATTGATATATGTAGAAAGGGTTGGCAAGCAAATTTAGTTAAATGAAATCTAATTGTTGTTGGATTTTAGATGATTTTGTTATTGAAGGTATAATTTCTTAACGTAAATTTGGTACAAATCTTATAGATCGGGTTGGTTTAAGTCCTCCTTCAGTTTCTGTTCTATAAGTTGAATGGAGCTCCTATACTTGTCCGAAGGCAGAGAAAGAAATAGATATTTATAATCCAGGGAACACAGAACACCAACTACCCGGGGAGTCCAGCTCACCAGTATGGACTTAGTGCTAAGCACTTTAAATCGCGTCCTGTTTTGATTGCTGAGTTGAACCAGTCGACCAGGAAGTCCCCTGCTGAGGTTGAGTCTGGAAGTCTGGCCATAGATCTAGGATTGAGGTAGGTCAGTCCAAGCAGGATAGCTGTCTACATCCTATGTCTCAGAAATGCTGGACAGATGAAGAGAAGATGATCAACTGTCTGTGGTTCTTCTGAACAATGCTGAAGGCAGATTCGTATTCATATTTAACAACGTTAACGCCTTCGTGAATGGCTTTTCTTGATTTATCAAGAAAATGGGGTGGCCAAATATCAGGGAACAGGTTAAATCAATGAATAGTTGATTTCTGTTCCACTAGATGGCGCTCTGCCATCCAAAAAATCACATGTGCTTTTGGTCAGGATATACCTTCTTTATATTTAACAACGTGTATATATAAATATGTATAATGATAATGGAGAGAGAGAACATTATCATTAACAATGATAATCTGAGTGCATATGCAAATGCAACAAAAAAGGGGGGAAAAACACATTCTATCTGACGAAACACAACAAACCGAAACACGTACAAGGAGGATTTCACCATTAAATAACCCGGCCTTTCAATTATTTTTTTTTCAGGCAATAATGGCGTAATAGAAAATTGCTTTAAAGAAGAAACAATCGCGCCAAATAGTTCATATTTCTCAATACAGATGGCGCGCAAAGACATCCTAATTAAGCTAGTACTGTCACCAAAACAACTCAAGCTGTTTTATTTATAGAAAACATCAGTTTAGTTACTTATTAACTTTACATATGCGTGTAGTGTTCGAATTCTGTTAATTTTTATACCATATTTATATATTTTGAAAATAGAGCAATCCATAGATAAATCTTTAATTAAAAAGGCATATATTGGATCAAAAAAATAATTTTATCATTTAAAGAAAAAATATATATTTGTACATACACATGTTTATTTGAAATTGTATCCTTTATTCCTGTAGAAGGGCAGCTTGCGCCCGAAAGCTCGAATTGATTTTACAAATAAAGAAACTTATCCTTATCGAATCTAATCGTTATTATAAAAAAATCATTTATTTTACCAATATTTCAGCTGGCTGAACGCCAACCTTTATCAAGGTGTTATAACATTTTAAAGTGTGTCAACAGCAAACTCAGCGCCGCATAACGTCAACAGCATTAAGTATATTTGAATATAACAAGACATTTTTAAAATACTTAATGCTGTTGACGTTATGTGGCGCTGAGTTTGTTGTTGACACACTTTAAAATGTTATAACACCTTGATAAAGGTTGGCGTTCAACCAGCTGAAATATTGGTAAAATAAATTATTTTTTGATCCAATATATGCCTTTTTAATTAAATATTTATATATATAAGAGATTTCTGTTAATTTTTTATATAATATTTACATATATAAGAAGGGAGGGAGGGGGGGGGGGGTTAATTTGCATAATGTAAACAGGCGATGACTGGCTTCTCGACATCCGAGGAGTAGAATCCATTACTTCCCATATTGGAAGGAAGTTCTGGGGAAGTAAGAAAGATGTGTAGCAAGCTATAAATGGGAATAAATAATTGACGTAAATAGCCTCAAAATTAAAAGGCTGTAACTTAATTAAAATGGAGAGAAGAAACTACCGATGACGTCACACTTCACCGTTGTCATGGTGACAGCCGGGGCGCCGTTCCAGAAATATCCAGCGATGCCATTCACAATTTGTGGAGTCAGAAAGTCTACAAGAAATACTTGCTGTTTTAACTTTGGTGTGTGTCTGTGGGAATAGATTTTTTAGTCTTCTTTGAAATATACGTTTTATTGATGTTGAAGACGCCGGTTATGTAAATTTCTCTTTTTTTTTTTTTTGCTTATTCATTCAGAAGTTTTACATACACCTATCCCCCGATTTACACGGTACTTGTTTTACACGTTTTCGCTTTTACACGGTTTTCCAAATAAGTTTTTTTTTTGTTTTTATCGCACTATACTAAATGCTACTGTGATTGAACACATGCGCTGTGTACACATCTCACGAGGAATCCCGAGCTTATGTGCTGACTACATATTTTAACCTGTCAATGCATTTTATTACACGTACACCTATCCCCCGATTTACACGTTGTTCTCAGGAACGTATCTACCGTGTAAATCGGGGGATAGGTGTATTTGTAAATATAATTCTGTATATAAGGATGTGTAAGTTTAATATACGTGTGTCATTTATAAATCGGGTGTTGGTGAATTATTAGTGTCATCAGGGTTTCTGGTGTTGTGGGCACTTTTAAGGAAGCAAATAGCCTTCGGTTGAAGACCAGAAGTCTGGCAAGAAGATACACTGCCACAACTACAAGACCAGACATATCCAGGAAAGCTTTCCGAGCTTGGTAAGTGAGGCAGTGATCGCATCCGAAACAGAGGTTTATAATATGATGCACTAGCGCGCTATCTGTTATCAAAATTCGAAACTATTTTAAAGGGGTAAGATTGTTTTTGAAATTAAACAATTTCTACTGCCCTTACTGCAATGGAAAAATTAATGGGAGGGCCTGGCTGATCAGTGGTAAACCCTCCCAGCGGTTTCACCAGTTTAATCTACCATACCGCTGTTATATTGCATTTTTGGATGATCAATTGTTCCGCCTTCTACATGCTAAAAAAAAATAAAAAAAATAAAAACTCCCCGACGGGGAATCGAACCCCGGTCGCCCGCGTGACAGGCGGGAATACTGACCACTATACTACCGAGGAACGCATATTGCATTTTTGGAACTTCATTTTATAGTGATACTGTTACTAGACTCTTGGAATGGGTATTTTAGATGAACTATGGACATAAGCTTTGAGGACAGTAGAATTACATACAATTATAAATATATAATATGCTTCGAGCAATCGCTCTTAGGCAAATATCAAATTGTGTCTTTTATTAGAACATTTATAATATGATGTACTAGCGCGCCATCTGTTATCCAAATTCGAAACTATTTTAAAGGCGTAGGATTCTTTTTGAAATTAAACAATTTCTACTGCCCTTACTGCAATGGAAAAATTAATGGGAGGGCCTGGCTTATACCACTATAGGTATAACATTATTGTAACACATTATTTATTAATTTTATTATTTTTATTAACAGAGTGGTCATTTTTATGTTTATATTTTGCTACTCTGTAAATTTCCCTCGTGGCTTATCTTTTGTTTACCATTCATAGTTTGTCCTTGCCTGAAATAAATTGTTGTCTCATCCCGAAGTTTTTGTCTTCCCTAATTTTCCACGTGGCATTATGAACTGGTATATTTGTTACTGTTGGTATTCCGTTTGATTTCATCTGTGATTTATTTGGAAATGATATTTATTGATACTTAACTATGAAAATATGAATGATAATCATTCTTATAGGAGTAAAAGTTATCTGGAAATTAATTGAAAAAGAAAGAATAAATAAAATTAAGAGTTTCTTTTGATAAAATCGGTTTACTTATTAAATTTACATTTGCATGTAGTGTTCAAATTCTGTCAATTTTTATAATACATATGTGGTGGTTAATTAACAATAATCCACATAAACATTTCTTGCAAAATCAAGTTTTGTTTTATTGTTATCACTAAGGTTATACCTTGTTATTATATTCAGACAACAAAAAAAGAAAAAAAGAAAGAATCCAATTAAATAGAAAAAATATATAAATTAGATAATAAAAATTTGCATATTTGCAACAAAAAAATATGAATTTTAAAAGACAAATAAAATTTACATAAAATAGAAATACAAAACAATAATTTTTACATGTCCCCTACACATATTTACATATATAAGAGGGGGGATTTGATTTGCATAATGTAAATTTATATTTTTATATACAGTTGAACCTGTCTATAGCGCCCCCTCTTGGAACTCACCAAAATAGTGTGCTATAGAGAAGGGGTGCTATAGACGGATCACTTTTAATGTAAATCGCATTGTACTACGTATTTAAAATCGGGCGCTATAGAGAGGGAGGCGCTATTTAGAGGGGGCGCTATAGACAGGTTTAACTGTATTGTTATTATGTAAATATTCTTTACCTTAATTTTATTTTTCAAATAATCATTATTAATGCTAAATTTATTGCCTTTTAAAAGACACATTTCTACAGCCATTTAACGAATGAAAAATATATATTGGCAGGGCTTAGCTCATCAGTGGTGAACCCTACCAGCGGTTTCGCCACTCTGCTACCATTATTATCATCTAGCTTGCTCCAGTTCCAAACACATTGATTTTATTAGTTATCGCTTAAAAAGAGAAACCTATATAAACATATTGTGGCGAAGAAATATTATTTAATTTAATTATTCAATGAAAATATTTGGAAACAGATTTATTATTTGTAAAATCATCATTTAGTTACCTAGCTTGCTTACTCGATATTCTCTAGCTGTAGATAGTTTGGTTGATAATTGTTGACTGGTCGCCGTGACGTCATCTATAAATACTTTGACATCTTAAGATATACAAAGACTTGATTTCTACGCTGCAATATTAAAATTAAAGGTTTTTTTATATACACATGTTTATCACATTTACAAAAATTATAAAATTAACTCTTTTCTTTTTACCAGGTCGGTCCTTCAGTCTTTTTGTAACCCTGCCGGCTGATTCCATCCTGACAGGCATCAGTAGCAGTTCCTACTTTCTCCCCACCCACGACGTTCTTGGCTCTTGGGATAAGGGAGCCAGATGTGACAAATTGCTTATCCCTAGTACACGTGGTACTGGCCATGATAATCATGGTGGGTAGATGTAAGCGACTGCTTTTACTGTAAGTGCACCACATGTCTACACATGTGAAAAGCAGTTCGACTTTGCACTTACAAATAAATATGCCAGAGCCCTCGTTGGGGTTGGAATTTTGCCAGAATCGGGGGCAATTGAAGCATTTTTTTTTAATAAGAAAAAAAAAAAGTGCCCAATGCGGGAATCAAACCCGGGTCGTAGCGGTCGAAAACCAATGATTTAGACCACCGACCACCTGACAATATACGTAATGAATACATGTTAAAAACACTTCTTCCATATTTAATACATAATTGGGATCACATCTCTTTACTATACCAACCATTTTGTGTCTTTCAAAATCGAAAAGTCAAACCTGAGGTTTTGTGGGTGGCTGTCGTTGTTTAAGCAAAGACGTTTCCAAGAAACCTCTTCGAGAGAGTTTAATGCCAGGGTGATATCTATTGAAGAACGGAGAGATACATTAGACCATGTGTAACTTGTGGGAGAGTCCAAAAACTGTAGGCCCATCCGTGTATCAGAGAAATCCATGCTAGCCCCATGGGCATCGCTCCGGTTCCAATACCCCAAGTTGGAGAGCGGACGTTGGCGTTCGTACTTAGAATGCACGGAAATGGCGCTCTGTTTAGGGTTGGAATAAAAGCGATATTGGGTGCAATGTTATGCCAATATACGCTGAGGCATTATTGACAGCTTGGCTTCCTAACTGGATGATTCAATTCATCCGAAATGACTATATATCTTTCAGATTCTTACAATACCATCTCAGAAAGTTGCCTTCCTAGCTTCTCCTCTTCTTGAACATCATACCTGAATAAAGGGTAGAGATGCCATTCTACTTCAAGACCTACCATTGAATTTTAAAAGAAACGACTCAAGCTTTGACACATACAACACACATACTTGTACATTCCAGATGAGAGCAACATTCCTGTTGTCTTTCATGAAGATAGATTGCCTCTCTCTCTCTCTGGCCGGCACATTCATAATTCTTAAAATTAAATATACTTCGCCCAGTGAATTACTGGATGAATTATCCTGTTGTCTTTGTTATACGATCCGACTTCAAACCTATCCCACTCAATTCTCGCGATTCCAATATCTCCACAGCACTCATACAGTTAGGAAGCCAAGCTGTCAATAATGCCTCAGCACATATTGGCATAACATTGCACCCAATATCGCTTTTATTCCAACCCTAAACAGAGCGCCATTTCCGTGCATTCTAAGTATGAACGCCTACGTCCACTCTCCAACTTGGGGTATTGGAGCCAGAGCGATACCCATTGGATCAGCTTGGATTTCTCTGATACACGGATGGACCTACAGTTTTTGAACTCTCCCTCAAGTTACACGTGGTCTAATGTATCTTTCCGTTACTCAATAGATATCACCCTGCCATTAAGCTCTCTCGGAGAAGTTTCTTGAGGACGTTTTTGCTTAAACAACGACAGCCACCTACAAAACCTTATCGGACAGGTTCTAAACCAGTGATTCTCAACCTTTTTTTTATTGCGGCATTATTTTAAAGATTTGAAAATTTGGCGGCACAATTTTAGAATTTCGCGGCACGCTTTTGCTAACTTGAATGCAAGAAAATTCAAATTATGTATCAATATTTCTATGCAAAATATAAGTAATATACATCTCTAACATTCAATTTGCTAATTTCGTTATTTTAAAAAGTAAAAAAATGAAAAAGAAAAAAGAAAAACCAATACAAACGTGAACATAATCATATGACTAAAATTCGGCGGCACATTTTTAGAATTTCGCGGCACACAAAATTACCGCGGCACATTGGTTGAGAATCACTGTTCTAAACCATCATTTGGATTGGAATCCATCTTTCAACAAGAACCTTCCTTCACAATGATTGCTCATGATCAAATTTGCAGAATTTATATAACTGTGTACATCGGGGAAAGATCGGAGAATGAACCTTGTGTCCACAAAAACCAGTTCCAGGTCAATTTAATGACATTCTGAAAGGGGAAGAATCAGTCAACCAAATTATTATTATAAGGGGGTAGGTTGGAAGGATGGTCTAAACCGTTGGTTTTCGACCGCTACGACCCGGGTTCGATTCCCTCATTGGGCACTTTTTATGTTTAAAAAAAAATGCTCCAATGGCCCCCGATTCTTGTAAAAGTCCAACCCTACCAGCGAGTGCAAGTAACCAAACGGGGCTCTGACACATTTGTAAGTGCAAAGTCGAACTGCTTTTCACATGTATATACATGTGGTGCACTTACAGTAAAAGAAGTCGCTAACTACCCACCATGATTATCATGGCCTGTACCACGTGTACTAGGGATAAGCAAAAAAAAAAAGAGACTAACATCCATGTTAGGAGCGACCTCATCTGAAGCTAACGGTAGACATAGGTTTACCCATCAGGAAGACATATTCATTATTTTTATTAATTTTGAGGCCTTGGGGTTAGAAATAAAAAGAAAAACAGAAAAGAAGAAGAAGAAGAAAACAACCTAAAAATACCAATAGAGAGACAGATCCATCTAAAGACAACAACAGCCATGCACTGCGTCCAATCCAATCAGATTTGGCCATAATATATTCCAGAGGAAAGTTGTAAAGCTGCAGGAACCAATTAAAACAAAACGTAGCAGAAGATAAGGCGGAATGTAATCTCCAAATGGGACCGCGTCCCAACCAATCAGAGATGAGCCTAGGATGACGTCAGAGGCGCCAAGGCGTCCCACTTGGCAACCCCCCTTCTCCGTCCACTTTTGTTGTCGGATTCCTTTTCTAGGAAAAGCAATCCATTTCGAATAGCATCTCAAAGCCCTAATAGGAAAAGCAATGGGTTTATCTCCTTTAGAAATGGAGAACTCAGCCAAATTATTTCATAATATTGTTTTTTTTTTTTTTGCTACTCACAGATTTATCTTCTACTTGGAACAAATGTTTTGAGATTTGGTTTATTGCACTCTTGGAGATTCTCTTGTGTGCTTAAAATGTAACTACAATGTGGGTCACCAGAAGTTCGATGGTGACGTCAGTTAGTCTACGGGATTCTATTGGCTAGTCGAATGTTATGACGTCATTATGGTGAAACTATTTTCTATAATTTTGACGGGGGGAATAGCGTGTCTTATCGTAAATTGTTATTGATTTTTATTAAAAAATTAAATATAATAAGACTTAAAGATGTGTTTTATTAAATTTTAAAGTAATATATTTGAAAACTAGGCTGTAGGGTGTTGATTATCGTGTATTGAGTATTTAAAATTGTTTCCTTGCACGAACGACAGCATGGCCAATTCAAAATATAGCAGAAAAAGTGAATCAGAAAAAAATGTGGTACTCTCTAATAACGAAAATTTGGGCACTACTTCATTAATAAGATTTCTACCTTTTTTTATATAAAGGTGTCAACAATGAGTCGCCAAAAGGTCAAAGGACAATAAACATCTTTAAAAAGGTCTGTTTTTAACAACGAAAGGAAGCATCTTGTGTAAAGCATCATGCAGCTTGAGGAACTACACTACTATGTGACTTGATTTACATCAATGTAAATAATTAATAAGTTACTTTAGAACATAACTCATTGTAGATAGCTCAACTTGATCAACTTTCTCTCTCCATGATACTAATTATTACAGATAACTTCATTAAATCAACTTCCATCATTGATTAACATACTGTAAATAACTACCTTGCGGTTTCTTCTATCTACTTATGTTGTTGCTTATTTGTTTAATGTATATGTTTATTCAATGGTCTTAATTGTTTATTTTCTTTTTGATAATTCTGTTACCTACTCTACTACAATATGAATTAGTGTAAATAGTTCAACGCGCAATTATCCAGATCGGATATAGCGTGTTTTGTTTGCAACTGGTAATAAATAAATCTTGTGTAATTCGTATTTTTAGTTTTACTCTTCTAAAATGTCTTGGTGGACTAACAAAGGATTAAGTGAGAGTAGAACTGACATAGATGGAGAAAGGTTGTATTGACGAAGATCAGGGGTTAAAACTGAACGACGTTATACAACCATTATGATGGCCTGGTACAACATTGTGTATAGATATGTAGATATGTACACTCATGGAAAAAATTAAGTGGAAATTCTTTGATATCACTAGTGTATGCACAAAGGAACGCGTGGCCATTGGACATGCGTCGGACCTGGAGGCTGTTGTTGGGTTCTGCGCTGCCTGGAGTATAGGAGCTCTATCTATTATTTCTTCCTGTGGTGAATCTGTATAAGACCGGTGGTCTTAATAAAGCTGTGTGTGTGATATCACCAGTCGTCAATTTTTTTTTTAAGGAGACAGAGGTTGTTCACACTTGGTTATCTCGTATGTCTTCAATAAAGGTCACTGTAATATCTTTCAGAGTTATAATCCCGATATACATGCTGAAAGGTACAACTTCCTTAAGTTTTGTCCATGAGTGTAGATATGTATAGATATTCAAAAAAGATGCATATATTGGATTTATATTTATTTTAATGTTCCAATATTTCGAGGGGCAACTCGCCTCTCTTTATCGAGGATGTTTTTCACTAAAGCATGCGAGCACGCGTACACCACTCTCGTTCTACAAGGCCAATGAAAGAATTGTATCTTTGATTTAAGTATTACATTCAGTATATATATAGCTAACAAACATCCCCGATAAAGATAGGCGAGTTGCCCCTCAAAATATTGGAACATTAAAATAATTATAAATCCAATATATGCATCTTTTTAAATATAATTTTAATTATGGATTGCTCAATCTTCAAAATGTATAGATATGTAAATAGGTAGAGTTGCATAATTCAAGATGTAGACTCATCAGCCCTCCAAAAATCCCTCTATATCTTGAATCAATCATGGTCAAGCCTACAACGAGAGTATTCTTTATAGTTGTACAGACATGATTGAAAGATAATTTTTAAGGAAAGAGTTTCCTTTTTTTTTTGCTTATCCCTAGTACACGTGGTACAGGCCATGATAATCATGGTGGGTAGATGTAGGCAACTGTTTTTACTGTAAGTGCACCACATGTCTACACATGTGAAAAGCAGTTCGACTTTCACTTACAAATATGCCAGAGCCCCGTTTGGTTACTTGCATTCGCTGGTGGGGTTGGACTTTTGCAAGAATCGGGGGCCATTGGAGCATTTTTTTTTAATCAGAAAAAAGTGGCCAATGCGGGAATCGAACCCGGTCGAAAACCAATGGTTTAGACCATCCTTCCACCGACCCCCTAAGAGTTTTCTTAAGGTGCCAATATTGGAAAAGCACAGTTTTCGAACATCTCTGCACTTCAAGATGTATAACGACTATAAAGTCTTTAGTGCCTGGAATACAGGGGTTCCATCTATGCTTCCTTTCTTCCTGTGGTGAATCTGTATAAGACCGGTGGTCTTAATAAAGCTGTATGTATGTGTGATATAGATTCTTTATAAATAAAACTTTTCGCCTCACCAATTTTTCTTCTTTTGATAATATAGAGAATCGTCTTTACATCTCTAAAAGAGCAGATATACGAAAGCTTGGGCTTCTAAGATTGTCACACTCCTTTGTTCTTCTTTTGATAAGAGGATCGTCTTTACACCTCTAGAAAGGCATATACACGAAAGCTTGGGCTTCTTAGAATGTCACATTTAAGAACTATTTCCTAAAAATTCTTGTTTAATCCTGAATATCAAAATACGAAACTATTATAGACGTGTATGATTCTTTTTAAAAAATAAACAATTTATACTGCCCTTATTGCAATGTATAAATTAATGGGAAGGCCTGGCTCATCAGTGGTGAACTCTCCTAGAGATTTCGCCAGTTTAATCTACCATACCGCTGTTATATTGCATTTTTAGAACTTCCTTTTATAGTGATACTGTTGCTAGACTCTTGGAATGGGTATTTTAAAAGAACTATGGACATAAGGTTTGAGGACAATAGAATTACATATATTTATAATACGTATATAATATGCTTCGAGCAATCGCTCTTTCGCAACATATATATTCCGTAGTCTATAATAGTTTCGAATTTGGATAACAGGTGGCGCGCTAATGCATCATAATATAATCCTGAATATATCATGGTGATTATAATCTTCACAAGCGCATATAGAAGATATAACATACGGAATCACAAACCTTTTATCTATAATGAAAAATCCTTGTTTTTATGTTTATTTTCTTAGAGAAAATAAGAGTCTTAAAAAAAACTATTTTTACAAAAATATGCTTAACGTTCTCAGCCCATTAACGTCAAATTTATCGTAAGATAGGATTGTCTTAATCCTATAAAGTTGTTACTTCGTCAAAAAAGCTTTTTATTTTTTAAAAAATGGGGGTTAAAAAAGTTGTAGAAAGAGTGTACGTCTAACTAGGTAACTGTAGCCTGGAATTAGAGGAATGCTATACTGGCAGAATTACATAGCATTACGTTACTGGCTTAATGCTCTCAATCAATAAGACACACATACGTAAAAAAAAACTTAAGAATTTTGGGGAATTAAAAAAAAAGTTAGCGTGCGTTCCATTTTATCTAGATGTCATTTACTGCTTATTATATTCGTGTTGGGTATTTTTAGATTCTTTCTTTTTTTATCTTTCAAAAAAGGGTTTTTACTTATCTGAAAAAAAGGATTGTCTGGTGAAGTAAATTTAGGGTCAGTTACCTAAAATATGGATATATATTATTACGGAAAGTATGGTAAATTTTGTATTATAGCTCTTTCTCTAGTGAGGTTAATTCGACTGTACCTTACTTCGGCTGGTTTGTTCTCTACTGGCCTACAAACGGCGTAAGGCAATAAGAAGACCAATAGTGATATAATAAATAAAGTCGGTGGATGAGAGGGTAACACCTCGATTCCCGACAGTCATGAACCAGGATTGAATCCCGCGTTAAAATTGTTTAATAAGTGAATAACCTTCACATGTTATTCATTGTTCAATTATCATGAACTAGGTTGCTCTTGCTAAGCGGTACCTATTAATGTGATTTTAACCAGAAGACCAATAGTTCAATACTGGTATAGACACATGTGAAAAAACCATCATAGTTTTGAAACCAATCTGCTAATAGATGACATATATAAACTACAACTGGAGTAACTAACTTCAGCTAGCTTGTCCTCTATTGGCCTACCAACGGCGTGAGGAAAAAGAGGAAGAAAAACAGTCTACGACTGGTATAATTACATAAACGAAAGCATTCTAGTTGAAAACACTACTTATCTGCTAATAGATGATATCTATAAACTACAACTGAAGTAGCTTGGACACTTTTTGTACCTTACTTCAGAAAGCTTATTCTCTACTGTCCTACCAACGGCGTGAGGAAAAAAAAGGAAGAAAAACAGTCTACGACTGGTATAATTACATAAACGAAAGCATTCAAGTTGAAAACGCTACTTATCTGCAAATAGATGATATCTATAAACTACAATTGAAGTAGCTTGGATACCGCCTGTATCTTACTTCAGCTAGCTTGTCCTCTACTGGCCTACCAACGGCGTGAGGGAAAAGAGGAAGAAAAACAGTCTAGTACTGGTATAATTACATAAACCCAAGCATTCTAGTTGAAAACACTACTTATCTGCTAATAGATGAGATATATAAACTACAATTGAAGTAGCTTGGATACTTTTTTTACCTTACTTCAGAAAGCTTATTCTCTACTGTCCTGCCAACGGCACGAGGAAAAAGAGGAACACCAACAGTCCAATACTGGAATAGGCACATGTTAAACAAAACCATTCCAGTTAAAAAAAATACTTACCTGCTAATAGATGAGGTCTATAAACTACAATTGAAGTAGCTTGGACACTTTTTGTACCTTACTTCAGAAAGCTTGTCCTCTACTGGCCTACCAACGGCGTGAGGAAAAAAAGGAAGAAAAACAGTCTAGTACTGGTATAATTACATAAACAAAACCATACCAGTGAAAACAATACTTATATGCTAATAGATGAGGTCTATAAACTACAACTGAAGTAGCCTGGATACCTTCTGTATCATACTTCAGCAACCTGGACTTCTATTGGCCTACCAACGGGGCGAAAGGAAAATAGGAACACCAATAGTCCAATACTGGTATAAGCACATGTGAAAAAAACCATCATAGTTTTGAAAAACAATACTTATATGCTAATAAATGACACATCTATAAACTACAACTGAAGTGGATTGGACACTTCTTGTACCTTACTTCAGAAAGCTTGTCCTCTACTGGCCTATCAACAGTGTAAGGAAAAGAAGAATACCAACAGTCCAATACTGGTATAATTGCATGTTAAACGAAACTATCCCAGTTGAAAACAATTCTTATATATTTATGTTAATAGAATATATCTATAATCTACAACTGAAGTGGATTGGACACTTCTTGTACTTTACTTCAGCAAGCTTGTCCTCTACTGTTCTACCAACGGCGTAAGGAAAATAGGAACACCAACAGTCCAGTACTCGCATAATATGTTAAACAAAACCGTCCCAGTTGAAAGTTATCCCCTAATAAATGACATCTATAAAATGCAACTGAAGTGTCTTGGACATTTTTTGTACCTTACTTCAGCTAGCTTGTTCTCTACTGGCCTATAAACGGCGTAAGGCAATAAGAAGACCAACAGTCTAATAATATCATAAGCACGTGTTAAATAAAACTATCCTATAATAACTAAACGGGGCTCTGGCATATTTGTAAGTGCAAAGTCGAACTGCTTTTCATATGTGTAGACATTTGGTGCACTTACAGTAAAAACAGTCGCCTACATCTACCCACCATGATTATCATGGCCTATACCACGTGTACTTGGGATAAACAAATAAAGCTTTCCATTAGTAATTTTAACTTCTAAATGTGCGCAGAAAGATTTGATTCTGATAAAAACTGATGGGCATCTGTATATTAGTTTAAAAATATATTTTTGTTAAATACTTTTATTAGAATAACATTTCACACAATACTTTTTATAAGTACATAATATATTTGTGTAGAGATATGCGTAGCCCAATTTTATTGAAAAAAATGGTTGCCTGTAAAGTCGGTTTTACGGGCGAAGATTTTACGTGACAACGGTAGAATATTTATTGATATGAATATAATTAAATTGCACACAATAGGAACAAGGAATTGAATGAAAATAAGAATTGCACAAATTTTAACTATAGAAATATATTTTGTTTACTAAAACATTGTACATGTAAACTTAAACTTAACTAATTCCTATTTGAGTGATTTTGTTGAGGATAGGACGATGATAGGAGAAATATGAAATGAAAGGAAGTGTTTCTGCTGTAATGTGTCTTGCGAAAGTCAAGTCGATAGTTGTTCCTTTTAACGTAGTTGACTTAGAAACGTTTAATACGCAATCAAGATTATACGTATTTTTCATGAATTTAAGAAACGAGTTGTCAGGCTTTACGTTTTTGTTAAAATCACCACACAGAAGAATCGGTATACTAGAATCAACTTGCACGAACGGTGGCACGTACTGGCTGTTGTGAATGTACGGACCGAGTCCTTGCCATAGTAACATTCCAATATACTGCATACTAGCTCCTGGATGAATATATACAGCACCGAGTATAAACTTGAAGCTAGTATTAGCGGCGAAGCAAGTAACTTCAGTCATGCACATGTCACCCTTGGTTTTAATGACACGAGTTACGTCTGTAATCGCAACTTGGAACACTTCCGCCGTAGATGTCGATGATAATTTACGATAGATCGCCACTCCACCAGCCGCGTTGGTATTTGAAAATCAAAACACTTATTCAGATCGAAGGTTCAAATTTTTGCTAAATAAATTTGAAATTAAATGAAATTTGTAATTGTAAATGATGAAGTTGAAAATTAAAACATTTACTTAAATTAGATGTTAAAATTCTTGCTCAACACAGTTTAAATAAAGTTTTCTTATATCTGCCACTTTTTCTTAATATTTGTAATTTTAAAGAATCAATTCGAAAATCAAAACATTTATTCAGATCGAAGGTTCAAATTTTTGCTAAATAAATTTGAAACTATTTAAAATTTGTAAAATAATAATTAATTAATTAATTAATTTTAAACTAATAATTTACTTAACACTATCAACATTTATCAATAGTATGACATAACCTATAAACTCAGTTTCTCAACTTTTGTGTCAATCTAACAATTAATCAATCAATCATAGTTTACGATAATGAAATATCAGTGTACAATTATTTACCTTTATTGTTGTAGTTGTTGTAAATGACGAATCTAAGCACTCCACATTTTCACTACAGACACATCTGACGATACTTTAACCACACGTGTGAACTTGTATTATGACGCTTTCTTGTTTTTCCAACGCCAAGAACGTTCGAGAAAGACAAAGACAGAGACAAGCATGCGCCGATTCAATGCGCCTTTACACGTTACACTTTTTCATAAGTGACTCCCAGCCGCAACCTAATTTAAGACGTTGTCACGTCAAAAACCAGCTAAACACCTCTTTGGAAAATTTTGAACCCACCCCGGACTGATGAGGGTCATTAGCCCGAAACCATGGTCTCGAGGTGGGCTGAATTCGTTAAACCCTGTGTGATGTCTTTTTAAGCGAATAGAGTACGCTAGATAGCTTTAGTGTTTATTATGAAGGGAGAGGGCACTTTTATTTCAATAGACAAATATCCTCCCGGCAAAATCTTCATCTAAAAGCCATCCTAGTTGAAAGTTATCCGTTGATAGAGGATGACTTCTACAAACTACAACTGGAGTGGATTGGACACTTACTTTAACTGGATTGTCCTGTTGACTTACTAAAGGCGTATGGATTAAAGGCATACTAAAGATATATAGGGAAGTCCAACAGTCAAATACTGGTATAATTACATAAACAAAACCATCCAAGTTGAAAACAATACTTACATGTTAATAAATGACATCTACAAACTACAACTGGAGTGGATTGAACACTTACTTTAACTGGATTGTCCTGTTGACTTACTAAAGGCGTATGGATTAAAGGCATACTAAAGATATATAGGGAAGTCCAACAGTCAAATACTGGTATAATTACATAAACAAAACCATCCAAGTTGAAAACAATACTTACATGTTAATAAATGACATCTACAAACTACAACTGGAGTGGATTGAACACTTACTTTAACTGGATTGTCCTGTTGACTTACTAAAGGCGTATGGATTAAAGGCATACTAAAGATATATAGGGAAGTCCAACAGTCAAATACTGGTATAATTACATAAACAAAACCATCCAAGTTGAAAACAATACTTACATGTTAATAAATGACATCTACAAACTACAACTGGAGTGGATTGAACACTTACTTTAACTGGATTGTCCTGTTGACTTACTAAAGGCGTATGGATTAAAGGCATACTAAAGATATATAGGGAAGTCCAACAGTCAAATACTGGTATAATTACATAAACAAAACCATCCAAGTTGAAAACAATACTTACATGTTAATAAATGACATCTACAAACTACAACTGGAGTGGATTGAACACTTACTTTAACTGGATTGTCCTGTTGACTTACTAAAGGCGTATGGATTAAAGGCATACTAAAGATATATAGGGAAGTCCAACAGTCAAATACTGGTATAATTACATAAACAAAACCATCCAAGTTGAAAACAATACTTACATGTTAATAAATGACATCTACAAACTACAACTGGAGTGGATTGAACACGTACTTTAACTGGATTGTCCTGTTGACTTACTAAAGGCGTATGGATTAAAGGCATACTAAAGATATATAGGGAAGTCCAACAGTCAAATACTGGTATAATTACATAAACAAAACCATCCAAGTTGAAAACAATACTTACATGTTAATAAATGACATCTACAAACTACAACTGGAGTGGATTGAACACTTACTTTAACTGGATTGTCCTGTTGACTTACTAAAGACGTATGGATTAAAGGCATACTAAAGATATATAGGGAAGTCCAACAGTCAAATACTGGTATAATTACATAAACAAAACCATCCAAGTTGAAAACAATACTTACATGTTAATAAATGACATCTACAAACTACAACTGGAGTGGATTGAACACTTACTTTAACTGGATTGTCCTGTTGACTTACTAAAGGCGTATGGATTAAAGGCATACTAAAGATATATAGGGAAGTCCAACAGTCAAATACTGGTATAATTACATAAACAAAACCATCCAAGTTGAAAACAATACTTACATGTTAATAAATGACATCTACAAACTACAACTGGAGTGGATTGAACACTTACTTTAACTGGATTGTCCTGTTGACTTACTAAAGGCGTATGGATTAAAGGCATACTAAAGATATATAGGGAAGTCCAACAGTCAAATACTGGTATAATTACATAAACAAAACCATCCAAGTTGAAAACAATACTTACATGTTAATAAATGACATCTACAAACTACAACTGGAGTGGATTGAACACTTACTTTAACTGGATTGTCCTGTTGACTTACTAAAGGCGTATGGATTAAAGGCATACTAAAGATATATAGGGAAGTCCAACAGTCAAATACTGGTATAATTACATAAACAAAACCATCCAAGTTGAAAACAATACTTACATGTTAATAAATGACATCTACAAACTACAACTGGAGTGGATTGAACACTTACTTTAACTGGATTGTCCTGTTGACTTACTAAAGGCGTATGGATTAAAGGCATACTAAAGATATATAGGGAAGTCCAACAGTCAAATACTGGTATAATTACATAAACAAAACCATCCAAGTTGAAAACAATACTTACATGTTAATAAATGACATCTACAAACTACAACTGGAGTGGATTGAACACTTACTTTAACTGGATTGTCCTGTTGACTTACTAAAGGCGTATGGATTAAAGGCATACTAAAGATATATAGGGAAGTCCAACAGTCAAATACTGGTATAATTACATAAACAAAACCATCCAAGTTGAAAACAATACTTACATGTTAATAAATGACATCTACAAACTACAACTGGAGTGGATTGAACACTTACTTTAACTGGATTGTCCTGTTGACTTACTAAAGGCGTATGGATTAAAGGCATACTAAAGATATATAGGGAAGTCCAACAGTCAAATACTGGTATAATTACATAAACAAAACCATCCAAGTTGAAAACAATACTTACATGTTAATAAATGACATCTACAAACTACAACTGGAGTGGATTGAACACTTACTTTAACTGGATTGTCCTGTTGACTTACTAAAGGCGTATGGATTAAAGGCATACTAAAGATATATAGGGAAGTCCAACAGTCAAATACTGGTATAATTACATAAACAAAACCATCCAAGTTGAAAACAATACTTACATGTTAATAAATGACATCTACAAACTACAACTGGAGTGGATTGAACACTTACTTTAACTGGATTGTCCTGTTGACTTACTAAAGGCGTATGGATTAAAGGCATACTAAAGATATATAGGGAAGTCCAACAGTCAAATACTGGTATAATTACATAAACAAAACCATCCAAGTTGAAAACAATACTTACATGTTAATAAATGACATCTACAAACTACAACTGGAGTGGATTGAACACTTACTTTAACTGGATTGTCCTGTTGACTTACTAAAGGCGTATGGATTAAAGGCATACTAAAGATATATAGGGAAGTCCAACAGTCAAATACTGGTATAATTACATAAACAAAAACCATCCAAGTTGAAAACAATACTTACATGTTAATAAATGACATCTACAAACTACAACTGGAGTGGATTGAACACTTACTTTAACTGGATTGTCCTGTTGACTTACTAAAGGCGTATGGATTAAAGGCATACTAAAGATATATAGGGAAGTCCAACAGTCAAATACTGGTATAATTACATAAACAAAACCATCCAAGTTGAAAACAATACTTACATGTTAATAAATGACATCTACAAACTACAACTGGAGTGGATTGAACACTTACTTTAACTGGATTGTCCTGTTGACTTACTAAAGGCGTATGGATTAAAGGCATACTAAAGATATATAGGGAAGTCCAACAGTCAAATACTGGTATAATTACATAAACAAAACCATCCAAGTTGAAAACAATACTTACATGTTAATAAATGACATCTACAAACTACAACTGGAGTGGATTGAACACTTACTTTAACTGGATTGTCCTGTTGACTTACTAAAGGCGTATGGATTAAAGGCATACTAAAGATATATAGGGAAGTCCAACAGTCAAATACTGGTATAATTACATAAACAAAACCATCCAAGTTGAAAACAATACTTACATGTTAATAAATGACATCTACAAACTACAACTGGAGTGGATTGAACACTTACTTTAACTGGATTGTCCTGTTGACTTACTAAAGGCGTATGGATTAAAGGCATACTAAAGATATATAGGGAAGTCCAACAGTCAAATACTGGTATAATTACATAAACAAAACCATCCAAGTTGAAAACAATACTTACATGTTAATAAATGACATCTACAAACTACAACTGGAGTGGATTGAACACTTACTTTAACTGGATTGTCCTGTTGACTTACTAAAGGCGTATGGATTAAAGGCATACTAAAGATATATAGGGAAGTCCAACAGTCAAATACTGGTATAATTACATAAACAAAACCATCCAAGTTGAAAACAATACTTACATGTTAATAAATGACATCTACAAACTACAACTGGAGTGGATTGAACACTTACTTTAACTGGATTGTCCTGTTGACTTACTAAAGGCGTATGGATTAAAGGCATACTAAAGATATATAGGGAAGTCCAACAGTCAAATACTGGTATAATTACATAAACAAAACCATCCAAGTTGAAAACAATACTTACATGTTAATAAATGACATCTACAAACTACAACTGGAGTGGATTGAACACTTACTTTAACTGGATTGTCCTGTTGACTTACTAAAGACGTATGGATTAAAGGCATACTAAAGATATATAGGGAAGTCCAACAGTCAAATACTGGTATAATTACATAAACAAAACCATCCAAGTTGAAAACAATACTTACATGTTAATAAATGACATCTACAAACTACAACTGGAGTGGATTGAACACTTACTTTAACTGGATTGTCCTGTTGACTTACTAAAGGCGTATGGATTAAAGGCATACTAAAGATATATAGGGAAGTCCAACAGTCAAATACTGGTATAATTACATAAACAAAACCATCCAAGTTGAAAACAATACTTACATGTTAATAAATGACATCTACAAACTACAACTGGAGTGGATTGAACACTTACTTTAACTGGATTGTCCTGTTGACTTACTAAAGACGTATGGATTAAAGGCATACTAAAGATATATAGGGAAGTCCAACAGTCAAATACTGGTATAATTACATAAACAAAACCATCCAAGTTGAAAACAATACTTACATGTTAATAAATGACATCTACAAACTACAACTGGAGTGGATTGAACACTTACTTTAACTGGATTGTCCTGTTGACTTACTAAAGGCGTATGGATTAAAGGCATACTAAAGATGTATAGGGAAGTCCAACAGTCAAATACTGGTATAATTACATAAACAAAACCATCCAAGTTGAAAACAATACTTACATGTTAATAAATGACATCTACAAACTACAACTGGAGTGGATTGAACACTTACTTTAACTGGATTGTCCTGTTGACTTGCTAAAGACGTATGGATTAAAGGCATACTAAAGATGTATAGGGAACTCCAATATTCGAATACTGTTATAATTACATAAACAAAACCATACTATTTATCCTGCAACTTTCAGTTGCACGATAAGGAGATGCCTTTTTCTTAATTTATGAACCTTATCCCAATACAATATCACATTTGTAGTATTTTTTTTTTCACATTGTGTTGCGGTCTCACGCAATTATAGCCTTAACTACCCATTTCATGATATTTCAAGATGCCTGAAGGACCAGTTTTTGGTCGTTGAGGTACAGCTTGCACCACGCTGATGAGGGCCAACAGCCCGAAACGCGTACTTGGTTAGCTTTTCTTGATTATTCAAGAATGGGTAATTGGCCAATTCTGGAATAATTAGAAATCAACTAGAATAGTTGATATTTATTCCGATAGATGGCGTAAGCCATCAGAAACTTTCAGTTGAACGATAAGGAGATGCCTTTTTAATAAAAATAACCATTCTAGTTGAAAACAATACTTATATCCGCTAATAGATTACTTCTATAAACTACAACTGGAGAGACTTTTACACTTCTTGCAGATTACAGATAACTGGATTGTCCTCTACTGTCTCAAAGCTTATATCTCTAGTTCCTCAAATTTCTTCAACAAGATCATTCTCTCAGAAGTATCCGATTAATCATCAATACAACAGTATTAGAACAGTTTGGTAGATAAATGGTAGCGAAACCGCTGGGAGGGTTCACTACTGATGAACCAGGCCCTCCCAATATTTTATAGCAGAAAGTTGTTTAATTTGTAAAAATAAACAAATAATCGGGCTCAATAGTTTAATTTCTTTAATATGATGCACCAGCACGCCATCTGTTATCAAAATTCGAAACTATTTTAAAGACGTAAGATTCTTTTTGAAATTAAACAATTTCTACTGCCCTTACTGCAATGGCTCTAAAATACCCATTCATAGAGTCTATCAATAGTATCACTACAAAAAGAAGTTCCAAAAATTCAATATAACAGCGGTATGGTAGATTAAACTGGCGAAACCGCTGGGAGGGTTCACCACTGATGAGCCAGGCCCTCCCTTTAATTTTTTTCCATTGCAGTAAGGGCAGTAGAGAAATTGTTTAATTTCAAAAAGAATCTTACGCCTTTAAAATAGTTTCGAATTTTGAATATCTACAATGTTTGTAGTAGTTGTGAGGGGAAAACACCTTTAAAGGCGTCTCCCTCCATACATTTTCCTCTTACTATCTTACCCAAAACTTCTTTTTAGTAAGAACTAAAATTTTTCACTTTTTGAAACTTTCCAAAAGTTCCATTTCGTGACGAATTTTTTAAAATGAAGTTTGAAGAGAGAGGAGGAATGTAATATCTCTTCAAATTTTTAAAACTAACTCATAAATAGAGAGCTAAAAAGCAGTTTTCTATAATTTTTATATACAAAAACAAACACAATTTAAAACAGTTGTTCTTTAACTAAAAAGTAAATATGTGCTTACATATTTTTTTTTTAGAAATAGAGAGAGGATCCGATTTATTTCAATTCAAAACGCTATGTCCCCCTAGGGACACTTGCGCTAAATGTACATACAAATATAACAAAGAAAATATTCAACATGGAAAGATACACAGAAAGCGACTTAGAAAGATTCATAAATATTATTTATATATAGAGATATTCTTTGAATTTTATTTATAGTTACATCATTAAATTAAAAAATATACACATATATACACACATATACACGCATACACCTATAGGATAAGTATATAAAGTTATTAAATGATTTAAAAGCAGTTAAAATAATTATTTTTTAATGTTGTTCTACACGCATGTGGTTGATATCAGAATTTTTATTGTTTTTATCCATATCATGTTGATTTATAGTCTTAATAATATATATGGATGTAAAAAATTGGAATTTGTAAATTTTTATGGCATTAATGATATCCTGGTAACACCTACATATTCTCATGCCCAACAATGGCCGCAGCCTTACAGAAAATTGACATAGACCCAGAACTGCAGCTTTACACACCCAAGATAGTGGACATTGCTGCTGTGATAAAGATGCATTGAGACATCTGAGGCTCTTCATTGGACACGACAACAATACAGTATACACACCCAAGATAGAGGGCATTGTAACTGCTGCGATAGAGATGTATGGATACATCTGAGGTCTTCATTGGACACGACAACAATACAGTATACACACCCAAGATAGAGGGCATTGTAACTGCTGTGATACAGATGTATGGATACATCTGAGGCTCTACATTGGACACGACAACAATACAGTATACACACCCAAGATAGAGGGCATTGTAACTGCTGTGATAGAGATGCATGGAGACATCTGAGGCTCTTCATTAGACACGACAACAACAACAATACAGTATAAACACAAGATAGAGGACATTGTAACTGCTGTGATAGAGATCTATGGAGACATCTGAGGCTCTTCATTGGACACGACAACAATACAGTATACACACCCAAGATAGAAGACATTGTAACTGCTGTGATAGAGATGCATGGAGACATCTGAGGCTCTTCATTGGACACGATAACAACAACAATACAGTATGCACACACAAGATAGAGGACATTGCAACTGCTGTGATAGAGATGTACGGAGACATCTGAGGCTCTTCATTGGACACGACAACAATACAGTATACACACCCAAGATAGAGGACATTGTAACTGCTGTGATAGAGATATATGGAGATATCTGAGGCTCTTCATTGGACACAACAACAATACAGTATACACACCCAATATAGAGGACATTGCGACTGCTGTGATAGAGATGCATGGAGACATCTGAGACTCTTCATTGGACACGACAATAATACAGTATATTAACCCAAGATAGAGAACGACTGCTGTGATAGAGATGCATGGAGACATCTGAGACTCTACATTGGACACAACAACAATACAGTATACACACCCAAGATAGAGAACATTGTAACTGCTGTGATAGAGATGCATGGAGATATCTGAGGCTCTTCATTGAACATGACAACAATACAGTATACACACCCAAGATAGAGGACATTGTAACTGCTGTGATAGAGATGTATGGAGACATCTGAGACTCTTCATTGGAAACGACAACAATACAGTATACACACCCAAGATAGAGGACATTGTAACTGCTGTGATAGAGATGTACGGAGACATCTGAGGCTCTTCATTGGACACGACAACAATACAGTATACACACCCAAGATAGAGGACATTGTAACTGCTGTGATAGAGATGCATGGAGACATCTGAGACTCTAAATTGGACACAACAACAATACAGTATACACACCCAAGATAGAGGACATTGTAACTGCTGTGATAGAGATGCATGGAGACATCTGAGACTCTAAATTGGACACAACAACAATACAGTATACACACCCAAGATAGAGAACCTTGTTAACTGTTGTGATAGAGATGTATGGAGATATCTGAGGCTCTTCATTGGACACGACAACAACAGAAGAATGGTATACATGTTGAGGGTGGAGGTTTAAAAGTAGTAGTCAACTAAATCTGTGCTGTGGAAGGTATGGAAGTGTGGTAAACAAAGACAAGATACATAGATGGTTCCGAAGATTCCATCAAGGTAACACGGAATACTGATATACATACTATTGTATCGCTAGATAGAGATTTTATGATGCACTAACGCGCCATCTGTTATCAAAATTCGAAACTATTATTGACACGTATGACGCCAAGATTCTAGCATCAGTATCACTATAAAAGGAAGATCGAAAAACGCAATATAACAGAGATATGGTAGATTAAACTGGTGAAACCGCTGGGAGGGTTCACTATTGATGAATCAGGACTTCCCATTAATTTTTCCATTGCAGTAAGGGCAGTAGAAATTGTTTATATAAAAAAAAAAAGAATCATACGCGTCTATAATAGTTTCGAATTTTGAAGATAGAGATGTGGGCAGGATGAGGTGTTGACAACATTAGAAGTTGCTTCTATTAGGCCACGGACTTAGGAAATATAGTTTATTAGAAATAAACATACCTTACAATAGATACAACCTACTGACTAACTACTAGCAAAATTGTCCCGCTTTATATCTACATATTCCTAAAGCAATAATTGAGTATGCAAAGAGGTTATTTGCATTTCTACAAATATCCAGGCATGCAAATACACTACACATACTAAAAGGTACAACTTCCTTAAGTTTTGTCCATGAGTGTATATCAAAGTACATTAAGTTTCGGGCTAATGCCATCGTCAGTCAAGGCGTGAAGCCACAGGAAATATTGGAAAATCAATATACACTCAAGGACAAAACTTAAGGAAGTGGAAAGTCTTGGCTGTCTTCGGTCGTCTATTTCTTTTTCTCTGGAAGATATAGAGTCAATTTGTGTGTCTTCAATAAAGGTCACTGTAATATCTTTCAGAGTTATAATCCCGATATAGATGGTAAAAGAAACAACTTTTGTCCATGAGTGTATATTGGTTATCTCGTATGTCTTCCATAAAGGCCACTGTAATATCGTTCAGAGTTATAATCCCGATATACATGCTAAATAAAAGGTACAACTTCCTTAAGTTTTGTCCATGAGTGTATATTGGTTATCTCGTGTGTCTTCAATAAAGGTCACTGTAATATCGTTCAGAGTTATAATCCCGATATACATGCTAAAAGGTACAACTTCCTTAGGTTTTGTCCATGAGTATATATTGGTTATCTCGTGTGTCTTCAATAAAGATCACTGTAATATCTTTAAGAGTTATAATCCCGATATACATGCTAAAAGGTACAACTTCCTTAGGTTTTGTCCATGAGTATATATTGGTTATCTCGTGTGTCTTCAATAAAGATCACTGTAATATCTTTAAGAGTTATAATCCCGATATACATGCTAAATGGTACAACTTCCTTAAGTTTTGTCCATGAGTGTATATTGGTTATCTCGTGTGTCTTCAATAAAGGTCACTGTAATAACTTTCAGAGTTATAATCCCGATATACATGCTAAATGGTACAACTTCCTTAGGTTTTGTCCATGAGGGGAAGGTAGGTTGAATAAAGAAAATAGGTAGAGAATAAAATAAAGATGATATAGAGGACATATTAGAACTTAGAAGCAGCTTGTTGTCAAATTGGCGAAACGTCCCATAAATGATGGGTTGAATAAGCTAATCGTTAGGCGCAATGAAAGTGGATTAACTTGTAAAAAATCCGGACATGCGTAATCAGTGGTTAGACCCTACCAGATTTGTTTTTAGAGATATTTTTTAGGGTTAAATAAACTTTGATCTGGTGTCTGTTTGTGAAGGAATTTACGATAGGATACAATCTCTCAATAAATTGAAAAATGTATTCTTCAAATATGCCAAGCTCTCTATTTAATCAAAGGTGGGTTTTACTCATCAAGGAATTGTAAGGAAATTAACTTCTTACACACCCAGCTTACTCCCCAGACCTTACTCTATCAGATTACCACCTTTTTGCCTCGACGAGGCATTTCCTTGTGGGAAGATACACGTCAAAATTACCAACGAAGTGGAAATGCAGATCAAGAATTTCTTGCTTTTATTCTTATAAAATAGTAAAAATTTGAAATTATCGAAAATGAGTAGAAAGGATAGGTTGATCATAGACATGATATTTCATAGTTCGTAGAAAAATGTTTCTCCCAAAAAATATCTGAAGAAGAAGATCAAGATAAGAAGAATCAGTTTTACAATAGAAGGAATTGCCAGATAACATTTCTAAGAAGATGTGGGATGGTTGCATGCGTGTTGGTGTGGCTTGTGGAAAGACCGCTGATAAAATTATATTTATTTTTATAAAAAAAAATAAATTTATTTAAAACCTCGAAATATATAGAGAGGAAAGAAGTAACGGCCGCTGGAAGCAAGCCTTGTTGTTCGAACGACGCGCGTGGCAAGAGTCCCGGATGCCGCCCGCGCATGCGTAGTGAGGTGTTCTCTCAGCTCGCGGTTACCGAGGCGTAGTGAAGCTTTGTCCCAGTTCACGCTCGCTGAGGCAAAGTGTGGTCGCCATAAAGATATAAAAGCTAAGTGCGACGATTTTCTTTAATAAAGAGGTAAAAGCCTTGCAAGCTTTCGTACAATAACCTTCTTCAAGAAGGCTGTAATACGAATACAAGAGCTTGTATTATAGCCTGTTGAAGGAGGTTATTGTCTGAAAGCTCACCAAGCTTATACCTCTTTAATAAAGAAATTCGTCGCAGTTAACTTTTATATAACTTTTTTATTATCCCTAGTACACATGGTACAGGCCATGATAATCATGGTGGGTAGTTAGCGACTGCTTTTATTGTAAATGCACCACATGTCTACACATGTGAAAAGTAGTTCGACTTGTGCACTTACAATTATGCCAGAGCCCCAGTTTGGTTACTTGTACTCACTGGTGATGTTGAACTTTTGCAAGAATCGGGAGCCATTGGAACATTTTTTTAATTAGAAAAAAAGCCCAATGTGTGGGATTCTATTCTGGGTCGTAGCGGTCGAAAACCAATGGTTTAGACCACTCTCTCGTCCACCGACTCCCGTTTCATATAACTAAAGTCACTTAGCGGTGATGCCAAAAAGAGAAAAAATGTCTACAAATTAAAAAAATCCATATTGAGTTGATATTCATTCCGACCAATGATTCAATATACAGTTACGAGCGTCATGCGTTCTTCATCTCTTAATTCTTCAGTTTTCATCTCTGTCACCGTTTGCTTTTTTTTTTGGAATGGCGCTCTCCTATTGGTTGGCTACGATCACGCCACCTTTGCCCCCCCCCCCCCCCCCCCCCCCATCATGCCCCCCCCACTCGCTTTTTCGTTTTTGTAACTATTGTGTTGGAGCGGGTCGCTCCTTAAATAAATGCATATATTAGTTAATAACTAAATGGAATCCTCTCTTTCTTTTTCCCAGTAAGAGACGCCTACGGAAGCCAACAGTACATAGACAGATAAAGCACATAGGCTATAGTTATTAACTAATATATGCATTTATTTAAGGCGCCAATTTATAATTGTAACAAATAGTTTTTGAATAAAAACATTCAATCGGGTAAAACACGGGCGTTGCCCGGGTCATTCGGCTAGTATTAGCTATATTCGAAACATTTTGGCGCCAAAACTAAACAGCGCCATCTGTCGGGGGTCGAGAGAACTAAGCGATGTAAACACAAAGATGTACGAGGGGCGACGACTCACATGTGGGTCACACGCGAGGTCACGTGACGGCGACCACACCCAGGTGGATGCATCTTATTGGATGGCAGAGTAGAGTTAGCATCATTAGCCCACACAGTATCTGGGGTGTGACTAACTATTGGAGAGATATCAAAAACTTGCTGGTTTCTTGTTTCATGCTACTGTTTTTTATTTTGGCTTATCCCTAGTACACGTGGTACAGGCCATGATAATCATGGTGGGTAGAAGTAGGCAACTGCTTTTACTGTAAGTGCACCACATGTCTACACATTTGAAAATCAGTTCGACTTTGTACTTACAAATATTCCAGAGTCCCCGTTTGGTTATTTGCAATCGCTGGTGAAATTAGACTTCTGCAAGAATTGGGGCCATTGGAGCATTTTTTTTAAATCAGAAAAAAAGTGCCCAATGTGGGAATCGAACCCGGGTCGTAGCGGTCGAAAATCAACGGTTTCCAGAGCCCTGTTTGGTTATTTGCAATCGCTGGTGGGATTAGACTTCTGCAAGAATTGGGGCCCATTGGAACATTTTTTTATCAGAAAAAAAGTGCCCAATGTGGGAATCGAACCCGGGTCGTAGCGGTCGAAAATCAACGGTTTCCAGAGCCCTGTTTGGTTATTTGCAATCGCTGGTGGGATTAGACTTCTGCAAGAATTGGGGCCATTGGAGCATTTTTTAAGTCCGAAAAAAAAAGTGCCCAATGTGGGAATCGAACCCGGGTCGTAGCGGTCGAAAATCAACGGTTTAGACCATCCTCCCACCGACCTCCTACTGTTAAACTCCTGCAACACGTTTATAAGATAATGCTCTTCTGATGGTATACATTATTTTAAACACAAGGCAATAACGCGCCATCTATATAACACTGAATAAAGCTATCAAGCACGAATTTTTCTTTTCCATATATAAACAAAACGTCCTACTCTCATTTATTACGATGAATAAATATATTGGGATGGCCTGGCTCATCAGTAGTAAACCCTTTCAGCGGTTTCGTCACTTTAATCTACCATACCGATTTTGTTTAGAGTTTTTACTATTGTATTGGATGATTCTATTTGTCTATTGCACATTGAAGGACTGAATCTTTGATATTCAATAAAAAATATGGAAAATTAAACATTGGAAACAAGAGAATTACAATTTTATAATGTAGAGTATAACCTTATACATGGAGACATGGACCTTTTTTCAGCCAAGGACGTCCTATTTCTGGAAATTTTTAAATTATGAGTCCGGGGACGACTTCTGAATATACCGTGGATTTCAGTACAAAATTGAAACTGTTTTTGACGTTATGTTTCTTTTTGAAATAAAACAATTTTCTACTGCCCTTACTGCAATGATAAAATAAGGATTGGAATTTTAACGCGATATCTATAAAAATGTCCTCAAACCATTTATCCATAGTTTCCTTAAATAATTTCGTCAATGATTTCATTAAAGTGCAGGATACACACTCATAGAAAAATCTTAAAGAAGTTAAAAAGCCTTTTATGTCGACGTTCATCTATTTTTTTTTAAGGAAACGGAAGCACTTTTGTTCACACTTGGTTATCTCGTGTGTTTTCAATAAAGGTCACTGTTATATGATACTAGCCGAATGACCCGGGAAACGCCCGTGTTTTACCCGATTGAATGTTTTTATTCAAATACTATTTGTTACAATTATAAATTGGCGCCTTATATAAATGCATATATTAGTTAATAACCATAGCCTATGTGCTTTATCTGTCTATGTACTGTTGGCTTCCGTAGGCGTCTCATACTGGGAAAAAGAAAGTGAGGATTCCATTTAGTTATTAACTAATATATGCATTTATTTAAGGAGCGACCCGCTCAAACACAATAGTTACAAAAAGAAAAAGCGAGTGGGGGAGGCATGATGGGGGGTGGGGGCAAAGGTGGCGTGATCGTAGCCAACCAATAGGAGGGTGCCATTCCAAAAAAAAAAAAAAAGCAAACGGTGACAGAGTTGATTAGGAGATGAGGAATGACGCTCGTAACTGTATATAGAATACATTCTAAAAGGTACAACTTCCTTAAGTTTTGTCAATTAGTGTATAAGTAAAAAAAAAAACAGCCTAATTTTGGCGAGAGGTTACTTTGAGCTATGCAAAGCTATCTCTCTATTCATAATGAACACAAACAATAAGCACCATTTTTTGACCGTCTCTTACAACTAGCAGACTGGAGTCGTAAAACTGTTGTAAGGTATCTGTTAGTAGGGACTCGATTATTGTATTTTCAAAGAAGAGGTTGGGGCGACTACACTTTGCTTCAGCGAGCGCGAACTGGGACAAAGCTCCACTACACACAGGGGCAGTGGACGGCCTCGGCAACCGCGAGCGTCAACCTGACTACGCATGCGCGCGGGACGTCATCAGAGACTCTGGCCACTCACGCGGTAAACATCTAGGCTAGCTCCAACGGCCGTTACTTCAACCGTTACTCCTTTTCTCTTTATATATTTCTGGCTTTAAATAAATTAATTTTAATTATAATTTTATCAGCGGCCTTTCCACAAGCCACACCAACACATCACGCAACAATTATCCTACAAGGTCAAATGAATCGCGCTTATTTTTAGCGTCCATTTTGACACACACACGGGCAGGATATGTAATATTTCTTTTTATAGATCACTATTCTTATGTTCAAGCTGCAGGTACATAATCTCTGATGGCGGTAGGAGTTGTTAACAATGGGTTGCTAGGACCTTGACAATTGGATCGTTCTGGAATTGGTAAGTAGAATCATTAATCACCACAGTAACGTTTAGCCATTGTCTCCGCAGTGTGGGAGTATGGTGTCTGTGTCCAGTCAACTTACCGGTGTCGTCCGACGTGACATCGTCCCCGCCAGACTCGCTAGCCGCGGAGTAATACTCCTGCAGGCTGGGGGTGAGACGGCCGCTGTGTCGACGGAAAGTTTCTACGAAGGTCTCGAGCTGGGACTCGAGCTGAGCCGACGTTAACGGCATCACGGGTCTGTCGCACACATCGTCTTTGCATTGTTAAGGTAGATGGTAGAAGACAAACACATCACCTTTACATTGGAGTGTAGACAAACACACTAGCAGAACACAAGAGAGTTCACTTATATGCCATCATGGAACTTGATTCACATCATCTACCTTTTGTCATATACCATCACAGAACCTATTCTCACATCACACACACATCAACGGTCTGTTATATACCATCACGGAATTTGTATCACATCATCAACGGTCTGTTATATACCATCACGGAACTTGTCTCACATCATCTACGTTCTGTTATATACCATCACGGAACTTGTCTCACATCATCTACTGTCTGTTATATACCATCACAGAACTTGTCTCACATCATCCACGGTTTGTTATATACCATCACAGAACTTGTCTCACATCATCAACGGTCTGTTATATACCATCACAGAACTTGTCTCATAGCATCTACCCTTTGTCATATACCATCACGGAACTTGTCTCACATCATCAACGGTCTGTTATATACCATCACAGAACTTGTCTCATAGCATCTACCCTTTGTCATATACCATCACAGAACTTGTCTCACATCATCAACGGTCTGTGATATACCATCACGGAACTTGTCTCACATCATCTACCCTTTGTCATATACCATCACAGAACTTGTCTCACATCATCAACGGTCTGTTATATACCATCACAGAACTTGTCTCACATCATCAACGGTCTGTTATATACCATCACGGAACTTGTCTCATAGCATCTACCCTTTGTCATATACCATCACAGAACTTGTCTCACATCATCAACGGTCTGTGATATACCATCACGGAACTTGTCTCACATCATCTACCCTTTGTCATATACCATCACAGAACTTGTCTCACATCATCCACGGTCTGTCATATACCATCACAGAACTTGTCTCACATCATCAACGGTCTGTTATATACCATCACGGAACTTGTCTCACATAATCTACCCTTTGTCATATACCATCACAGAACTTGTCTCACATCATCAACGGTCTGTGATATACCATCACAGAACTTGTCTCACATCATCTACCCTTTGTCATATACCATCACAGAACTTGTCTCACATCATCAACGGTCTGTTATATACCATCACAGAACTTGTCTCATAGCATCTACCCTTTGTCATATACCATCACAGAACTTGTCTCACATCATCAACGGTCTGTTATATACCATCACAGAACTTGTCTCATAGCATCTACCCTTTGTCATATACCATCACAGAACTTGTCTCACATCATCAACGGTCTGTGATATTCCATCACGGAACTTGTCTCACATCATCTACCCTTTGTCATATACCATCACAGAACTTGTCTCACATCATCAACGGTCTGTTATATACCATCACGGAACTTGCTTTACATCTTAACTGGTGGAATCGACACATAAAAAGAACACACCTCAACAAAAACAAATACACCTATATCTCGCTTTGCTTCGGGGTTACGTTCCAAAAAAAAAAAAAAACACGACGCAAAGTGAAAATATGTGAAGGCGCAATCAAAAACAAAGGTGTTACCATATTTTTTGAAAAAAAAAAAATTAAAGCCTCGAATCCTAAAACAATGCATCTTCGAAAATCTAACGACGCACAGTGAAAATCAGTAAAAATTAAGCAGCGACGCAATTTCGAAAAAAAAAAAAAAAAACGCAAAACGAAACGACGCAAAGCGAGGTTTTGGTGTATTTAAAAAGAATATAAAACCACAACCACATTTTATCCAAACAAACCCCGACCTTAGTTATTTAATAATAATTAACGCTAATATTCTATATCTATATATAATTATATAAAAAAGAAGAGATTAGCATTCCTTAATATCACCAAAGTTAATTAAGAAATATAAAATTATATTAAACATTTTCTTTACAGCAAAACATATCGAAATGTGGAGGGCTATAAACACACTTTAGTTAAAAGTAAAAAAATATATATATTTTTAAAAATTTCACAGAGTTAATTAACAAACTATCGACTGCTTTATATTAAAAACTCAGCCGAAACTTAGAAAAAAAAAAGTAATTTATAACTATTCAAGATGGCGACTAACTGATCAATCGCTATTTAGAGGAAAAGAAACGAAAGTTGAAAATATTGACTTAAAAATAAGTTTAAAAACTACGCACGATGTGTTTGTTCTAAATGTAGAAAGTGGTGCCGGATCTCTTAAAATAAATAAGAAAATATGATTACATCTTATAGACAAAACTTAAGGAAGTGGAAAGTCTTTATTGCCGCTGGTCATCTATTTTTTTTTTTTTTGAAGGAGACAGAAGCAATTTTGTTCAGAGACTATGTTATCCTGTCACTGTAATATCCTTCAGAGTTATATATAATCCCGATCTATATGCTAAAAGGTACAACTTCTTTAAGTTTTGTCCATGAGTATATATTGGTTATCTCGTGTGTCTTCAATAAAGGTCACTGTAATATCCTTCAGAGTTATTGTCTGAATCCCGATATAAATGCTAAAAGGTACAAATTCTTTAAGTTTTGCCCATGAGTGTATATTGGTTATCTCGTGTGTCTTCAATAAAGGTCACTGTAATATCTTTCAGAGTTATTGTCTGAATCCCGATATACATGTTAAAAGGTACGGATTCTTTAAGTTTTGTCCATGAGTGTATATTGGTTATCTCGTTTGTCTTCAATAAAGATCACTGTAATATCTTTCCGAGTTATTGTCTGAATCCCGATATACATGCTAAAAGGTACAAATTCTTTAAGTTTTGTCTATGAGTGTAATTGTGAAGACCTGATAGTAAGAAATTACTCTTAAAGATGTTTTTGATTGGAATTAGAAAATGTGAAATTGCTACAAAAAGGATAAATGTACCAGCTCAGGTAGCGAAATTGAGATAGTGGAATTTACTGATCGTTGCTGATAGTTTTCACCAACTATCGGAATAAATATCTGTTACGACTCTATGACAACCTTGTTTGATGGTTGAGGTACAGCCTGCATTACAATGACGAGGGCCAATATCCTCGAAACAGGTACAGAATTGCTAGTTCCTTTTTTTTATATAAAGAAATGATATCGGCCCCAATATTCAGGAGAATAAAACAAAATAAACGTTTAGTTGATATTTATTCCGCTAGATGGCACAAGCGATCATCAAAGATTTAGTTAATTTAATGATATTGCCACGTGGTAAAATTATGAAAGACAAACTCCAGTATGATATAGCCATTTATTTAAAGCAAGAACAACAACTCGCTACAATATTTTGTTTGCAATCCAGAACTATGAAGAGAACTATTGTAATAATGATGCACCATGATGCACTAGCGCGCCATCTGTTATTAAAATTCGAAACTATTTTAAAGGCGTAAGATTCTTTTTGAAATTAAACAATTTCTACTTCCCTTACTGCAATGGAAAAATTAATGGGAAGGCCTGACTCATCAGTGGTGAACCCTCCCAGCGGTTTCGCCAGTTTAATCTACCATACCGCTGTTATATTGCATTTTTGGAACTTCCTTTTATAGTGATACTGATGCTAGACTCTTGGAATGGGTATGATACCACTAAGAATGATTAAAAAAAAAACAATGAGAGAAGTTTACAGAGTAACAATATATAAACATAAAAAAATGATACTCTGTTAATAAAATAATAAATACTTGGCTACAATATTTTGTTTGCAATCCAGAACTATGAAGGGAAATATTGTATAATTTTACAAACACATATATTATTTAAAATACGCTGAAAATTCAAATACCACAGTATAACCTCTATGAGAGGACACTCCAGCTAGAGGACACCTCTCTACACAAAGGATAGTTTTCATTATAAAATTACCATTTTTACTATTTAGCAACTCACACACACACACAAAGCCTTTATTAAGACATTAGTCTTATACAGATTCTCCGTACAAGGTGCAATATCAGGAAAAGAGCAGCACAGGAAACCAGTAGTTCCGCAACTATATACAATTATTAGTAATAACACGATGGCCCCTCGGTGTTTCGTCATCATTCTGAGGTGTAAGAACAATAGCTTCCAAGTCTATTTAGCAACTCTCAGGTAAGAGAACACCTCTTCATAAAGGACACTTTTGCTCTTCAATTAGGTGTTGTCTTTTACAGGGAGGTAGTTCTACTGTATCATAATACCTATATAATTTAGATAGACATTTTACTGGGATGATATATTGGTCTATAGAAATAAAGGTCACCTCTCCCTTCAAAATCGACGATAAAACTAAGTTCCATCTATTGACCGTCTCCGCAAGCTAACGGACTCGGGTCGGTGACAAAACCATTACACCAGTTAACAAAATCTTTCAGGGTGTTTCAATTAAACAGGAATATAAACCGGTATATACACTCATAGACAAAACTTAAGGAAGTTGTACCTTTTAGCATGTATATCGGGATTATAACTCTGAAAGATATTACAGTGACCTTTATTGAAGACACACGAGATAACCAATATACACTCATAGACAAAACTTAAGGAAGTTGTACCTTTTAGCATGTATATCGGGATTATAACTCTGAAAGATATTACAGTGACCTTTATTGAAGACACACGAGATAACCAATATACACTCATAGATAAAACTTAAGGAAGTTGTACCTTTTAGCATGTATATCGGGATTATAACTCTGAAAGATATTACAGTGACCTTTATTGAAGACACACGAGATAACCAATATACACTCATAGATAAAACTTAAGGAAGTTGTACCTTTTAGCATGTATATCGGGATTATAACTCTGAAAGATATTACAGTGACCTTTATTGAAGACATAAGAGATAACCAATATACACTCATGGACAAAACTTAAGGAAGTTGTACCTTTTAGCATGTATATCGGGATTATAACTATGAAAGATATTACAGTAACCTTTATTGAAGACACACGAGATAACCAATATACACTCATAGACAAAACTTAAGTAAATTGTACCTTTTAGCATGTATATCGGGATTATAACTCTGAAAGATATTACAGTGATCTTTATTAAAGACATAAGAGATAACCAATATACACTCATGGACAAAACTTAAGGAAGTTGTACCTTTTACCATGTATATCGGGATTAAATCTCTGAAAGATATTACAGTGATCTTTATTGAAGACACATGAGATAACCAATATACACTCATGGACAAAACTTAAGGAAGTTGTACCTTTTAGCATGTATATCGGGATTATAACTCTGAAAGATATTACAGTGACCTTTATTGAACACACGAGATAACCAATACTTTCCACTTCTTTAAGCTTTATCCATGAGTGTAATTCAAGATAACACAATGTTTCAAATAAATGAAATACGGATTTATATCAGTCTTCAAAACATATTGAATATAAAATTTAATGTAAATTCATATATGTTGACTTTGCTTAGAATTATTAATGAAACTGATTCCAATAATTATTAATTAAACATTATATTTATTGATTTACAAGAGAGAGAGAACAAAATATAAAAGGGAAACTCATATTTAAAAAAGGAACTTTTTTTCTGTTTCGGTTAGCGCCTATTTACCTGTGAGCTTACACACACTCTGTGGAACAATTAATTAATATATATACAACAATATATGCTGGAGGAATATACATACTTAATCTCATCCATACATTAAATATACGAATATATTTTTGTCAAATATTTCTAGAATTTTGGGTTTCGGGGGAGGACATCATTGTTAATCTCTCCATACCCAATAAACCATTACCTACAAATGGATCTGTAAAAGAAAAAAAAACATCGATTTTTATTAACTTTCCTAATAATTGTGCTAAACAGAAATTTCTGATATCGAGAAAAAAAAATTGCAAACAAATTTACATATAGGCATGCAATAAACAATAGGCGCTCGCGCATGCGCCAGATTTCCTTTAATCAAAAGATCTATTGAATGGCGCCTTCTAGAACGGACGATCGGACGGCGGGCGGGCAAACAGTCTCTTCTGCAAAGAATTCTTTTTCGTCCGAAAGATAAAAAAAAACATTAGTTGACAGTTGTCGCGACCCCTTTCCTTTTCCGGGTCAAGGCGCTCTTTAATCTTGGGCGATGACGTCATTGGACCACGTGACGCCACCTGATTGGCTGGGATGATGACGTGATCTTTAAACAAGAAGAATTCTTCCTCTTTATTCCCCCGACGCATTTTTTTTTGTGTGGGAAACTTTATTTGACTTCTTTATTTAGAATGCTGACAATTTTTTTCTTCTTGAAAACTATTTTAAATTTGAAAAATGTGAGGAATCTCAAACTAATATGGAGATTGGGTTTTTTTCTTCAGTTTTGTGAATAGCCCATTCGGCTTGCTTAAGAATGCTTTTTTTTTTTCAGATATTCTTCAATCTGTGCTGAAATGGCATTCTGCAGCTTCGCGGAGTTAGGATAAGATCTGAGAAAGTGATGTACGCATCACATAGCCGGATGGATAAATTGTAGGAAACGGTTTAGCAAAGTTCTAGTTTTGGCTGTTTGAAGTAAGCTTCATTGAGGAATTTTGAAATTTTTTGAATAATTCTCAGATTGCGCCATAAGTGTTGTACTTCAGGAATGAGTGATTGGGGAATTTCTGAAGCTTGAATCTGGTAGTGTGAAGCTTTGCGGTTGCACAGGTTGCGCTTCGTGATTCTCTTTGTGAAGCAGTCTAAGCATTTAGTAGTCTATGGGTCAATTTTTCTTGAACAGTTTTTGCCTTCCAATAGGAGGAATTTTCGGATATCATTGCTAAGAAGAAATGAAAGCTAACGACGACGAAATTTTTTATTAAAGATATATAAGCTTGACTATAGCTTTTTTGGACAATAAGATCCTTCAATAAGCTGTAATACGAATACCTTTTTGCCTTCTTGTTATTTGCAAGCTCAATGAGAGCAGGTGGTAGAGGGGCTAGACGTGCCGTGACTATAAGCTTAGCAGCAGAAGTACACGTGCTGACCCTTGTTAAGATTGGCTTTGCCCATTTTCCTCGGGGTCCCAGGGCTTTGAATCTGGTAGTGCGAAGCTTTGCGGCGACATAGGTTGCGCCTCGTGATTCTCTCTGTACAGCAGTCTAGGCATTTATCAGTCCACGGGTCAGCTATTCTTGAACAGACTTTGCCTTACAATAGAAGGAATCTTCGGATATCATTGCTAAGAAGAGTTAGAAAGCTAACGACGAGTTTATTCTTTATTAAAGATATATAAGATTGGCTAGAGCTTTTTCGGACAATAATGTCTTTCAAAAGGTTGTATTACGAATACCTTCTTGCCTTCTTGTTATTTGCAAGCTCAACGAGAGCAGAAGGTATAGCGGGGGCTAGCCGTGCCGTTACCGAAAGCTCAGTAGCAGAAGTAGACGTGCTGACCGTTGTTAAGATTGGCTTTGATCAGTTTCCTCGTGGTTCCAGGGCTTTGAAAGATGCAGGCTCCATCTTCAGGAATACCGTGTCGAAACGAACCTCGGAGCGATGAGTCATCCTCAGGATCTTGAGATACGGAGCACAGCTATTATGGTCATATATTGGGCGATTTGGATGAAGGTGGAGTTCGAAGTTACTTCCTCCACGCGACAGAGATTCTTTAGAGTAATTCTCTTGATTCCCTGACTTTGAGTTGACTGGTAGTTTGCAGGACGTCGTATATGGGAGCGATGACCTAGAGGCTGTATACATGTCGAAATAGCTTTAATCTGCTGCGTAGAGAGGCCTAGAACATGCTTGGTAGCTTTTTTGCAGTTCGGACATCTTTCAGGATTGCCAGAGCTCGATGAAAATATTTGAATGTAATTTTACTGTCCTATAAGTTTATGTCCATAGTTTTCTTGAAAACCATTTCTGAGATACCACCCTTCAGTGCTGCATATATAAGCAGAATCGTCCAATACAGTATTAGAGCTCTGAGAAGCGGTCTGGTGGATTAAATTGGCGAAACCGCTGGGAGGGTTCACCACTGATAAGCCAAGCCCTTCCAATATATTTTTTCATCACAGTAAGGACAGTAGAAGTTTGTATTATGTATAAAAGAAACATTCGTGCTTTTAAACCCTTTCATTTTATATGTATAGATGGCGCGTTATTGCTTTGTGTTATCTTTCAGGATATATAATAGGTTCAAGTTTAGATCTGCAGTCTCGACAACTGCATAGACGGCAGGAGATTCTGAATGGACTTCTTTGGTGCTGTGGCGTGAAGGTGTTGAGAATTTCTGGCTGTTTAAGAAGGATGGGATTTGATGGTTTGCTATGCAAGCTTGGAAAGGGATTGAGTAGATGCATTATTGACTGATTCCGTTACACAGGCGCGGAATGCTCGCACATAGAAAACTCAAGGGAGGAGTTTGTATTTCCACGTCAGATATGCCGGGTTGGGTTCAGCTACTCATTCTCAAGGACCGGCGACATGATCTCGTAGCGCTTCGCTTGAGATGCTTTGAGTCATTGGAAATCAACTTGCGACCCCTGGCAGGGAAAACTTCAGGTTTGGGCGAAGAGTAAATATGAAAGAAGGCTTGATGTTGTCCACATCTATGATATTGGCAACCATGAGATCCCCTAGTTCTAACTATGAATTGCAACTCTCTTCGCTGCACACCGTATTGTAAGCACTTACTATCGAGCAATGGATAAGAGGACGAATGGTCGACGCCATAGTACAACTACGACTGGGGATCGAATCCCTCTTCTAACAAATTTTTCTTGGAGAGGGTCGGTGGAAGGATGGTCAAAACCGTTAGTTTTCGAACCCTACGACCCGGGTTCAATTCCTGCATTGGGCACTTTTTTTATGTTTAAAAAAAAATGCTCCAATGGCCCCCGATTCTTGCAAAAGTCCAACCCCACCAGCGAGTGCAAGTAACCAAACGGGGCTCTGGCACATTTGTAAGTGCAAAGTCGAACTGTCTTTCACATAGCGATACATGTGGTGCACTTACAGTAAAAGCAGTCGCCAACTTCTACCCACCATGATTATCATGGCCTGTACCCCGTGTAATAGGGATAAGCAAAAAAAAAAAAAACATTTTTTCTGCTTCAATGGCTCCTGATTCTTACACAAATCCAACCTCACTAATGAGTACAAGTAACCAAACGGGGCTCTGGTACCAGTGTAAGTACAAAAATTCCAACTTCTTTCTACATGTGGAGGCATGTAGTGCACTTACAGTAGATGACAGTTGTTGGTTGCTGTTTTCTATCCTAAAAATATGGAAAAGATATGCAACCAAAATTAAAGTTTACTACCACAAGATTACAAAAAAAATATATTTTTTAAGAGTTCTAATATTTACATACATCTCACTTTTTAAGAGTTCTAATATTTACATACATCTCACTTTTTTATATCAACGAATTTCTCAATTCTACTATATACAAAACACAGAGTATAATACAAAATAGATTATTATACGACTACAACAGTCACTAACTACCCTACCATGATTATCATGGCCTGTGTCACGTTACTTGGGATAAATGAAATATAGGTTAGTAGGGGAATTGTGTGTGGGTGAAGGACTTTGGTTGTCAACATATTTTGCTTCTTTCTAATTTAACTGCTGTCTCATTTACACATATTCTGATGCTGTAAAAATGTAAGAGGGTGGTTTTCATGCGTTAGAAAGGGTACCTCTCCCTTTAAAAGTGCATTAAAATATTGTTACACCAAGATGCAGCTTTGCAGGGTCGTCGACCTTGGTTTCTTCCTTCTTGGTGTTATACACGTTTCCCGAGCGAGTTTCCATAGTCAAAGCAAATAAATAAAAGTGAATAAAAATAAATTACCTTTTAAAGTTATTCTGTTTATTTTTCGTTGTCTTCCTCGTAGGTCATGATCGCAATCTCGTCCAGGTCCTCTCTCGCTCCAATAACCAATCAAGATATATATACAATAACAATATTACAAAAGGAATGAAACTATAAAACGGAATGATAATCTAAATAATCTGTTTTAAATAAATATTAAATATCATAGAATATTTTGAATAAATGTAAGGCGCATTAAAATTGATGCAACAATATACACTTATTTAATCCCTCAGTGCAGAGCGTAACATGGTACATCCAACACCAGCTTTTGAAATTCATACAAAGCCAAACTGTATTCCATAGACATTGGATTATGGATCTCATCAATACAGGGTTGGTTTCAACTGCACTCATGGACAAAATTAAGAAAGTTGTACCTTTTACCATGTATATCAGGATTATAACTCTGAAAGATATTACAGTGACCTTTATTGAAGACACACGAGATAACCAATATACACTCATAGACATAACTTAAGGAAGTTGTACCTTTTATCATGTATATCGGGATTATAACTCTGAAAGATATTACAGTGACCTTTATTGAAGATACACGAGATAACCAATATACACTCATGGACAAAACTTAAGGAAGTTGTACCTTTTATCATGTATATCAGGATTATAACTCTGAAAGATATTACAGTGACCTTTATTGAAGATACACGAGATAACCAATATACACTCATGGACAAAACTTAAGGAAGTTGTACCTTTTATCATGTATATCGGGATAATAACTCTGAAATATATTACAGTGACCTTTATTGAAGACACACGAGATAACCAATATACACTCATAGACATAACTTAAGGAAGTTGTACCTTTTATCATGTATATCGGGATTATAACTCTGAAAGATATTACAGTGACCTTTATTGAAGATACACGAGATAACCAATATACACTCATGGACAAAACTTAAGGAAGTTGTACCTTTTATCATGTATATCAGGATTATAACTCTGAAAGATATTACAGTGACCTTTATTGAAGATACACGAGATAACCAATATACACTCATGGACAAAACTTAAGGAAGTTGTACCTTTTATCATGTATATAGGGATTATAACTCTGAAAGATATTATAGTGACCTCTTTAATGAAGACACATGAGATAACCAAGTGTGTATACACTCATGGACAAAACTTAAGGAAGTTGTACCTTTTAGCATGTATATCGGGATTATAACTCTGAAAGATATTACAGTGACCTTTTTTGAAGACACACGAGATAACCAATATACACTCATGGGCAAAACTTAAGAAAGTTGTACCTTTCAACATGTATATCAGGATTCAGACAATAACTCTTGAAATATATTACAGTGACCTTTATTGAAGACACACGAGATAACCAATATACACTCATGGACAAAACTTAAGAAAGTTGTACCTTTTAGCATGTATATCGGGATTATAACTCTGAAAGATATTACAGTGACCTTTATTGAAGACACACGAGATAATCAATATACACTCATTGTTGAATTTGAAAAAAAAAAAATAAATGTGGGGAAGGTCAATCTTACCCAGATTGAAAATAGAGATTCACCAGTTGTGTTTGCACAAGTTGTAGAAATAAAATTTAACAAAAATGGCCTAAATATATATTTTATTTTGCTTATCAAAAATGACTGGGCAATAAAAATAAATAAACAGATAAAAAGGGTGATAATCAAATTGGCCAAAAGGTTAGATATATTTAAAATTAGAATAAACAAAACGAGTGATACAAGTTAAATATACATACAAACAAATAATGTAGAGAGCAAAATAACTTGGGTTGGAAAGGCAAAATCTTTTTCAATCAAAGTTTAAAAATACTTATCTAAGCTTCTGTTTATAAAAAACAAATCTTCTTTTCGATTCTGTCGATAAATTTGATCTTGAGTTCACTTGAGATAATTTTTCACTTGAGATAATTATCCGGTTTAATTCTTCTGTTCCATAACAAGAAACTATATCGCAACCCACTTAATTGGTGCGCAATTCTATAACGACGCTCTTCGCGTTCTCTTCTTTGTTTCATTCACACGTGGTTACTCATTCCTTCTGAGGCAGGGAGCTCATATTTCCCAGAGCTCGTATTTCCCCGGTGCTGCCGTTTGTCCTTTCTTCTTTTTTCTCCCCGTCGCCGCGCATAGGTGCTCGCGCATGGGATGGGGGGCGATGTCTTGTTTGTTTACAAATTTTGCTCCTTCCATTCTTTATTCCTTTCCACCCATTAAGAGAAAGAGGAAACAAAAATAAAATAAAAATATATATACATAATAATAATAGGGGAAAATCTATAAAGCATACAATTATAAATTATCTATTTTTAACACTCATGGACAAAACTTGAGGAAGTTGTACCTTTTAGCATGTATATCAGGATTCAGACAATAACTCTTGAAAGATATTACAGTGACCTTTATTGAACACACAAGAGATAACCAAATGTAAACAAATTTGCCTGTCTCCTTTAAAAATAAAACAGATAACCGCGTAATCGAAATATGAAACTTCCTTAAGTTTTGCCCATAACAGTGTACATAACATCCTACGAGAGTAGCTATCAAATCGGTAGAATTTTTCAAAAAAGGTGTTTGAGTTTTACGTTTTGTATTGGGATGATAAATAAGTTTGTGTATATATATTTTATGCAGTTTTAAAAGGAGAGGTGATACCTCTTTCTGGTATATATATGCCTATGTAGAGAGGATCCCATTGCAAGTAGTTTCTACTTTTTTGAAAACCTTATCTTTAAGGCTCTGATGACTCAATGATAGATAGGTTGCTCGGAAGAAGATAACTAGGCGAAAATAGTGGCTGAATATTTTGAAGACACAAGAAGAAAGACATTTGAAAATTATCCCCCATGTGTTTCTTTTGAACGAAAAGTCGAAATTTATTTTAAGGAGAAATAACGATTATTTCTAACCTTAGTGATGAAGTATGAAAGGATGAACTGTGAAGAGTAATGATAAACGGAAAAATAGAGTGTCCAGGGATGGGAGGAGAACTCCGGAGAAATCGCCACTCACTGAAATACACAGATGACCCACGGAAGAAAATAAAAAAGCTCCACTTTGGAGAACACGGCAATGCTGATTGGATCTTCCTTTCACATATCCCGTACCCAGTTAGCGATCGTTCTGTAACGGTGTATATTGATTGACAGAGAATAAAGTTTTACCCCTCGTCTCTGACATTTAAAACTAATTGCGCTAATTGACTTTTAAAGGCTCTTCGATAATTAAATTCCAATTAACTCTATAATTACATATTGTCAAGATACCGCTTATTAATCCATACATTCCTACACCCAGGACTGACTCTCAAAATGAACATTGTTTCACTATTCCAAGGCTGTTTGTACTTATTTCCTTAGTTTATAAGGAGTAATTGGTAGTGTTTCCTGTTGTCGGGAACATCACACAAAGGTAGGACTGTTAACATTTAGCTGGGCTTAGTAGGACAGCAGCCTTCATGTCTAGGGTACCAGGAGTACAAGACATCCTTAGTAGGACAGCAGCCTTCATGTCTAGGGTACCAGGAGTACAAGACATCCTTAGTAGGACAACCGCCTTCATGTCTAGGGTACCAGGAGTACAAGACATACTTAGTAGGACAGCAGCCTTCATATCTAGGGTACCAGGAGTACAAGACATCCTTAGTAGGACAGCAGCCTTCATATCTAGGGTACCAGGAGTACAAGACATACTTAGTAGGACAGCAGCCTTCATGTCTAGGGTACCAGGAGTACAAGACATACTTAGTAGGACAGCAGCCTTCATGTCTAGGGTACCAGGAGTACAAGACATACTTAGTAGGACAGCAGCCTTCATATCTAGGGTACCAGGAGTACAAGACATACTTAGTAGGACAGCAGCCTTCATGTCTAGGGTACCAGGAGTACAAGACATCCTTAGTAGGACAGCAGCCTTCATATCTAGGGTACCAGGAGTACAAGACATCCTTAGTAGGACAGCAGCCTTCATGTCTAGGGTACCAGGAGTACAAGACATCCTTAGTAGGACAACAGCCTTATGTCTAGGGTACCAGGAGTACAAGACATCCTTAGTAGGACAGCAGCCTTCATATCTAGGGTACCAGGAGTACAAGACATCCTTAGTAGGACAGCAGCCTTCATGTCTAGGGTACCAGGAGTACAAGACATCCTTAGTAGGACAACAGCCTTATGTCTAGGGTACCAGGAGTACAAGACATCCTTAGTAGGACAACAGCCTTCATGTCTAGGGTACCAGGAGTATAAGACATACTTAGTAGGACAGCAGCCTTCATGTCTAGGGTACCAGGAGTATACAAGACATCCTTAGTAGGACAACAGCCTTCATGTCTAGGGTACCAGGAGTACAAGACATCCTTAGTAGGACAACAGCCTTCATGTCTAGGGTACCAGGAGTACAAGACATCCTTAGTAGGACAGCAGCCTTCATGTCTAGGGTACCAGGAGTATAAGACATCCTTAGTAGGACAGCAGCCTTCATGTCTAGGGTACCAGGAGTACAAGACATCCTTAGTAGGACAGCAGTCTTCATGTCTAGGGTACCAGGAGTACAAGACATCCTTAGTAGGACAACAGCCTTCATGTCTAGGGTACCAGGAGTACAAGACATCCTTAGTAGGACAACAGCCTTCATGTCTAGGGTACCAGGAGTATAAGACATACTTAGTAGGACAGCAGCCTTCATGTCTAGGGTACCAGGAGTATACAAGACATCCTTAGTAGGACAACAGCCTTCATGTCTAGGGTACCAGGAGTACAAGACATCCTTAGTAGGACAACAGCCTTCATGTCTAGGGTACCAGGAGTACAAGACATCCTTAGTAGGACAGCAGCCTTCATGTCTAGGGTACCAGGAGTATAAGACATCCTTAGTAGGACAGCAGCCTTCATGTCTAGGGTACCAGGAGTACAAGACATACTTAGTAGGACAACAGCCTTCATGTCTAGGGTACCAGGAGTACAAGACATCCTTAGTAGGACAGCAGCCTTCATGTCTAGGGTACCAGGAGTATAAGACATACTTAGTAGGACAGCAGTCTTCATGTCTAGGGTACCAGGAGTACAAGACATCCTTAGTAGGACAACAGCCTTCATGTCTAGGGTACCAGGAGTATAAGACATACTTAGTAGGACAGCAGCCTTCATGTCTAGGGTACCAGGAGTATACAAGACATCCTTAGTAGGACAACAGCCTTCATGTCTAGGGTACCAGGAGTACAAGACATCCTTAGTAGGACAACAGCCTTCATGTCTAGGGTACCAGGAGTACAAGACATCCTTAGTAGGACAGCAGCCTTCATGTCTAGGGTACCAGGAGTATAAGACATCCTTAGTAGGACAGCAGCCTTCATGTCTAGGGTACCAGGAGTACAAGACATCCTTAGTAGGACAACAGCCTTCATGTCTAGGGTACCAGGAGTATAAGACATACTTAGTAGGACAGCAGTCTTCATGTCTAGGGTACCAGGAGTACAAGACATCCTTAGTAGGACAACAGCCTTCATGTCTAGGGTACCAGGAGTATAAGACATCCTTAGTAGGACAGCAGCCTTCATGTCTAGGGTACCAGGAGTATACAAGACATCCTTAGTAGGACAACAGCCTTCATGTCTAGGGTACCAGGAGTACAAGACATCCTTAGTAGGACAACAGCCTTCATGTCTAGGGTACCAGGAGTACAAGACATCCTTAGTAGGACAGCAGCCTTCATGTCTAGGGTACCAGGAGTATAAGACATCCTTAGTAGGACAGCAGCCTTCATGTCTAGGGTACCAGGAGTATAAGACATCCTTAGTAGGACAGCAGCCTTCATGTCTAGGGTACCAGGAGTATAAGACATACTTAGTAGGACAGCAGTCTTCATGTCTAGGGTACCAGGAGTACAAGACATCCTTAGTAGGACAACAGCCTTCATGTCTAGGGTACCAGGAGTATAAGACATACTTAGTAGGACAGCAGCCTTCATGTCTAGGGTACCAGGAGTATACAAGACATCCTTAGTAGGACAACAGCCTTCATGTCTAGGGTACCAGGAGTACAAGACATCCTTAGTAGGACAACAGCCTTCATGTCTAGGGTACCAGGAGTACAAGACATCCTTAGTAGGACAGCAGCCTTCATGTCTAGGGTACCAGGAGTACAAGACATCCTTAGTAGGACAACAGCCTTCATGTCTAGGGTACCAGGAGTATAAGACATACTTAGTAGGACAGCAGTCTTCATGTCTAGGGTACCAGGAGTACAAGACATCCTTAGTAGGACAACAGCCTTCATGTCTAGGGTACCAGGAGTATAAGACATCCTTAGTAGGACAGCAGCCTTCATGTCTAGGGTACCAGGAGTACAAGACATACTTTGTAGGACAGCAGCCTTCATGTCTAGGGTACCAGGAGTACAAGACATCCTTAGTAGGACAGCAGCCTTCATGTCTAGGGTACCAGGAGTATAAGACATCCTTAGTAGGACAGCAGCCTTCATGTCTAGGGTACCAGGAGTACAAGACATACTTTGTAGGACAGCAGCCTTCATGTCTAGGGTACCAGGAGTACAAGACATCCTTAGTAGGACAACAACCTTCATGTCTAGGGTACCAGGAGTACAAGACATCCTTAGTAGGACAACAGCCTTCATGTCTAGGGTACCAGGAGTACAAGACATCCTTAGTAGGACAGCAGCCTTCATGTCTAGGGTACCAGGAGTACAAGACATCCTTAGTAGGACAACAGCCTTCATGTCTAGGGTACCAGGAGTACAAGACATCCTTAGTAAGACAGCAGCCTTCATGTCTAGGGTACCAGGAGTACAAGACATCCTTAGTAGGACAACAGCCTTCATGTCTAGGGTACCAGGAGTACAAGACATCCTTAGTAAGACAGCAGCCTTCATGTCTAGGGTACCAGGAGTACAAGACATCCTTAGTAGGACAGCAGCCTTCATGTCTAGGGTACCAGGAGTACAAGACATCCTTAGTAGGACAACAGCCTTCATGTCTAGGGTACCAGGAGTACAAGACATCCTTAGTAAGACAGCAGCCTTCATGTCTAGGGTACCAGGAGTACAAGGCATCCTTAGTAGGACAGTCCTAGGGGGTACCAGGAGTATACAAGACATACTGTCCTGTTCAGGGTCATCTCCCAGCCACACTGAGGCAGTTAACACGACTTGGGGAGAATTTCAAGGTTAATTATCTCTACGTCTTCTACAACATATTCCAACCACAGTGCTTCAATAAAGGCTGTTAGCTCTTCAACATTTTTCCTATTTGTACTCTGCGAGCTTTTAAAGAAGAATTCTTCCTTCAGGTCAAAAATCGAGATTAAACAGACACAATAAATATCCAGGCTGAGAAAGTAAGTAAAATAAAATATAAAAGTGAAAACTATAAAATTTTAGACACTTTACGTTTATAGTTTTAACTTGGCGTTTATTTTTATTTAAACAATGAAATTGTCTGTGTTTTGTTGTCAAATTATATTGACAAATATTTGCACGCTTATCTTATCCTATTTCTTTAGTGCGAAGAACGTTGTTTTTATCAGATAAGTAAACCGATCTCTCAAGCATTCTAATTGGACGAATGTGGCCATGTTTGTATATAAAAGAGGGTTTAAACGGAATGCGAGGTGTGTGGTTTTGGGAGTTCGCAGCTAGCTCTCTACCTGTGCACATCTTTGCTCTCCTGTTCCTGCCATGGTTCCCTCTAGGAAGAAGAAGAAAAATGACGAGAAGCCCCTCGTAACCCTCGCCCAAATGGAGATGGAGAACGAGGAGGCGTTGCTACCCTTCAAACATCCCTCAAAGTCCGGTGATCCTGCTTATGCGTGGAAACTGTACGCCCAAATGGACAGATTCATCAAGTTGCGGACCGGGCAGATCACTGCCCTCCTTGCCGAGATGGAGAGCCTCTCTGGCATCCTCGCGTCCTTCAAGGAGCTGGACGAAGATGCCAACAAGCCCCAGACTGCCTGCCACGGCACGCAAACCTGCCCTGCTCCTTCCTGCAAGGAAACCAGCTCCCAGACTGACCCCATCAAGCCCGCCACTCCTTCTCCTGCTGATCCCCCTGCCAAGAAGCCCGCCTCCACCCTGCCTGCTCCTGGTGCAGCCAAGAGGAAGCAGCCTGAGGCTCCCAACCCCCCGGCCAAAAGATCCAACTTCAAAGATCCAACTGCGCCTTCCCGCGTCTCCAAGCCTGCGGCCGCCCAAGTGGTCAAGCCTGCGGCCGCCCAAGTGGTCAAGCCTGCGGCCGCCCGAGTGGTTCTCCACGGTGAGAAATCGGCGGCCCACACAGTGGTCGTCTCCGACGACCCAGAGGCCGACCCTAGGGAGATCTACAAGGCTGTCCGCGCTGCCCACACTCTACCCCAAGGCGTTTGGGCCTCTCTGAGAACCAAGGGAAAGCTGGTCCTCCACTCCAGCAATCCCGACATCATCCCTGAGGTGACAACCTCCCTGGCCAGCAAGCTAACGGGAATGAAGGTCCGCCAGCAGAAGGTGCTCCTGCCTCGCATCTGCCTCTTCAAAGTGGATGTGGAAACGTCCAACTCCACCATTGAAGAGACGCTGTTGGGGACTCCCGCTGTTAGCCAACTACCTGGGGACAAGGTGGTGCGCGTTGCGCACCGTTCTGCACCCAGAAACGGGACCTGCACCGCCTTCATCGAGGTGGACCTCAACACCTTCAGAGCTCTGGGCAACCGCGGAAGGATCGTGGTAGATGGAGTGATCCTCAACTTCGAGGAGTCCATCCGCGCACGCATCTGCTTCCGCTGTTGTGGCTTCGGCCACAACTCTGCCCAATGCACCAGAGATCCCAGGTGCTTCCACTGCGGTGAAGGTAGCCATGAAGGCCGTTCCTGCCCCTCTGCTGCTGACCGGCACACTTCCAAGTGCACCAACTGCTGTGCCAAGGGCCTCCCATTCAAGCACGAGGCGAGAGCCTCCAGCTGCCCCACCTTGAAGCTTAGAGCCCTCAAATTCATATAGGCTTCCAGGACCTCCTGCCTCCTCAACAGTCCTCCATCCTGGCTTCTCACCCATCAAGGCGCTGTTTCCCTGACCTCTCCAGCTTCTCCCCCCTGCGATGACACCTCCACTGCCAGACCCTTGGATCCCTTCCCACCAGTTCGCGACCTGCAGCCATAGTAGGGCTAGAAGACCCATTTTTGCGGCCAATTAGCCCGGATTCTCAGTTGTTTGTTGTTGGAATGCGAGGTGTCGTGGAGTGGTGTTCGAGTGGAGACGCTTATAGCGTTCTCTGTGTGCTTTTTTGGTGATACTCCTCGCATACCTGTGAAACCCCGGTCCGCTCTTTATCAACGCTTCAAATAAAGTACTGTTTTTATTTTATTTAACAAATCGTTTTTTCCCCCTTTTTGTTGTTGGTGTTGTACTCTTGAGTGTACCTTTTTCTGTGTTTAAGTTACTCTTACTGTAGACCCTAGTTTATTGTTTTTTTTTTGTGTGATAACCCGTAATAGTGACTTTTGTCATTGTAATGTGTGGAGCCTACACTGTCATCCAACATGCAGTCATGGGCCGGTAGTGGGAGCACATAGTCTGAAGACAAAGAAATCCAAAGATATAGAAGCATATGTAAAAATAGAACAAAAGTGAATTTGTACTTGGATCAGGTATATAAATTGAGAAAAAGGGCATTTCCTGATCGTGGAATTAAAAGTTGCTGATGGCTTGCGCCATCTATCGGAATAAATATCAATTGATTTTTTAATTCTGGAATAATTAAAAACCAACGATTAGTTGATATTTATTCCGATAGATGGCGCAAGCCATCAGCAACTTTTAGTTAAACGATCAGGAAATGCTCTTTTCTCCATATAGAAGCACTAGCCGAATGACCCGGGCAACGCCCGGGTTTTACCCGATTAAATGTTTTATTAAAATACTATTCTTTACAATTATAAATTGGCGTCGTGGATGGCACTCTTTTGAAACGTCCCGCTTCAATCTTTGTGTGTTTTTAAAATACAAAAATAAAAATGTAAATTTTCACAATGATATTTGAAAATTGTATTATTTAGATTTTTTGTATGAATATATTTTAAATCCGATATATACATAAAATGATATGATATTGATAGCAAGTGATTTCTTGTTCCTACCCTGTCATTACATCACTCAAGGTCACCGTCGCGCCACGTGGTGGCGCAGCAAACGGTGACACCTGAATGGCGCTCTCCTATTGGCTCGCTACGATCACGCCACCAAAAGCAAACGGTGACGGAACGCATGACGCTGATAACTGTATATAGAATGGTAACCTTAGTTTAGGGGGTAGCACCCGGGAAGGTGAGATGGACTAAAGGGAAAATCCTGGATCAATTGGGCCGCATGGCGACCTAACTACACCTGATTCCTCATTTTTCTCTCTGCTGACTTCTGACTGCAGTGTACTCTGCTCTTCTGGATTCAGAAAAACCCAGCTTATATGCTGATGTTGACGTCAGAGTGGGTGGCGTTTTGGCCAATCGAGGAATAACACGGCCGATATGTTTACACCATCCCTGAATTGCTTGGGCAATGTTAACGATATATCAATCAGGATAATTGCAAAAAAAAAAAATCTTTAATCAGTTAAAAATGGCAAAGCGTTAGCTCATCATCAGGCCCTGTTAACGACCTGTTTGCGACTTTCGCGGAGTCCTACCCTTCCTTTTCCGTGTGTCCTTTGTTGGCTTCCGTAGGCGTTTCTTATTGGGAAAAAGAAAGAGAGGACTCCATAAAATAATTTGAAAGCATTTATTAATAAAAAAAGGTACTAATAACAACAACAAAAGGGAGGCCCATAAACACATCTATCAGAAGGTACCGTCGTCATCCAGATATTCCTTCTACTGGGGAGCACGGCTTCTATATTCTGTGCATTGTATTCTGTTTATCTGCGCCTCTCTGGTCGGGATGGCGCCTACACCTTTTATTAACGTCATTTTGAAGTTACACATGGCTTGATCTTTCTTTGTATAACTTTGTAGTTACAATATATAAAATATGACATATATATATATATAGATGGAAAATTTTCCGGAAGAAGATAGATCTATAAAAATAAAGGTGGCCTCTCATGTCAGAATAGACGTCAAAACTAGACGACATCTATTGACCGTCGCCGCAAACTAGCGGGTCGATGACAAATCCACAACACCAGCTTTGGCAAACTAAGCAGTGTACCCAAAAACCATGGTTTCGGGCTAATGGCCTTCGTCAGTCTAGGGTGGACTTTATTCCATGAGATCCACAAAGGATCAAATGAAATATTGACAATCTACCAAAGAGGTGTTTAGCTGGTAAAGTAGTTAGACCAAATTATAGCCGAAATATAGATGAAATAGATGGCGAGTATGATCCTTGTTGAGATGGCTTCCATTACGCTTTACCTTTTTTTTTTAATGAATATTATAATTTTAACAAAGTTGTGTAATGACCCTCCATATAGCATCAAATTTATCTTATTATAATATCCCTATATATATAAAAGTCAGTGTATGTATGTATGTATGTATGTTTGTCGGCTATACACGTCCACAATACGTAATTAATCTGACTGAAAATTTAACAGTATATAGAGAAGAATCTGAAAAAACATTTAGTGAAAATTTCAGGTCTCTATCCCGAATATTCTTCGAGTTATTTGCAAATTTGCCCTTTCGCTTGCAAACAGCGCCTCTAGCGGTGAATATGGGAGGTAATATCAGCTGACCTAATGTACATGTAAAACGTGTTTTAACTGAACATAGAGAAAAATATGAAAGACACAAAGTTGGAAGCGGTTCGTTTCCCAAGGGTGACATCCACGGCGCCAATTTATAATGGTTACGAATAGTATTTGAATAAAAACATTTAATCGGGTGAAAAGGCGTTGCCCGGGTCATTCGTCTAGTTTGCTATATATATAAAGTATAAAAAGGAGCAATGGAGGACATCTAGACAAGGGTTATATACATACATTATAAGTTCGCCTCATATATCACAAGGGTAACAATTAAAAACTTAATTGATTAGCCACAATGTCCCATTTGGGGACCAGTTTCTAACCTTACAAGGGAAAATATGTCTCAGGGGAGCAGTGAATACATATACACTCATGGACAAAATTTAAGGAAGTTGTACCTTTTACCATCTATATCGGGATTATAACTCTGAAAGATATTGCAGTGACCTTTATTGAAGACACACGAGATAACCATTATACACTCATGGACAAACCTTAAGGAAGTTGTACCTTTCAGCATGTATATCGGAACAATAACTCTGAAAGATATTACAGTGAACTTTATTGAAGACATACGAGATAACTAAGTGTGAACAGCCTCTGTCTTCTTAAAAAAAAAAAAAAACAGACGACATCAAAGATTTTCCACCTTCTTAAGTTTTGTCCATTAGTGTATAATGCAGATTGATTTATTATACACGTGGTTCATGGAATGAGGAGTCATTCTTACAGATCCTGTGATGGAATCCGGGATAGGTAGGTTTTAGGATTAATTGGCGATGTATATTTCATGGTTTGTACCCTTCCATCATGATATACATCAAGGGTTAGTCTTGCTCATGATATTCTTTGGTTTGAAATTTACACTGGAACGCTACCGGACGTACAGAATTGGCACAAGGACAGAGTCCAGCACAACCAGGAACAATGGACAGGTGCGGCGCTCCTCCGGATCGTTATCCGTTGCCATGGCTACGGTCTCTCACCTCAAGGTCACTGACCTCTCCCTTTGTAGCTGGAGGAGTGCGCGGAGCTTCCGACCCACTTCCGTGTGGCAGCTTTGTTTACATATGTGATCACACCACGTGTCACACTTTGTTTACATAGGGGTCACACGTGTCACGTGGGACAGCTTTGTTTACATAGGTGTTCACACTTGTCATATGGGGCAGCTTTGTTTGTTTACATAGGTATTCAGACCACGTGTCACGCGTGACAGATTTGTTTGGTTAAATATATGTTTACATGTCTCACGCGGAGCAGATTTCTTTGTTTACATATATGTTTATATGTCTCACGCGGAGCATCTTTTTTGTTTATATAGGTGTTCACACTACGTGCCACGTGTGGCAACTTTGTTTACATATGTGCTCACACCGCGTTTCACGTGGGGCACTTTGTTTACATAGGTATTCACACCACGTGTCACGTAGGGAAGCTTTGTTTGTTTACATAAGTGTTCACACGTGTCACGTAGGGAAACTTTGTTTGTTTACATAAGTGTTCACACGTGTCACGTGGCGCAGCATTATTTACATAGGTGTTCACACCACGTGTGGCAGCTTTGTTTACATAGGTGCTCACACATGTCACGTGGGGAAGCTTTGTTTGTTTACATAAGTGTTCACACGTGTCACGCGGGGCAGCCTTGCTTACATAGGTTCTCACACCACGTGGTGCAGCTTTGTTTACATATGTGCACACACGTGAGTGCAGCTACATAAAGCAGCAGTGGGCGGCGATTTGATTGTTATTTTGTTGGTGTTGTATGGGGCAGACTGCTTCCTTTGTCAATGGCGGAAATAATAGGCTACAATTTGAATACCAAATATCAACAAATAACCATTTCTTTGTTCAGATATATATATACATGGGTATGTGGAATATCGGAGTTATGAAGAGTTATCTAGTTATTCCGATCATTGGAGCTTATAATATTGCTACGTGGAAAATTAGGGAACCTCGAAAATATCTTTATTTACGGTGCTGATAACCAGAATTAATGATGTTTGAGCCCCGATGGACGCATAAAGCGGAATATATACAAAGCACTGTTGGAGGGGCCTGGGGATGGGTGGCCAGGGGAAGACAAAAACTTCAGGAGGAGACAACAATTTATTTCAGGCAAGGACAAACTATGAATGGTAAAAAAAAAGAAAAGCCACGAGGGAAATAAACAGAGTAGCAAAAGATAAACATAAAAATGACTACTCTGTTAATAAAAATAATAAAATTAATAAATATTTTATAATACAATATAATATAATGTGCGACTTGTGATTGTAAAACGACATTTGAAAATTATATCGAAAGTGTTTCTTTTCAACGAAAAATCAAACACTTGCGATGTAATTTTCAAATGTCGTTTTACAATCAAAAGTCGCATTATATTATATTGTATTATAAATTATTTATGTATTATTTACGAACGAAAAAATATGTCCAGGGTAGCCTAGTGGACATGGCATCTGCCCGGTAAGTGGAACACTGTGGGTTCGTTTCCCATCCCTGAACACTTTTATTTTTCCGTTTATCATTACTCTTCACAATTCATTCTTTCATACCTCATTCCTAAGGTTAGAAATAATCGTTATTTCTCCTTTAAAAATAAATTTTGATTTTTCGTTGAAAACTTGCGATATAATTTTCAAATGTCGTTTTATAATAAATACTTTATTACAATATGCTTAAAACAAAACGTCCCAATTTGCATAACTACATTAAACAGAATATACAGCGCCATCTGTATGGTGAAAATGGAATTATTTTGTGCTGATAGATTTCTCAATAAAATATAAGACGCGTATTTATATAATTACAAAACAAAATACTGAAAGTTTGGAATTTTTTTTTATTTGATTCATCATGTTTGTTTGTTTTTTTTTTTTTTGTAAATTTCAGTGATTTTAAAAAATTTTCCTATAGGTTTGTTTCCTCTTGAAAAAAAAATCCTAACCTGGTTATTTCCTTTACATACTACGTCTGAAAATATGATACATGTTGTGAACGCTCTTGCCCTGTTCGTCACTTTGACTTTTGGGTTCTTGTATACTTTTCGTGTATTTTTTGCTTACTTTGAAACGTTTTTCTACTTTTCACTACTTCTAATAATACTTATTGGCTATACTTTTTTTTTTATACTTACACTCATGGAAAAAAAATATCTTTGATATCGCCGGTCTTCTTTCTTTTTTTTTTTTTTTTTGAAGGAGACAGAGTCAATTTTTTTCACACTTGGTTATCTCGTGTGTCTTCAATAAAGGTCACTGTAATATCTTTCAGAGATATTGTCTGAATCCAGCTATTACATGCTAAAAGGTATAACTTTCTTAAGTTTTGTCCATGAGTGTATATACGTATATCTATATTGTCTACTTTACATGGGAAATTTGGAACGTAATTGGCGTGGCGCATTGTTACTTGGCAAAATCACCTTTATAAAAATGGTTGTAAGGTTATCTCTTGTAAGATATATCCGTAAAGTATTGTTACTACGAGAGGTATGATATATGGGAGCATGTACCGTAGCTAACATTATTCTACAAGGTGCGTTCATTAATTTCCAGGACTGCTCTGTATATTTGGAAAAATAAAACAAATAAAAAAACTAATTTAATATTTTTCAAAATATGCCCCTTCTGCCTCAATACACCTGTTCCATCTTTTTTTCCAATTGTTGAAGCAGGAGATAAAATCACTTTTTGAGAGGTTCCTCAAGGTTGCCTTCGATTCAGCTTGTATCATATCAAAGTTGTCAAATTTCGTTCCTTTTAACTTCATTTTCAATTTAGGATAGAGGAAAAGGTCATTGGGGGCTAAGTCGGGGGAATAGGGTGGATGAGGGATCTGTATAGTTGAATGCTTGGCCAAGAACTGCAAAACAGCATGGGCTGTGTGCGGTCGCGCATTATCGACATGAAGTATCCAGTCATTGTTTTGCAATCTTTCAGGTCTTTTAAGGCGCACTGCCTCCCTTAAGCGCCTCATTATCCCCAAATAAACCTCTCGATTAATTGTGCGTCCGAAAGGAATAAATTCACGGTGAACCAAACCATTCATATAAAAAAATGTAACAAGCAATGTCTTGACTTTGGATTTTGTAAATCTTGCCTTTTTGGGTTTCGGTTCCCCTCTTTCAATCCATTGGCTGGATTGACGTTTGGTTTCCGGGTCATACTGATACACCCATGTCTCATCCCCGGTAATGATTTTTTGCATCCACTCTGGATCGGTCCGAGTCATTTCAACCATGTTTTTGCAGACATCCATTCTAACCTCCTTTTGTTCCTCTGTTAGAATCCGGGGAACAAATTTTGAAGACGTCCGAATCATGTCCAAATCTTTTGTTACTATTTGATGACACAGTCCTACAGATAGTCCAGTCTCTGGAGATAAGTCTTTAATAGAAATTATTCTGTTAGATTTAATTAATTCCTTTATTTTGAGCTTGTTTTCCTCGCAACGTAATGATCTTGGACGCCCAGTATGCTGATCATCGTTTACCTTTTCCCGACCTTTTAGGAAGCGTGAAAATCATTCAAAAGTTCTTGAACGGGATAAAGCTGCATCGCCAAAAGCTTCTTTAATCAATTCATACGTCTCAGTAGCACTTTTTTTCAATTTAAAACAAAACTTAATGCAGATTATCTGCTCTTCAAAAACGGCCATTTTAAAATTAGAAATGCGAACCTTACAAGGAAGTTGTTTTGTTCTATTTTTAGATCGGCGCGTGCGCCACGAGACTCGTGCTTTCAGTCAGGTGTGGTTGAATGTCCAATATTTACCTCTGTATAAAAAAATTTTCTTTAGCTTTTTTATTTATTTTATTTTTTAACCAGTCCTGGAAATTAATGAACGCACCTTGTATATCTTCCAACATAGCTTTTATACCAGTTCTCCATTTAAAATACTTCCAAGTTTCTTTCTTTCTTTTTTTTTTTTGCTTATCCCTAGTACACGTTGTACAGGCCATGATAATCACAGTGGGTAGAATTAGGCGACTGCTTTTACTGTAAATGCACCACATATCTACACATGTGAAAAGCAGTTCGACTTTGCACTTGCAAATGTGCCAGAGCCCCGTTTGGTTACTTGCACTCGCTGGTGGGGTTAGACTTTTGAAAGAATCGGGGGCCATTGGAGCATATTTAAAAAAAAAAAAGTACACAATGCAGGAATTGAACCTGGGTCGTAGTGGTCGAAAACCAATGGTTTAGGCCATCCTTCCACCAACCCTTTAAGTTTCTTTCTTCTTATCTCCACTTCTGATTTATATATTAGGTATCTCTCGTGTGTAGGTTTCATAATAAGATAAGTGAATGTAGCAGAGGCATAAGAAAGTATAAAAGTGGGGGGAGATAAGAAATATGGCGTGTGTTGTGAGATGTCTGGTGGAGAAAATGACACATAATTGCATATTTCCGTTATATTTGCATAATCGAAGAGCAGTCAGCGGTCGCTGCCACCTTACAGGGAGATCGATCTGGCCACGTCACTACTTCCGGCGTCTTCCTACCTTCTCGTATTTACCTCAACTTTTGTCTTCAGCAATCTTGGACAGATTCAATAGCACCTGGACTTTTGTCTTCAGCAATCTTGGACAGATTCAATAGCACCTGGACTTTTGTCTTCAGCAATCTTGGACAGATTCAACAGCACCTCAACTTTTGTCTTCAGCAATCTTGGACAGATTCAATAGCACCTGGACTTTTGTCTTCAGCAATCTTGGACAGATTCGACAGCACCTCAACTTTTATCTTCAGCAATCTTGGACAGATTCAAAAACACCTGAACCTTTGTCTTCAGAGATTCAACAGCACCTCAACTTTTGTCTTCAGCAATCTTGGACAGATTCAACAGCTCCTCAACTTTTGTCTTCAGCAATCTTGGACATATTCAACAGCACTTAGACTTTTGTCTTCAGTAATCTTGGACAGATTCAACAGCACCTCAACTTTTGTCTTCAGCAATCTTGGACAGATTCAACAGCACCTCAACTTTTGTCTTCAGCAATCTTGGACATATTCAACAGCACTTGGACTTTTGTCTTCAACAATCTTGGACAGATTCAACAGCACCTCAACTTTTGTCTTCAGGAATATTGGGCATATTCAACAGCATCTGAGCTTTTGTCTTCAGCAATCCTGGACATATTCAACAGCACTTGGACTTTTGTCTTCAGCAATCTTGGACAGATTCAAAAGCACCTCAACTTTTGTCTTCAGCAATCTTGGACATATTCAACAGCACCTGAACTTTTGTCTTCAGCAATCTTGGACATATTCAACAGCACCTGAGTATTTGTCTTCAGCAATCTTGGACATATTCAACAGCACCTGAACTTTTGGCTTCAGCAATCTTGGACAGATTCAACAGCACATGAACTTTTGGCTTCAGCAATCTTGGACAGATCCAAAAGCATCTGAACCTTTGTCTTCAGAGATTCAACAGCACCTGGACTTTTGTCTTCAGCAATCATTGACAGATCCAAAAGCACCTGAACTTTTGTCTTCAGAGATTCAAGAGAACCTGGACTTTTGTCTTCAGCAATCATGGACAGATCCAAAAGCACCTGGACTTTTGTATTCAGAGAATCAACAGCATCTGAACTTTTGTGTGTTCAGAGATCCAACAGCATATTAACTATCTTCAGAGATTCAACAGATCCTCAACTTTTGTCTTCAGCAATCTTGGACATATTTAACAGCACCTGAGCTTTTGCGGCCTTGATTCATGTGGATGCTGTCTAATTGTCTAAATTGTCGGCCTCCATGACCTATAAGATAGGTAGAAATATCTTTTATTATACGTACTTTTTTGAATTAGCGTTATAAAAATATTTCTAATTTTCAGTGATAGATGGCGCTATAAAATTGATGATGATATTCAATAATTTATATTGCTACGTTACAATATTATTTAGTGTTCACCGTCTCTTTTAAAATAGAGGTACCAAATTGTTACCTGAAGTGAGATATTTAAAGTTGTAGAAACGTGGGTGAAACCATTTCTACCTCGTTACCAATTCATTAAAGGACTTTATAATTACGTTAAGTAGGGTAATTCTACAAGAAATTATTGCATAATTACTGAGATAATTAAAACAGGATAGAAATTAATTAATAGCTTGAAATGTGGTTATGTTTGCTTCTTTTGTGTTTGTTATATTGTTTTTTTTTTCCAAGGATGTTCTTTTGTTTGTCCTCTATTCCGTTATCTATTTTAGCTTTCTTTTATAACGCCATAGAATTTAAGGATTCACGCTGTTAGTGTTCTATGAAATGTTTGATTGTTAAAATATAGAAAAGAATTTTGATTTTTAGATTGAGATTTATTGGATGAATTACACTCATGGACAAAACTTGAAAAATTGGAAAGTATTTGATGTCCCCCCCCCCCCCCCCCAGTCGTCGGATTTTTGAAGGATATAAAGGCAATTTTGTTGTATTGTATTACAGTGACTTTTATTGAAGACACACACAAGATAGCCAAGTGTGAACAAACTTGCTTTTGTCTCCCAAAAAAAAATAATAATAAAACGACCAGCGACATCAAAGACTTTGTTAAAGTTTTGTCCATGAGTATATTATCCAATTGGGCCCCTGGAATTTTCAATCGATACTTGTGGATATTAGGTTGATAAAAATTTAGAAACAACTACATTACTTACAACAGACAGTAAAAAAACTGTTTTAATCAAGACGAAACAGTTAAAAAACAACTAAAACCAATTTTGAAGTTGTTCTCTCCAAATTGAAAAACCAAATTGCATATTCACATTAAAAAATAAAGCTATATATTATATATATATATACATTAAAAAAACTGAATATATTTCGTATTCATAGACTTGGGGATTGCGTGATAAAGCCGATGACATTAAAATTTGCATAAGCACATCTCCCACCAAACAAACAAACCCTAGCGGGGCCGACTCAGAGCCATTACAGGTCGATAAAATCTCTTCCAATTTGCACATAGAGTAAGACAGTCAAATCGAAGACAACTAACCATTTTTTTAAGTTATAGAAATGTTTAAAGATTATCCCGCATGAGTTTCTTTTCAACGAAAAAACAAAATTTATTTCAAGGAGAAATAACGATTATTTCTAACCTTAGGGATGAGGTATGAAAGGATGAATTGTGAAGAGTAATGATAAACGGAAAAATAAAAGTGTCCAGGGATGGGAATCGAACCCACAGTGTTCCGCATCCCTGGACACTTTTATTTTTCCGTTTATCATTACTCTTCACAATTCATGCTTTCATACCTCATCCCTAAGGTTATTTCTCCTTGAAATAAATTTTGATTTTTCGTTGAAAAGAAACTCATGCGGGATAATCTTTAAATGTCGTTTTACAATCACAAGCCGCAATATATTGTGTTATAGAAATGTTTGTATATTATAAGTAGTTTTGATGCATTAGCGCGCCATCTGTTATTAAAATTAGAAGACGAATGATCTTTGCTTACTTGCCACCAAACGAACACTATTTGACCAACTGCAAAAATTTACTCGACCAAATAGAAGGGAAAATAGTTGAAGGATATGAAGTTTTACTGGCTGGTGACTTGAATACACGAACGGGTGCAATGGGAATTCTTCACAATACATTATACCTTCCTTGCTGCTTGACTACTAGACGCACTTCTAAAGATCCTGTAATATCTACGCACTCAGAACAATTCATAGATAGATTGGATAATAATACTCTTACAATTTTGAACGGCAGAACAAGGGGTGACAGAAGTGGTAACTACACATATATATCAGCACGGGGATCCTCGGTGGCGGATTATTGTATTGTCTCCCATGGGCTGTTAGGTTACGTACATGACCTATACATCGAGGGATTACCACACTCAGATCACTTACCTTTAATTATAAAAATGGATATGAGTTGGGGACCGAAACAAGTGATGAACCCAACTTCACGGATAAAGAAAAAATATATATGGTTACCCGAAAGAGTAACGCTATTTGTAAAGGACTTAGGAGGAGCTTATGGATTTTGGAATAACTCGATTGAGAATATAATGAACAACATGGCTAATCAGATCAAAAGCGCAATGGTACAAAATGGTATGCAAATTGAAATAAAAGCGAATAACTCACTGTCGAAGCCTTGGTTTGATCATGAGTGCTACATAGCGAAAAAGATTATGAAATCAACTCTGACAAAATTTTTAAAATCTAATAGGGATCTAGATCGTTTGGAATATGTTAAAACAAGGAACAAATACACATCGATTATTAACAATAAAAGGAAAAAATATTCTGTGAAATACAAGAAAAATTAAATAATACATACGACTCAAGTGAATTCTGGAAAACAATAGCTCGCTTCAGAAAAAGAAACTATACACAAGGCAATATCTCAATATCGGACTGGCAGCAATTTTACAATAAACTCCTGGATACAGAACCAATACCAGATTACGAACCTGTTACTATGACCCTCCTAAATACAGATAATGAGCTAACTAAATGCATAACTCTTGATGAAATAAACAAATAAATTTCTCGAATAAGGCATGGCAAGGCGACTGGTTTTGACGACATAATGAATGAAGCATTAAAGGCCCTCCCAAAAGATTATCTAATTTCCTTAAAGGATATATTCAATAGAATTTTGAGAACGTCTGAATTTCCGACAACATGGTTGAAATCAGTTATTCAACCAATTTTTAAGAATGGTGATCCAGACGACCCCTCTAAAGGCATAGCGCTCTTAAGCAATATAGCAAAATTATTTACATCAATACTCAAATCTCGTCTAGGCAGTTGGATCGAAAAGAGAAATATAGTTCCTGAGAACCAGGCGGGATTCAGGGCCGGCCACTCTTGTCAGGACCATATATTCACTCTATCATCCCTGATTCAAATGACTCTAAGCCGAAAGAGAAGAAAATGCTACATGTTCTTCGTGGATTTGAAAAAAAGCCTTCGACACAGTGCCCCACTCATTATTATGGAGAAAACTGGTAGATGCAGACCTCAACCACCGTTTTGTTAACTTAATTAAAGATTATTACACAAATATGACAGCGGTAGTGCGATGGAACAATTCATTCACTGCGCCAATAAAGGTGCGTTCGGGAGTTTTACAAGGGGAGCCGATGTCACCTTATTTATTTATACTTTTTATAAATGATTTAATCGGTCTCTACAATAATTCAGATTTACCGGGAATATATCTCCCAAATTATGGATATGTTCATTTTCTACTATACGCAGACGATATTGTCTTGATCGGAGAATCCAAAAATAACCTTCAAATAAAAATCAATATGCTAAGAAAATATTTTGAAACAAATTTATTAACCCTGAATGAAAATAAGTCAAAAATTGTAGTTTTCAGAAACGGCGGTCGATTAGCACAAAATGACAAATGGTTTTGGGGTGAGCGGCAACTGTCTGTTACTACGAAATATCTATACTTGGGATATCCGCTTACATTATACGCGATATTACATATACGCGAAGATTGATTTGACTCTAACTTGCGATCTGTGTAAAAACAGAATCCAAGACGAAATTATGCATATAATATTTGAATGCTCTTGCTTAGAGAAACAGAGGAAAGAAATTTTGGGTGACTTACCCTGGTCTCAACCTGACTGCCAACAAATTTGCAGCTGGATGAACACACTGATGGTTGATCAGGGTCTCTCCCTCGGTTTATATAGATTCTACAAGGCCGCAGTCAATGTCCGTTGGAGAATGATGGATTCGCCGAATGTCGTGGTTTGCTCGGAGGAGGAAAGCGAAGATTGAATGCGGCTGATTCCACACTAGCCCTCTCAATGATATCTTAACCTTGACATAATCTAAACATTGGTACTTTAATTTAAATATTTAATCATGTACGGTTCCTTTTGCTCTGTATGTTTTTTTTTTTTTGTATATATGGTTATATTTCTTTTTGTTTGGTTTTTCTTTCTTCTCTCTTTCCTTATTACTTCTTGTATTCTAGTTTTTATTTTTGAAATATCTTCCTTTCCTAAATCCCGTAGAGGGGAATCATGTATAGGGCTGGATGCCACAATAAAAAGGCTTATGTGTGTGTGTGTGTTATTAAAATTAGAAACTATTATAGACGCGTATGATTCTTTTGATAAATAAACAATTTCTACTGCCCTTACTGTGCAATAGAATGCCCTCCCATTAATTTTTTCATTACAGTAAGGGCAGTAGAAAGTGTTTATTTTTAAAAAGAATCTTACGCTTCTATAATATGTACTTGAAATTTGATGCAAATAATATTATAATTGAGAGAGAGAGAGAGAGAGAGTTAAATAAATTTTAAAATAATTCCAGAGTTTTTCTTTATTCAGATATTTGGAGGCAAGCTTTCGCGTGGTCGCGCTTCATCAGGCCACTGGCTCCGCAAATACGTTGTTGTTGTTTCTTATCCCCTTGTGTAAAGATTACACGAATTCCAAGAGTTCATGCTCCTCGAGCTGTTTTATGATGAGCAGCGGCCTCTCCCAAAGGTCCTGTTTAGTGCATCTAATGCAAGCCAAAATGTGTTCTGGAGCAGCAGGTACCAAACTACATTTTGGGCAAGTGGGATAAATTTTGTTATTATTTTCCATCTTCAATGGCTTGAGATGGCCTGTTCTAAATCTTGTTAGTGTTGTTTGATGCTGTCTATTTCTGATGTTCAGAGCTCCTCCTCCTGGGTCCACTCCACTGTACCAACTATGCTTAGGTGGGATCCTCTAGTTCTTGTTTATTTTTGTTTTGGCTATTGTTTCTATTTCTTTAAAAGTAAGTTTATTTTTCTGTGACAAGGGTTCTTTTGTGACTTTTCGCTAGCACATCAATCACGTACAATATACATATAATGGAGATTCACAGAAATACATTTAAAAAAAATCAAAAATAAAAATAGTTTCCAGTTCTATAATAGTTTGGAATTTTCATAAATAGATTTTGTTTTACAGTGGTATTAAAGAGAACCGATCTTAAGTTGCATAGCTGTATGTAAATAAGTTTTTCTTTATACAACTATCATTGAATGAGAATGAAAACAAACTTTATTAACCTCTAGTCAACAAAGATACAAAAAAGTTCCAATAAAATTATAAACAATAGAATTTATACAAATATTTACATCAAACTCGAAGCCTTCATCGAAAGAACGTCAAATCAAGGGTTACAAGCCACACTGAATTTGGATAGACCTTTGGTTATAATGGAGTTTTTGTTCCCAACAATTGCCATGTTGAGGAATTGGCACAGAATGATCTTGTTTTCTGTCAAGAGTGTCTTGGAGAGTACCTCCCTCACTTGGCGGTATAGGACCTCTACTTCAAACCTACTAATCTTTTTATAGAGGGGGGATAGGAAAGATTCAGCATTCAGTTTTTCAAAAATTTCCTTTACCTGATCTTTGAGGTTAAACTCATGAGATTTCTGAAGAGACGGCATTTGTCGGGTCATGGAGGTAGAAGACTAGATGGACTATCATTGAAGAGACATAATTTCATTGTAGAAAGGTTATGTTAGAAAGAGTTTTGATGTAAATAGGTTTCTTTATTATTTTTTAAAATAACTTAGTTATTGAGAGAGAGTTTTTCATTAAAAAGAGTCTTTTTATATAACAAAATATAGCTTAAATTGGCTGTTCCATTATATGTATGTTCCATATGTAAATACCTGTTTTTTTCCTCTTTTCGCTCTCCACTTCTTCCATCCATATTTCCAAATCCATATTCTCATTTTCCATAGGATTATTCAAATAATAATCTATATATATTTATCATGTGTATATAATCTTTCTCCATTTTTACCCCTTTGTATATTTCCCACTTTCATAGATTTCTCCGTCTTGTAACCCCAAGGAGAATCCTCTATAAGACCTGTGTGTCTTAATAAAGGTTTTTGGTGTGTGTGTGATAACAAAATATATTATAGTAAAACGACATTTAAAAACCATCCCGCATGAGTTTCTTTTCAATAAAAATCAAAATTAATTTAAAGGAGAAATAACGATTATTTCTAACCTTAAGGATGAGGTATGAAAGGATGAATTATGAAGAGTAATGATAAACGGAAAAATAAAAGTGTCTAGGGATGGGATTTATCATTATTCTTCATAATTCATCCTTTCATACCTCATCCTTAAGGTTAAAAATAATCGTTATTTCTCCTTGAAATAAATTTTGATTTTTCATTGAAAAGAAACACATGCGGGATAGTACGAGTCGTATTTCAAATGTCGTTTTACAATCATAGGCCGCATTATATTATATTGTAAAATATATTATAATCAAGGATTAAAAGATAAATTTTGGTGTAAAATAATTAGTTACAAAGAGATTTTTCATTATATAAGAGGATTAATAGATAATGTTATTACAATTCAAAATAAGCCTCATTTTTAAAATATACATATACTAGCCGAATGACCCGGGCAACGCCCGTGTTTTACCCGATTGAATGTTTTGATTCAAATACTATTTGTTACAATTATAAATTGGCGCCTTATATAAATGCATATGTTAGTTAATAACTATAGCCTATGTGCTATATCTGTCTATGTACTGTTGGCTTCCGTAGGCGTCTCTTACTGGGAAAAAGAAAGAGAGGATTCCATTTGGTTATTAACTAATATATGAATTTATTTAAGGAGCGACCCGCTCCAACACAATGGTTACAAAAACGAAAAAGCGAGTGGGGGGGGGGGGGGGGCAAAGGTGGCGTGATCGTAGCCGACCAATAGGAGGGCGCCATTCCAAAAAAAAAAAAAAAAAGCAAACGGTGATAGAGATGACTGATGAAGAATGACGCTCGTAACTGTATATAGAATTATGGATTGCTCTATATTCAGAATAAAAGAGTTTCGCTATATGTGACCTAAATCACAACGTTTATTTTATATTTATTCCGCTAGATGGCGTTTGGCTATTTAGAAAATTCTCATTTGAGGGGTCAGGGTGTGCTTTTTTTTTTCATAAATAATTTCGCTATATATATATTTCATTATAAAGAGTTTTTGAACACAAGGTAATAAGACCAAATCCAAATAAATGAATAGTGTGTGACGTTTCGGTAACAGCGTTGTTACCATCTTCAGACAAAAGTACTGAATAAGAAATTTTACCACAGCATGTTTCATTCAGGACTTTTGTCTGAAGATGGTAACAATTCTGTTATCGAAATGTCACACACTATTTATTTATTTGGATTTGGTCTTATTACCTTGTGTTTATAATCTATAATCCAAATTGTGCCTTATCAAAGAGTTTTTGAATATAAATATTTTTTCATTTAATAGAGTATCATTTCGTTATAAATAATATACATTTCTTTATAGAGAAAAAGGTTATAAATAATATCGTCAAAGAGAGATCTTTTATTATATATACACTCATTGACAAAACTTAAGAAGGTAGAAAGTCTTTGATGTCGTCGGTCGTGTGCATTTTTTTATTTTTTGAAGGAGACAGAGGCTGTTCACACTTGGTTATCTCGTATGTCTTCAATAAAGGTCACTGTAATATCTCTCAGAGTTATAATCCCAATATACATGCTAAAAGGTACAACTTCCTTAAGTTTTGTCCATGAGTGTATATTGGTTATCTCATGTGTTTTCAATAAAGGTCACTGTAATATCTTTCAGAGTTAAAATCCTGATATACATGCTAAAAGGTACAACTTCCTTAAGTTTTGACCATGAGTGTAAATTGGTTATCTCGCGTGTCTTCAATAAAGGTCACTGTAATATCTTTCAGAGTTATAATCCCGATATACATGCTAAAAGGTACAACTTCCTTAAGTTTTGTCCATGAGTGTATATTGGTTATCTCATGTGTCTTCAATAAAGGTCACTGTAATATCTTTCAGAGTTAAAATCCTGATATACATGCTAAAAGGTACAACTTCCTTAAGTTTTGTCCATGAGTGTATATTGGTTATCTCGTGTGTCTTCAATAAAGGTCACTGTAATATCTTTCAGAGTTATAATCCCGATATACATGCTAAAAGGTACAACTTCCTTAAGTTTTGTCCATGAGTATATATTGGTTATCTCGTGTGTCTTCAATAAAGATCACTGTAATATATTTCAGAGTTATAATCCCGATATACATGCTAAAAGGTACAACTTCTTTAAGTTTTGTCCATGAGTGTATATTGGTTATCTCGTGTCTTCAATAAAGATCACTGTAATATATTTCAGAGTTATAATCCCAATATACATGCTAAAAGGTACAACTTCCTCAAGTTTTGTCCATGAGTGTATATTGGTTATCTCGTGTATCTTCAATAAAGGTCACTGTAATATCTTTCAGAGTTAAAATCCTGATATACATGCTAAAAGGTACAACTTCCTTAAGTTTTGTCCATGAGTGTATATTGGTTATCTCGTATGTCTTCAATAAAGGTCACTTTAATATCTTTCAGAGTTATAATCCCGATATACATGCTAAAAGGTACAACTTCCTTAAGTTTTGTCCATGAGTGTATATTGGTTATCTCGTGTGTCTTCAATAAAGGTCACTGTAATATCTTTCAGAGTTATAATCCCGATATACATGCTAAAAGGTACAACTTCCTTAAGTTTTGTCCATGAGTGTATATTGGTTATCTCGTGTGTCTTCAATAAAGATCACTGTAATATATTTCAGAGTTATAATCCCGATATACATGCTAAAAGGACAACTTCCTTAAGTTTTGTCCATGAGTGTAAATTGGTTATCTCGCGTGTCTTCAATAAAGGTCACTGTAATATCTTTCAGAGTTATAATCCCGATATACATGCTAAAAGGTACAACTTCCTTAAGTTTTGTCCATGAGTGTATATTGGTTATCTCGTGTGTCTTCAATAAAGGTCACTGTAATATCTTTCAGAGTTATAATCCCGATATACACGCTAAAAGGTACAACTTCCTTAAGTTTTGTCCATGAGTGTATATTGGTTATCTCGGGTATCTTCAATAAAGATCACTGTAATATATTTCAGAGTTATAATCCCGATATACATGCTAAAAGGTACAACTTCCTTAAGTTTTGTCCATGAGTGTATATTGGTTATCTCGGGTATCTTCAATAAAGATCACTGTAATATATTTCAGAGTTATAATCCCGATATACATGCTAAAAGGTACAACTTCCTTAAGTTTTGTCCATGAGTGTATATTGGTTATCTCGTGTGTCTTCAATAAAGATCACTGTAATATATTTCAGAGTTATAATCCCGATATACATGCTAAAAGGTACAACTTCCTTAAGTTTTGTCCATGAGTGTATATTGGTTATCTCGTGTGTCTTCAATAAAGATCACTGTAATATATTTCAGAGTTATAATCCCGATATACATGCTAAAAGGTACAACTTCCTTAAGTTTTGTCTATGAGTGTAAATTGGTTATCTCGTGTATCTTCAATAAAGGTCACTGTAATATATTTCAGAGTTATTGTCTGAATACCGATATACATGCTAAAAGGTACAACTTCCTTAAGTTTTGTCCATGAGTGTAAATTCTCAACAATACAAATATCGACCGCCGAATGATCATAAAATATGGAAACGAATTTCAAACCAAATTATGTGGTGAAGTTTTTATCTCAGAACCCAGCTATTTACTCGATTTTCCCATTAAAAAAACAATCCATAATTGTTGTTTACATATCGAGAAAAACAGGAGAGTATGGTTTATGTAAATTACCTTCAATGTGGTATTTAAAAAAAAGGAGGTAAAAAATCGCTCAATATATTTAAAATGCAAATATGTGTTAACAACTTTCAAAATGTTTTTTTTCCCGCCCAATACCGATCAGGTTAGCTGTTTAAAGCTTCCACATTCACAAATATTCACATTTAAATTTTTGGTATTTATCTTGTTTCTTTTTAAGTTGGTCTTAAATACACTCATGGACAAAACTTAAGGAAGTGGGAAATATTTGATGTCGTCGTTCGTGTATACATATTGAAAAAGGCATCTCCTTATCGTGCAACTGAAAGTTAATTCTTGATTAATCAAGAATGGGTATTTTGCCAATTATAGAATAATTAAAAATCAACGAGAATAGTTGATATTTATTCCGATAGATGACGCAAGCAATCAGCAACTTTCAGTTGCACGATAAGGAGATGCCTTTTTTATAATTTATGCACCTTATCCCAGTACAATATCACATTTGTACTATCTTTATATATATATATATATACATACAGTTAAACCTGTCTATAGCACCCCCTCTTGGGACTCACCAAAATAGGATGCTATAGAGAGGGGTGCTATAGACAGGTCATTTTTAATGTAAAATGTTTACATTTTAATGTTTAAAATCGGGCGCTATAGAGAGGAAGGCGCTATTTAGAGGGGGCGCTATAGACAGATTTAACTGTATATACGGTGTATAGGAGACAGAGGTAATTTTGTTTACACTTGGTTATCTCGTATGTCTTCAATAAAGGTCACTGTAATATATCTCAGAGTTATAATCCCGATATACATGGTAAAAGGTACAACTTCCTTAAGTTTTGTCCATGAGTGTATATTGGTTATCTCGTATGTCTTCAATAAAGGTCACTGTAATATATCTCAGAGATATAATCCCGATATACATGGTAAAAGGTACAACTTCCTTAAGTTTTGTCCATGAGTGTATATTGGTTATCTCGTATGTCTTCAATAAAGGTCACTGTAATATATCTCAGAGTTATAATCCCGATATACATGGTAAAAGGTACAACTTCCTTAAGTTTTGTCCATGAGTGTATATTGGTTATCTCGTGTGTCTTCAATAAAGGTCACTGTAATATATCTCAGAGTTATAATCCCGATATACATGGTAAAAGGTACAACTTCCTTAAGTTTTGTCCATGAGTGTATATTGGTTATCTCGTGTGTCTTCAATAAAGGTCACTGTAATATATCTCAGAGTTATAATCCCGATATACATGGTAAAAGGTACAACTTCCTTAAGTTTTGTCCATGAGTGTATATTGGTTATCTCGTGTGTCTTCAATAAAGGTCACTGTAATATATCTCAGAGTTATAATCCCGATATACATGGTAAAAGGTACAACTTCCTTAAGTTTTGTCCATGAGTGTATATTGGTTATCTCGTGTGTCTTCAATAAAGGTCACTGTAATATATCTCAGAGTTATAATCCCGATATACATGGTAAAAGGTACAACTTCCTTAAGTTTTGTCCATGAGTGTATATTGGTTATCTCGTGTGTCTTCAATAAAGGTCACTGTAATATATCTCAGAGTTATAATCCCGAAATATATGGTAAAAGGTACAACTTCCTTAGGTTTTGTCCATGAGTGTATATTGGTTATCTCGTGTGTCTTCAATAAAGGTCACTGTAATATATCTCAGAGTTATAATCCCGATATACATGGTAAAAGGTACAACTTCCTTAAGTTTTGTCCATGAGTGTATATTGGTTATCTCGTGTGTCTTCAATAAAGGTCACTGTAATATATCTCAGAGTTATAATCCCGAAATATATGGTAAAAGGTACAACTTCCTTAAGTTTTGTCCATGAGTGTATATTGGTTATCTCGTGTGTCTTCAATAAAGGTCATTGTAATATATTTCAGAGTTATTGTTTGAATCCCGATATACATGCTAAAAGGTACAACTTCCTTAAGTTTTGTCCATGAATGTATATTGGTTATTAACACAAAGCAATAACGCGCCATCTATATATATATAAAATGAAAGGATTTAAAAGCACGAATGTTTCTTTTATACACAATACAAACTTCTACTGCCCTTACTGCGATGAAAAAATATATTGGGAGGGCTTGGCTCATCAGTGGTGAACCCTCCCAGCAGTTTCGCCAATTTAATCCACCAGCCCGCTTCTCAGAGCTCTAATACTGTATTGGACGATTCTGCTTATATACGCAGCACTGAAGGATGGAATCTTAGAAATGGTTTTCAAGAAAACTATGGACATAATCTTATAGGACAGTAGCATTACATTCAAATATTTGCATCGAGCAATGCTCTTCCGCAAACAATAAAGACAAGGCCAGTTAGGCATAAATTAACACAAAGCAATAACGCGCCATCTATACATATAAAATGAAAGGATTTAAAAGCGCGAATGTTTCTTTAGCCAAAGTGATGGAGATCAATATATAAAAATGAATATCCACACTAACATTTTAAAAATTTCTTACAATTTTTCGGCGAGTCTCACCCTTGTCAAGGAATTCAACATTATTCATTATAAAGGTTCAAGAGATATATAGGATTGTGTTTTCCTTGACATAGGTGGTCACCGAAAAACGTTACAAATAAACGAAAAAAAAAAAAAGGTTGAAGCGAATTTTAAAAATTTTATAAACTCACGGAGACAAAACTTAAGGAAGTTGCACCTTTTAACATGAATATCTGGATTCAGACAATAACTCTGAAATATATTACAATGGCCTTTATTGAAGACATACGAGATAACCAAGTGTGAACAGCCTCTGTCTCCTTGAAAAAAAAACATCTGAATCTTATACACTCATGGAGACAAGACTTTAGGAAGTTGTACCTTTTAACATGTATATCTGGTTTCAGACAATAACTCTGAAATGTATTACAATGACCTTTATTGAAGACACACAAGATAACCAAGTGTGAACAGCCTCTGTCTCCTTGAAAAAAAAAACATCTGAATCTTATACACTCATGGAGACAAGACTTAAGGAAGTTGTACCTTTTAACATGTATATCTGGATTCAGACAATAACTCTGAAATGTATTACAATGACCTTTATTGAAGACACACAAGATAACCAAGTGTGAACAACCTCTGTCTCTTTGAAAAAAACTTAACCGGTGAAATGAAAATAAAACTTCCTTAAGTTTTGTATCCGCGTAAGTATACATAACATCCTACGAGAAGAATTATAAAATTGGTCGAATTTTACAACAAAAAAAAAAGTGTTTGAGTTTTACGTTTTGAATTGGGGTGATAAATAAGTGTGTGAACAAGATAACCAAGTGGAAGGCTTCACGATTTTGTGTATCATCCTTGAGCAGGGGCCATACTAATCTTCTCTGTATCGTTCCTATTGTAGTAGTTGTACCGCAGAACTGGTATCACAGGGGCCATGCTAATATTCTCTGTATCGTTCCTATTGTAGTAGTTGTACCGTCGAACAAACGTGTATAAGATAACCAAGTGTGTGAACAAAATTGCTTCTATCTCCAAAAAAAGAATACACACCTGACGTCTAAGACATCCCACTTCCTTAAGTTCAGTCTGTGAATGTAATCCCCAGAATCGAGCATAAATAAGCTGGAATTGAGTGAAAGAAATCGGTACTGTGAAGGAGTTCAACGTCACTGCTAAGAAAGCAATATTCATTATCCTTTCTATCGAAATTTCCATAAATGGCAGAAGGCCAGATTGACTGCCCTTTCTAGAAGTCGCACGCCAAATGCTCGTTTCACCCCCTCCCTCCCTCCCTCCTTAAAACACTAAGTAACAACAAAGAATAGATTTGTGATTGGCCTGACTCGTGCCTGCACTTAGATTTCCATTATGTCCCCTTTTTGTATGAGATCATCTCGTTTCGAACCATTTTTGAAATTGTTAAGTGCCTCTTTCTTACCATTCTAAAAATGGTGTAACAATGGTATTTTTACTCTAAAACATTAAACCATCGCATAGGCGATGGAGAAAATTAAAAGAATAATTTATATATGAATATTCATCAAAGTTGCATATATTGGATTTATAATTATTTTAATGTTCCAATATTTCGAGGGGCAACTCGCCTCTCTTTATCGAGGATGTTAGTGTTTTTCACTAAAACATGCTAGCACGCGTATATATGAATATGTAAATAGGATGAATTCGAGCGCCATCTGTATTTGGAAATATGAACTATTTAGAAGACAACCTTTTTTTTTAATGAAACAAATAAAATTATTTTTTTACTGACTTTACTACAAGTAACGGTCTTAAAAAAATCGGTAACGCCATAAGTAGTTTATGCCTAAAAAACTATGTTGATATAATCAAATCGATCTTAGTGCTTCTTAGAATAATGGCGAAAAGTTGAAATACAATTTATCAATAAGGAGAATTGCAACTCCGCCTTTGCCGGTCCCAAGCCCGGATGAAAAAGGAGGCGGGGAGAGCAGTAACAAGCTCACTAAAAAACCTGGGCTCAGCTGGCCCGGCTAATAGTACCCTGTAAGGGCTCCTAATCCAGGTATACAGGATGAGCAGCGTTTGTACTTCATGTTAGGAGCGGCTGCACATGGCGTCTGTTCCTCATGTCAGATGCGGCGATTTCTTTTGGAGCTAAGTCGGCCTGCCACTGAGTAGTGCTCCCAGTCTTAATGACAAAGGCAGACGCATTCTACTTCACCCAGTCATAATGGTTGTCAAACAGACACCATCAAGGGTCACAACTTGATACCCTAATATGATTGAGTGGAGATAAGAAAGAAGAAGAAGTAGAATTGCAATAAGTTCCTTCCTCAGTTTAATTTGTTAGCTCTACTGCCATAGAAGCTTATGTCCATAGTTTGCTTAAATACCATTTCTGAGATTCCACCTTTCAGTGTAGTATATAAAAGCAGAATGATCCAATACAGCATTAGAGCTCTAAAGAAGTGGTCTGGTAGATTGGGAGGGTTCACCACTGATGAGCGAAGCCCTCCAAATATTTTTCCAGCGCAGTAAGAACAGTAGAAGTTTGATTTATTTGTGAAAGAAACATTCGTTTCTAATGTTTTAACATGATAAGCTTTCAACCGTCATCCCAGAATAAGGCCGATCGTTCCGCAAATTCCTACAATAGATAAATAGAGAGGTTTCTTCAAATAAAAGACACTTCGGCCAGTATATCTTTTTATTGTTTCGACGCAAGGGCGCCCTTGCAGCCTTAGAATAATTTCTAACGCTTTGCCAAATGTTTTAATTTTTGTTTGCTCCTGACGAGGACAAAATATTTTTGTCGAAACGTCTAGACAATAAAAAGATTCACTGGCCGAAGTGTCTTTTATTTGAAGAAATATGAATGCCGGCCAGGCAGCCTCTATCTTTAAGATAAGAGGTGTAGAACATATTTACATATTTATATGGGAAAACGTCAAAAAAAAATGATGAAGCCTTCAATTTGAATCAACCAAAATCCAAACAACAACTATCGTATTCTCTACAACTGAAGAGAGCTAACCATGGTAATATCTAACTACCATTTGAAAATTATGGCTATGGAATGGTCATAATGGATGAGCTTGATTAGGAAGACAAACCATAGTCTTAAGGCTAATTCATCCACAATACTATGCAGATTTTCAAAGACAAAGGCTCTCCAAAACGGTCTTTAAATTAAGTTGAAAATTTAAAAAAGAGGATAAGAGAACAAAGAATCAGGTCATAAGCTCTGACCGATTATGGACCAACTGAAAGAAAAAACACAAGGTAATATCTAACCCCCATTTGAAAACTATGGTTATGGAATAATCATATTGGAGGAGAGATTGATTAAGGCAACAAACCAGAGTCTTAGGGTGTCTAATTCACCTACAATACCATGTAGCTATCCAAAGACAAATTCTCTTCAAAACTGGCTTCAAATTAACTTGAAAAAATTAAGAAGAATATAAAGAAGAGAAGAACAAAGAATTAGAAAACTATAGCTATGAATTTATCATATTAGAGGAGATCATATATTTTCATCGCAAAAAGGACAGTATAAGTTTGTTTTATATGTAAAAGAAACATTCGTGTTTTAAAACTTTCGTTTCTTTTATTAGAGAAAAGCTTGATTACGAAACCAGAGTCTTAGGATGTCTAATTCACCTACAATACCATGTAGCTATTTTTTCTCTCTCTTTCTCATTGTTAATATCATATAACTATTCTATTCACGGCCTTAAAGTATTGTAAATATATATATATAGACAAATGTAAAGACATACATGTATGACAGTGCAAGTGTTCCTAGGGAGACATAGCGCTTTAAATTGAAATAAATAAAAAAATACCATGTAGCTATCCGAAGACAAATGCTCTCCAAAAACTGGCTTTAAAATAAGGTGAATATAAAAAAAAGAGAAAAGAAAAGGACAAAGAAGCAGGTAATAATCTCTGACCAATTGCGGAACAGCTGGAGAGAGCAACCAAGGTAATATCTAACTATACAATTTGAAAACTATAGCTATGAATTGATCATATTTTTAATCGCAGTAAGGACAGTATAAGTTTGTTTTATATGTAAAACACAAACATACGTGCTTTAATGCTTCCATTTTTCCTTTATTATAGAGAAGCTTGATTACCAAACCAGAGTCTTAGAGTGTCTAATTTACCTACAATACCATGTAGCTATCCAAAGACAAATGCTCTCCAAAACCTGGCTTTAAGTAAAGTTAAATATAAAGAATAGAAGAAAATAGAATTTGAAAACTATAGCTATGAATTTATCATATTAGAGGAGATCATATATTTCATCGCAGTAAGGACAGTATAAGTTTGTTTTATATGTAAAACAAACATTTGTGTTTTCTAAAACTTTCGTTTCCTATATTGTAGAAAAGCTTGATTACTAAACCAAACCAAAGTCTTCGGGTGGCTACAATACCATGTAGCTATCCAAAGACAAATGCTCTCCAAAAATGGCTTTAAATTGAGTTGAAAATTAAGAAAAAAAGAACAAAGGAACGGGCATTAGGCTTTGACCAATTGCGGGCCAACTGAAAGAGAGCAACCATAGAAATATCTGACTACAATTTGAAAACTATGGCTATAGAATGGTCATATTGGAGGAGAGATTGATTAAGGCAACAAACCAGAGTCTCAAGGCTAATTTATTTACAATACCATATAGCTATCCAAAGACAAATGCTCTCCAAAACTGGCTTTAAATTAAGTTGAAAATTTAAAAAGAGGATAAAAGAACAAAGAAGAAGGTCATAAGCTTTGACCAATTGTGGACCAACTGAAAGAGAGTGACCATAGAAATATCTAACTACAATTTGAAAACTATAGCTATGGAATGGTTTTATTGTGAAGGCATGTTGAATATGCCCACTTCCGCCTGAGAGGACCTACGTCACCACTACGTCACGGCCAGCCAATCACCGAGCTGCCCAGCGGGCAGTCCCTCCTCCCTCCCCCTTTTTAGTAAAAATAAAGATACTTTCCTGTTGTTCGCGTCGCCTCCGCGTGCTTCTATATATCCACTTCAATCGGCAGATGTAGTGGGATAATTGACTACTTCCTTATACTATTACATCATCTAGTCCAGTTTCAACTTATAGCCCAGCATATTGGAAGAGAACTTGATTAAGAAACCAAACCAGAGTCTTAGGGCGGCTAATTCATCTACAATACCATGTAGCTCTCCAAAGACAAATGCTCTCCAAAACTGGCCTTAAATTAAGTTGAATATAAAAGAACAAAGAAGAGATAATAAGGTGGATCCCAGTGATGTTCCCCCCTCCATTTATAACGGCGGGTAATTGGTTGGTGTGAGGGTTCTGCTTAAATTCACATCCATTGTATCTCTCTTAAGTGAACTTCTTGGTCGACTTGTTCCTCTAATGGTCATGGCAGACTTTCTCAACTTTTTTCAATTAGATCGAGAGAGAACGGATTAATTTGCATAATGTATGTTATATTAAAATATTATTTTTATTTAAAAATTTATAATTTCATAGATTCAAATACTCTGATAAATAGACCGCCAGAGGTCACGCTTACCCTATAAAACATCATTGTTGTTTTTTCCCGATGGCCGGCTCAAATCTTTTGTACATTATGTAAATAATATTTTGTTTTCCTTGTTCTACTCGCCTTAAGCCAGGCGGTACTTTTACCAAATTATGTTTCTCATATATATTCCTTAGCTCAAATAAAGAAATCTCTGATTCAAAACTATTTTATTATTCCCACGACTGCAGAACAATACCGTAACTTACTCATGTATGCAAAAATCAAGCAACAAATAATAATAATTCAATATATATATCTAATTCCAAAATACAACAGAAATCTATTTTTTTCTATAAATATAACATAAGTCGACAGTATATCTCGGTATATCTATAATTACAAATAAATTTACTGGCAATGTGTTTCTTTTCAATAATATCATCAAATATTATCTCTACAGACCTTACTGCAATGATATAAGTTATTGAATGAGAGGGCTTGGTTCATCAGTAGTGAACCCTCTCAGTGGTTTCGCCAAATTAATCTCTAGACCGCTCTACTATTGTATTGGATTGGTTTGGGATATACCTTGTATTTTCTATGGAAGGTAGCTTAGGGGTGTTTAGTGAACTATGGACATAGGCTTATAGCTCAGTAACTCATATCATTGCAGTAACGTCTGTAGAGATAATATTTGATGATATTATTTATATATTTGTAGATTTATTTGTACAAGATTTTAACGATAGATGGCAATTAAATTTATAAATATAAATAATATATAATTACATGGAAATTTTGCCGGGAGGAAATTGATTATAAAGAGACAAGGGTCGCCTCTCCCGTCAAAATAGACGTCTAAAACCAGACGCCATCTATTGACCGTCGCCGCAACTAGTCCGCCCTAGGCTGACGAGGGTCATTAGTCCGAAACCATGGTCTCTAGGTGGACGCTTTTCAGTTTGCCAAAGTTGGTGTTGTGGCTTTGTAACCGACCCGAGGCCGCTAGTTGCGGCGACGGTCAATAGATGGCGTCTGGTTTAAGACGTCTATTTTGACGGGAGAGGCGACCCTTGTCTCTTTATATATAATTATATATACTATTTTATTATTTTTTCCTATCAATTTTTTTTAGATTTTTGTTTTATAAAATTTGTGTTGTGAACGTATGCTCAATTTGCATTTGTATTATCATAATTCCCAAAAAAAAATCTTTAGAGGGATCAATTATAGATGAAAAGACACATCAAATTTTAAAGGGAGAGGTGCATCTTTCGGTACATGATTATAATCCTCCCGCAACTTTATATTGTATAACACAAATATGTTTACTAATGCTTGAAAGAGTTTAAAGCGTTAAGTGCTTGAAAGAGTAGACTAAGAATAGTAGAGAATGGAAACAAGCTATTGAAAAAGACAACGTTCTGATCGTCGAAATATCAATCAATAAATCCAGCTAATTAACACAAAGCAATAACGCGCCATCTATACATATAAAATGGCAGAATTTAAAAGCACGAATGTATCTTTAATACATAATACAAACTTCTACTGCCCTTACTGCGATGAAAAATATATTGGGAAGGCTTGGCTCATCAGTGGTGAACCCTCCCAACGGTTTCGCCAATTTAATCCACCAGACCGCTTCTCAGAGCTCAAATACTGTATTGGACGATTCTGCTTATATACGCAGCACTGAAGGATGGAATCTCAGAAATGGGTTTCAAGAAAACTATGGACATTAGCTTAAACCAAGTTAATCTTCTATACAAGATATGTGTCATTTTCAAAATAGATGCTTATAACTATTTAATAAAATCTTCAATTATTAATTAAAATACAGTATATAATAGCTGTTTTCGTAAACAACAGTTTAATCATATTGTCTTTATTGACAAATTGGGTAATCAATAAATATTTTGTACCTTGTGATATCTTTCATATTTTTGTTTTGTTAAGTATTTACAAGAAGCCAACCAATTTGCGACAATATGATCAGAATATGCGTATTTATATTTACATATAATAAATTATTAATTAAACAGCATATATACACCCATACCTCGCTTTGCGTCGGGGTTACGTTCCAAAAAAACACGACGCAAATTGAAACGACGCAAAGTGAAAATATGTGAAGGCGCAATCAAAAACAAAGGTGTTGCCATATTTTAGGAAAAAAAAATATAAAAAAAAAAATTAAAGCCTCGAATCCAATACAACGCAACTTCGAAAATCTAACGACGCACAGTGAAAATCAGTAAAAATTAAGCAGCGACGCAACTTCGATAAAAACGCAAAACGAAACGACGCAAAGCGAGGTATTGGTGCATAAGAAATTGTAAATATTTTTGACGCGTTTCTCTTTTCATTTTCTCTTATATTCATTTTTAGGATGCATTAGCCGGCTATCTGTTATGAGAATTCAAAACTATTATAGACGCGTATGATTCTTTTCAAAATAAAACAATTTTCTACTGGCCTTACTACAATGATAATGGAAGGGTCTGGCTCATCAGTGGTAAACCCTCCCAGCGGTTTCGCCAGTTTAATCTACCATACCGCTGTAATATTGTATTGGACTTTTTCCTTTTATACCGATACTGAAACGGACCTCTTGGAAAAGGTATTTTGAATGAACTATGGACACACACATTGAAGGGGGATAGTAGAAATACATATAATTATAAATATTTAAAATAAAAAGGCATATTCTGACCAAGAGCACATGTGCTTTTTAGATGGCAGAGCGCCATCTAGTGGAACATAAATCAACTAAACATTGATTTAACCTGTTTCCTGATATTTGGCCAACTCAATTTCTTGATAAATCAAGAAAAGCCATTCAAGAACGCGTTTCACGCTGTTGGCGCTCGTTAGCGTGGAGTAGGCTGTAACCACTGCGACTAAAAATATTTTTGGTCCCAGAGGCTTCTTGAGAAACCAAAAAATGGGTATTTAAGGCCAAATTTTATTATAAACTAGACGAATGACCCGGGCAACGCCCGGGTTTTACCCTATTAAATGTACCCTGTTTCGCCCGTGGTCTCTGTTTTTTGGAATTTTTCCCGATATAATTTTGTATCTGATAATCAAACTAAACCCAGTATTCTTTTACCTATGTATGGAAATTTTGGTTTGAATTAGTGAACTACTGCGAATTTGTAGACGAATGACCCGGGCAACGCCCGGGTTTACACGATTAAATGTATATTACATATGGAAGATGGACGTAGTTCCCGGAGGGCACCCGCGAGGTCACTCTGCCCCCGCGCAACTGTCCAACTGGGAGCGCCCCGCGCCGTCAAAATCGTCACGCGTTCTAGAGGGCGCTGCTCGGCCGGCCGTCACCCGGGAGATCTCATTTACTCGGCGGGGGGGGGCAGGGCAGTCACGTGCTGCGCCGGCAGCCAATGGTCGCGCGCCACCGTCGCCCGCCTGAGTGTTCTAGAGGGCGCTGCTCGTGAGCTAAGTTGAATAATTTGAATATATAGTTTTAATAAATGATTTATATATATTTTAAAATAGCCTATCGTCATCCTCGTTATTTTTTACCTATGTATGGAAATTTTGGTTTGAATTAGTGAACTACTGCGAATTTGTATACCGGACATACAAACCAACCAACAGACAAACATACAAACATTCATTTTTATATATATAGATATATAATGCGCTTCGAGCAATCGTTCTTCCTCAAATAAGGTAGTAGAGAAATCCATATAACAATGTTTCCTTGTAAAAAAAATGGCTCAACCTGATCGATAACCTGAAAAAATTCCTCACACCATCGTTTGATATGTTTTAAATAAATTTCATCCCGAACACAGAAAATTGATGGCAGTATTTAAGAAAAAGGTAATCTCAGCAATAAAAAAACAACCAAGTTTTGGTCTACTTTCTCTAGGACTTAACTTGTCGAGGAAAATGTTACCTGGGTGAGATCTAATGGGTAGAGGGATTTCTACAAATCACTTTCTAATTCTCTACTCACCGCTTTCAATTTCAATGTTCGATATTGTGTGTGCATAGTGTGTGTGAGAAAATATGGAGAAAGAATTTGCCAGCTCCTAATGCTTACTTTTTGTAAATTTTGAAGGTTTGATTGAAAGGAGGTCATTATGGAAGGAAAAAAAAGTTTCCAGTGGGTAGGTTTGTATTTGTAAATTGTATTTTAATGTACACTGTGTGACAAGGAAATTACTGAAGAACTCCCCCATTACCTGCTTAATTATACAGCCCTTGATGCAGAGAGGAAGGCCCTATATCAACAAATTAAATGTACCAACACTTCACCCTACGTATTGCTTTAAAAAATATCAGCAAACAAATCTAAGGTAATAGCTTACTATACTTTTTTTTAGATCATCATTATGTAAAGACCAGTCAACAAGTGAATGACTTTGAGATGAAGAGTAAAGCCAGTTCAATTTCTATGTAAATAACACAAGATGATTATTACCTTATCCAATTGGGAGAATCTGTATGGGGCAAGTCCCCAATAAAGACTTTGGGGTGTGGTTTAATATTTTGTTTGTCTTACACAAAGGTATATATTGTTACACCTTGAGATGTAGATGGTTTTTGTTCAGCCGTTTCCATTATGCTGTAGAATAAACCAGAACGAATTCTCATTAAAAAGCAGACGCTTTATTTTGGTTAGGTTACAAAGAAAGAGAAGAACCGACGCAAGAGCGCGTGGCTGTACTAAGTTAACAATAAAAAAAGAATAATCAAAACAATACTAATTTGAAAAAAAAAAATAGTACAAATGTGATATTGTACTGGGATAAGGTGCATAAATTATGAAAAAGGCATCTCCTTATCGTGCAACTGAAAGTTGCTGATGGCTTGCGCCATCTATCGGAATAAATATCAACTATTCTCGTTGATTTTTAATTATTCCAGAATTTGTTTAATAAGTGAAAGAGTAATGATGACATTTACATGAGTCTATGTCGGATGTGACAATATGAACGACTTACCTTACAGTTTGGTGAATAACAATCAGTTTTTTAAAACAAGATTGCTACCACAATATATGTGTGAAGTGAAACTTCAATGGACCTTTTCTCTCTTTTTTTTTTTGGTTGGTGGAGGAATGGTATACACCGTCGATTTTCGACTGCTTCTTCTTCGTTCTTATCTCACCATCATGATTTGGTGAAGTAGAATGCAGCTGCCTTTGTCATTAAGACTGGGAGCACTACTCAGTGGCAGGCCGACTTAGCTCCAAAAGAAATGGCCGCCTCTGACATGAGGAACAGACATTATGTGCAGCCACTCCTAACATGGAGTACAAACGCTGCTCATCCTGTATCCCTGGATTAGGAGCCCTTACAGGGTACTATCAGCCGGGCCAGCTGAACCCAGGTTTTTTAGTGAGCTTGTTACTGCTCCCCCTCCTCCTTTTTTTTCATCAGGACTGCTATGACCCTGGATCAAATCCCGCATTTGGGTAATTTTTTTCGTAATAATAAAAAATTGCTACAAAGCAATAACGCGACATCTATATATAACAAATGAAAACATTAATTTCATCGCAGTAAGGACAGTAGAAATTTGATTTATTTGTGAAAAGAAAAAGAAATCGATTCAATGGCTTCCGATTCTTGCAAAATTCCAACCCCACGATTGAGTTCAAGTAACCAAACGTTGCTTTGGTACATTTGTAAGTACAAAAGTCGAACTGCTTTTCACATGTGTAGACATGTGGTTCACTTACAGTAAAAGCAGTCACCTACTTCTACCCACTATGATTATCATGGCCTGTACCACGTGTACTAGGGATAAGCAAAAAAAAAAAAGCAGGATAAAACGGTGAGCTTTCTATATTCTTCTTATAAATATCGTTATATAGGAGGTCTATAGAGGAAGAAGTAAGCATCCACATGATATCAGAGAGTGAGACAAAGATAAACAAAGTATTGAATGAGAGGGCTTGGCTCATCAGTAGTGAACCCTCTCAGCGGTTTCGCCAAATTAATCTCTAGACCGCTCTACTATTGTATTGGATTGGTTTGGAATATACCCTGTATGTTCTATGAAAGGCAGCTTAGGGGTGTTTAGTGAACATATGGGCATAAGCTTATAGGTCTGTAGAGGAACATACATATAATTTCTAGGTATTGCATCGAGCAAAGCTCTTCCGCAAATATGTTTTCATTACAAATATTTGAGATAATATTTGATGATTTTAAAAGAAACGCATTGCCAGTAAATTTATTTGTGTAAAATTTTAACGATAGATGGCAATTAAATTTAATAAACAAAGTACGTAGTTGGTTAACCCAGGTTCATGGAGCGTATACAACTACCCAGACAAAATATTGACAATCGAAAGCAGTGTCGAGACGTGACCGTTGATAATCCATCGAGTAGATCCACTACCGTAGATTATTCTGTGATAATATAGTCTGTAGTAATCTTCATTACTGGTAGACATGGTCGTGGTACATATCCCAAGTACATGTGGTACAGGACATAACTATCATGATGTATAGTTAGCCACTGGTATGGTACAAGAACTATAGTGGTTTATTACATAAACAAACTTAACCTTTGCCGGTCCCAAGCCCGTATGAAAAAGGAGGAGGGGGAGCAGTAACAAGCTCACTAATAAACCTGGGCTCAGCTGGATGATACTACCCTGTAAGGGCTCCTAATCCAGGGATACAGGATGAGCAGTGTTTATACTCCATGTTAGGAGCGGCTGCACATGGCGTCTGTTCCTCATGTCAGAGGCGGCCATTTATTTTGGAACTAAGTCGGCCTGCCACTGAGTAGTGCTCTCAGTCTTAATGACAAAGGCAGACGCATTCTACTTCACCCAGTCATGATGGTTGTCAAACAGACACCATTAAGGGTCACAACTTGATATCCTAATATGATTGAGTGGAGATAAGAAAGAATAAGAAGATTACATAAACACACCTTTAAACACATCAGATATTTATGATATCTATTATATTACAAATGAAAAGACCAAAACGCGGATGTTTCTTTTCACAAATAAATCAAACTTCTACTGTCCTTTCTGCGATGAAAAAAAAATATTGGGAGGGCTTGGCTCATCAGTGGTGAACCCTCTCAGTGGTGTTTTCATTTGTATTATATAGATGACGCGTTATTGCTATGTATTTATTATGTTAAATATATAAAATGATAAAGTGCACTGTTTGGATTATAGATTAGAAACACAAGGTAATAACACCAAATCCAAATAAATAAATAGTGTGTGACGTTTCGGTAACAGCGATGTTACTCTTTTGTTTGATGGTGGTAACAACGCTGTTACCGAAACATCACATACTATTTATTTAGATTTGGTTTTATTACCTTGTGTTTATCTATTTAAAAAAAGGTCACCCCTCTCCAGTAAAAATATATTGAAGTTACACATGGCTTGGTCTTTCTTTGTATAACATTGTATGTACAATATATAAAATACGACATATATATATATATGTTATATTAAAATATTATTTCATTTGAAAATATATTTCATGGATTCAAATATTCTGTTTATATCTACAACCAGATGTCGGGACTTTCCCTATATAAAACCGGTTGTTGTTGTTTCCCGATGGCCAGCTCAAAACTTTGTACATTATGTAAATAATCTTTTGTTTTCTTTGTTTACTCGCCTTAAGCCAGGCAGCACTTTTATTCATGTTATTCATATATATTCCTTTAGCCCAATTAAAGCAATTTCTGATCAAACCTATTTTTATTATTATTCTTTCAAGATTTCAACCACGACTGCATTACCATAGCATAATCTCAACAATTCTAAAATACAACAGAAATATTTTTTTGTTTTATAATATATATATATATATTGATCTATAAAAATAAAGGTCACCTTTCAAGTCAAAATGTTCTTCAAAACTAAACGCCATATATTAGCCGTCGCCGCAAACTAGCGGCCTCGGGTCGGTGACAAAGCCACAACACCAGCTTTGGCAAACTGATAAGCGTCCACCTAGAGACCATGGTTTAGGTCTAATGGCCCTCGTCAGTCTAGGACGGACTTTATTAGATGAGATTCGCAAAGGATCAAATGAAATCTTCACAATCTGCCAAATAGATGTTTTTCTAGAAAAGTGTCTAAGCCAAAATATAGATGGAAAATTTGCCAGGAGGATATTAATACTTTCTTCAATCTGTAAATTATTTTCCTCGAAAATACACACAATACTTTACAATTTAATTTCATTTACCTAAATTTGCATATCAACCTTTTGTACATATATCAATTGTGTTTATATTTTTTTTTCTTTTCATCTAACTAACTTGCATACTATTTCTTGTACATATTTCAAATATCTTTCTTTTCTTTCTAAGTTTAGTTTACCTTTAAAGTGTCAGTGTCCCTAGAGGGACATAGCGCTCTAAGTTGAAATAAAATGAATATTGATATATATAAAAATTAAGATCACTTCTCCCGTCAAAATAGACATCAAAACTATAATATTTATCTTATGTTTATATTACGTGAGCAATAGTTAATGAGAAATTATTTGAAAAAGGAAAAATAAAAATTAGGTAAAATTTTTCTTTTAATTTAAATTTGCAAGCTTTCAAGCAAATATACTGTTCTTCAACGGGCTGATATTCTATGTACAATCTCTGAATAGAGTATGGGGGGGGGGTCGTTGGAAGGATGGTCTAAACCATTGGTTTTCGACCGCTACGACCCGGGTTCGATTCCCGCATTGGGCACTTTTTTCTGATAAAAAAAAATAGTGCTCCAATGGCCCCCGATTCATGCAAAAGTCCAACCCCACCAGCGAGTGCAAGTAACCAAAACGGGGTTCTGGCGCATTTGTAAGTGCAAAGTCGAACTGCTTTTCACATGTGTAGACATGTAGTGCACTTACAGTAAAAGCAGTCACCTACTACTACCCACCATGATTATCATGGCCTGTACCACGTGTACTAGGGATAAGCAAAAAAAAAACATAGAGTATCAGCCTGTTAAAGAAAAATATATTTGCTTGAAAACTTGCAAATTCAAAAATAAAAGAAACTTTTTACCTGATTTTTATTTTTCCTTTTTCAAATGTTTATAATTATGAATATATACATCATGTGAGATGTACAATATCAATCTGAAAATATATAAAAGTGTATAAAGTCCAATAGTTGTTTCTGCTTATCCCTAGTACACGTAGTACAAGCCATGATAATCATGGTGGGTAGTAGTAGGCGACTGCTTTTACTGTAAGTACACCACATGTCTACACATGTGAAAAACAGTTCGACTTTGCACTTACAAATGTGCCAGAGCCCCGTTTTGGCTACTTGCACTCGCTGGTGGGGTTGGACTTTTGCAAGAATCGGGTGCCATCGGAGCATTTTTTAAATTATTTTTTTTAATCAGAAAAAAAGTGCCCAATGCGGGAATCGAACCCGGGTCGTAGCGGTCGAAAACCAATGATTTAGACCATCCTTCCATCGATCCCCAAGTCCAATAGTAAATATAGAGAGAGGTATTTAGTATATATAGTTTCCAAAGATAGTTTTTCCAGTTGAAGAACACAAGTTGAGGAAACACTCCACCCCGACGTATATATTTCTTCCTGCCACAACATTTCAAAATTCTGCCAGAGCGGAGATGGATCGTCTAGCGTCTACGCTATAATTTAAGATAGTTTATGGGAGTCGATGTAAAAGAAGACGAAAGATGGAGAGAGAGAAAAAAAACTCGGAGTATTTCCCGGCAGTATGTTTATCTGAGGAAACCGCAATCAATTTCCTGCAATTTTATTAGCCGGTTTCTTGGCTGAATATACTCCAATCTATCACCTTTTTTATCCATATGGGGAGATGCAAATATACTGAGTCTATGACTAAAAATTCCTATGTGCATACAAGAAAATACAGAATAAGAGGTGGGAATTTTGCCGGGAGGATATTGATCTAAAGAGACAAGGGTCGCCTCTCCCGTCAAAATAGATGTCAAAACCAGACGCTTTTCAGTTTGCCAAAGCTGGTGTTGTGGCTTTGTCACCGACCCGAGGCCGCTAGTTTGCGGCGACGGTCAATAGATGGCGTCTGGTTTTGACGGGAGAGGCGACCCTTGTCTCTTTAGAATAAGACTTATGCAAACAAGGGGCATCTCTGCCGTTTAAAAAAAAGAAATCGAAACAAAACATTCTACCGTTTAGATATTATTCTTCTTCTTTCTTATTTATAACTCAATCATATTAAGGTATTAAGCTTGTAGAGCTTGTTGATGGTGTCTGAACATGACTAGGTGAAGTAGAATGCGTCTGCCTTTGTCATCGAGACTGGGAGCACTACTCAGTGGCAGGCTGACTTAGCTCAGATATGAAATGGCCACCTCTGACATGAGGAACAGATACTATGTACAGCTGCTCCTAACATGGAATACAGACTCATCCTGTATCCCTGGAGCCCTTACAGAGTACAATCAGCCGGGCCAGCTGAGCCCAGGTTTTATAGCGAGCTTGTTACTGCTCCCCCTCCTCCTTTTTCATCCGGACCTGGGACCGGCAAAGGCAAAGACTAAACCGTTTAGATGATATTTTAAAACTGGAGTGGTATCCTGTTTGCATATAAGTTTCTGTCTTCCCGCAAAATTACAATGTATTCAGTTCTAAGATCGGTTCTGTCACTTCAGCAGATTAAACACATTTTCGGTAAATTCGACTGATTTCCTAACGCCTCTCGTAGAATGTTATGGAAACGAAGCTGTTACTGTACTGATAAGGACCATAGTCGGTAACTATGGTATACAGGTTGTTGGCTTTTTGTCTCAATTGGCCTAATCTGCTTGGTATGTGTTAGCTTCACTTAGAGGACTGTGATTTTCTCCTATAAGGCTCCACTCTACTGCCGCCTACCTCGTTAATTCTTTTCCGTCCAACGTCACCACGGAAGCACAAGCAAGCACACTGAGATACTCTGATTCTTTATTTTTACAATCCTACAATTTATACATTTTGCATGACACGTGGTCAATAGTCAAACAGAATAAAAAGGAGATTAATAATAAACAATAAATATTCACAGATATATACATTTTAATTCTCAACAGTATGGTATAAGTGTGGTAAGTGCCCAATCCCGCATCATTGGGTACTTTTTTATGAATTAAAAAAATTGCTTCAATTGCTCCCGATTCTTGCAAAATTCCAATCCTACTAGTGATTGCAAAGTAACCAAACGGGGCTATGACACATTTTTAAATGCAAAGGTTGAACTACTTTCTTCATGTATAGACATGTGATGCAGTAAATGGAGTCGCCAACTACTAACCAACATGATTATTATGGCCACGCGTACTACAGATAATTAGAAAAAAAAAACATACTTTTATAATAAATTCATCCTAAGTGCCGTTGTGATAAAAATGAAGGAGAAAGTATCGATTGAAGTCATACGTTTTTTAGATAAGTGACACGATAATCAAATGACAGTTCCTGATTTCTTATAGCTGTAGACGGGTATCTATGATTGTGCTGGAGGAAACTGGATATTAATTTCTCTTTAAAGCCATTTCTTTTAATATTTATATTGATATACTTTACGCAAACACACAGGAAGGAATCCATCCATCTGAATAGTTTGATTATACCAAGGGGAATTTCACAAAATCATGCTGTCTCCTTATAGCTGTTTCGATAATATATTAAAAATCCCTGAGATAAACATTTGTGTGCTTTATATATATGGACAAAGCTTAAGGAAGTGAAAAGTATTTGATGTTGTCGGTCGTCTATTTTTTTTTTTTTAAGGAGACAAAGGCTGTTCAAGTTTGGTTATCTCGTGTGTCTTCAATAAAGGTCACTGTAATATCTTTCAGAGTTATAATCCCGATATACATGCTAAAAGGTACAACTTCCTTAAGTTTTGTCCATGAGTGTATATTGGTTATCTCGTGTGTCTTCAATAAAGGTCACTGTAATATCTTTCAGAGTTATAATCCCGATATACATGCTAAAAGGTACAACTTCCTTAAGTTTTGTCCATGAGTGGATTGTTTAACATTTACAAAACACTCGGTACACCATTCTTTCTAAGTATATCATTTCTATGGTTTATCTCAAAGCCCCACAATATACATAGATTCATTTAAGAGAATATTTACTTTGAAATAAATAGGAATATTTCTATATGAGGTAGTTTTCTTATGGGGAGTTTTCAATACGGAGCTTTCGTGTCTTGCTCTTTTATCAATGACATAAAATATGCAAATTGGTTACAAAACACAAATTTAAAATAGTTGTAGTTTTTAACAATCAAATACTCATTTAAAAAGATACAAAATAAACTGAAAATTTTAAAAAGAGATAAAAAAATAACCTTATTGCATCTTTTAATTCGTTTTATCTTCAAATTGAAAAAGAGGCAAATATCGAAAGCTTCAACTAAAAATTTTATCTCTTAAAGAAATTATTTTTTTATGATCCCTAGTACACGTGGTACAGGCCATGATAATCATGGTGGTTAGAAGCTGGCGGCTGCTTTTACTGTAAGTGCACCACATGTTTACATATGTGAAAAGCAGTCCGACTTGTGCCAGAACCCCGTTTGGTTACTTGCACTCGTTGGTGGGGTTGGACTTTTACAAGAATCCGGGGCCATTGGAGCATTTTTCAATTATAAAAAAACTGTCCAATGCGGGAATCGATCCCGGGTCGTAGCGTTCGAAAACCAACAGTTTAGACCACCCTTCCACCGAGATCCCCATTAAACAAATTGTAAAATATCAATCATCAGAGAGAATTGTTATTAAATTTTTTTTTTTACTTGAAAGCTAGCATTATATATACAGTTATCAGCGTCATATATAATCAATTCTTTCTTAATCAATTCTGTCACCGTTTGCTTTTGTGAATAGAATAAATACCCAAATATGGCCATTTCTCATAACCATCGGTGGTTCAGTGGTAGAATGCTCGCCTGCCACGCGGGCGGCACAGGTTCGATTCCCGGCCAATGCTTTTTTTTTTTTTTACAATTTTTAAAACTCATTTATATATTATACAAGAATGACATCCACGGCGCCAATTTATAATTGTAACGAATAGTATTTGAATAAAAGCATTTAATCGGGTAAACCCCGGGCGTTGCCCGGGTCATTCGGCTAGTTTTAAAATAAACTCATTGTGATAAATATATTTTCGTATTTTTTAAACGTTTTTCACAATTTTATCAGGAACAGTAGAACATATTACATGAGAGAACACTCACGCTAGAGGACATCTCTCTATAACACTTGTAAATAGAGATACTTCGACCAGTAAATATTTTTATTATCTCGAAGTTTCAAACAAAAATCTTTTGTCCTCGTCAGGAGCAAACAAAAATTAAAACATTTGGCAAGGTGTTAAAAATTATTGTTATTAAGTTTTTTTTTTTACATTTAAACAACAACTTTATTGACATCTCGTCAATCTTTACACTCAAAGGGAGTTATAAGGTAATAATAATGGTAGGAATGAAGAGAGATATATACAATCGACGTAGGGCACGTCCGGATCAGGAGCTTAAAACCGCCTTGAATCTAGACAGATCCCTGCCATTTGGGGAGTTCATGTTCGGAACATGTTTGATGATAATGTCGAAGAATTTGTCGAGAAGAATCTTGTCTTCAGGCGTGAGTAGCCCGAGGAGGTGCTCCGTTTCTTCTTCGTGCGCGATGCAAATATAATGTTTTACCATCTGTGTCAATACAAGAACTGAACCATTCAGTAGTTGAATAGAGAGATGGTTATTAACACTGAATAAACCTCTAGTACAATTTCCGTTCATCTTTTTGTCTCCATTCCTCTCTCATTAAGAGACTTTGTGTCTTTCTATTTACCATCGCGCTGTCAAATATTCTTTAGAAATGTTGGAAGAAAATATGAATAGACATCTTTAACGTTATATTAATATCTATATAAGCACAGGGCGCCTCTCCCGTCAAAATAAACGTCAAAACCTGACGCCATCTATTGACCGTCGCCGCAACTAGCGGCCTCGGGTAGGTGACAAAGTTGCCCTAGTTGCGGCGACGGTCAATAGATGGCGTCAGGTTTTGACGTTTATTTTGACGGGAGAGGCGACCATTGCTTCCATGGATTAATTTTCTCCCGGCAAATTTTCCATCTATGTTTTGCCAATAGATTTTGCCCAGCCACATTGCCAGCAAAACACCTCTTTGGTAGATTGTGGAGATTTCATTAGATCCCGTGTGGATCTCATGGAATAAAGTCCGCCCTAGACTGACGAGGGCCATTAGCCCGAAACCATGGTCTCTAGGTGGACGCTTATCAGTTTGCCAAAGTTGGTGTTGTGGCTTTGTCACCGACCCGATGCCGCTAGTTGCGGCGACGGTCAATAGATGGCGTCAGATTCTGACGTTTATTTTGACGGGAGAGGCGACCATTGCTTCCATGGAATAATTTCCTCCCGGCAAATTTTCCATCGGCTATTTTTGTTTTAACTGTAGATATGATTGTGGTATTTCTATCTTCCTATTGATTCTATTTTTATCATCTGTAGATGCCCAGCGCTCCAAAAATAATCTGGTTCATCGTTGGTAGGTTATCATCAACATTGATTTGTAATAGAACTATTGCGTTTTTTCATTGTTTGAAGAAGAGAATATATAGGAATCGAATTTGAATGAATCCAATATGCAACAATGGACAAGCTAGTGAACCAGGTGGTTATGCAAATTGAGCTTACCTTTGCCTGCCTCCATCTGCCGCCATTCCAAGGCACCTGCGCAGTTGATTACGGTTAGCAGACAGTTTCTAAAATGAAACTATGGACAGTATCTATGTAACAAAAAGAAAGGATATCTACTTATCGTGCAACTAAAAGTTGCTGATGTCCTGCGCCATCTATCGGAATAAATATCAACTATTCTCGTTGATTTTTAATTATTCCAGAATTGGCTAAATACCCATTCTTTTTTTAAACAAGAAAATCTAACCACGTAGGCTTTTCGGATAGAGTTGGCATTTAAAAAATCAACGAATAGTTGATATTTATTCCGATAGATGGCGCAAGCTATCAGCAACTTTCAAATTGCACGATAAGGAGATGCCTTTTTCTTAATTTATGTACCTTATCCCAGTACAATATACATTTTTACTATTTTTTTACAGCATCTAAGTAGTAGTAACTTCTCAGATAAGTATGTTCTATTGCCTAGAGTTATTTATGTGCAATGTTATGGTATTTGTCGCTAAGGTAAATTCCGATATGGCTGTACCACGGAGAAAACTTGCCCTGTAATGCTTCAAGGAAGTTGAAGACTCCAGAAATGAAATTGGAAGAGTTTTAAAAGACTTGTAAAAGAGATATGTTTATTGTATCAGCTAGTAGCGCGCTCTCTTCTAGCCATGAGCTCTTCTGTCGGCATAGGCAGCATCTCCTTTTATAAAGGCAAACAAATACAAAGAAAAGAAAATATACAAAATATCTATTTACATATATACAATATAATACACTGCGGCTTGTGATTGTAAAACAACACTTGAAGTTACACCGCATGAGTTTCTTTTCAATGAAAAATCAAAATTTATTTCAAGGTGAAATATTGACTATTTCTAACCTTTTTGGATGAGGTATGAAAGGGTGAATTATGAAGAGTAATGATGAACGGAAAAATAAAAGTGTCCAGGGATGGGAATCGAACCCACAATATACACAAACCTACAAACCCATTATATATATACTAGACGAATGGCCCCGGCAACGCCTGGGTTTTACCCGAGTGCGAATATATTTTAAAAACGTTGTCTTGGGTGGTCGCTATAGACAGGGTGGTCTGTATAGACAGGTGTATGTATCACACAGCTGATAACAGGGTTGTCTAGAGTGGCCGCTATAGACAGGGTGGTCTGTATAGACAGGTGTATGTATCACACTGCTGATAACAGGGTTGCCTAAAGTGACCGCTGTAGACAGGGTGGACTGTATAGACAGGTGGATGTATCACACAGCTGATAACAGAGTTGTCTAGAGTGGCCGCTATAGACAGGTGTATGTATCACACAGCTGATAACAGGGTTATCTAGAATGGCCGCTATATACAGGGTGGTCTGTAAAGACAGGTGGATGTATCACACAGCTGATAACAGGGTTGTCTAGAGTGGTCTCTATAGGCAGGGTGGTCAGTGGTCGCTATAGACAGGGTGGTCTGTATAGACAGGTGGATGTAACACACTGCTGATAACAGGGTTGTCTAGAATGGCCGCTATAGACAGGTGTATGTATCACACAGCTGATAACAGGGTTGTCTAGAGGGGGGCAGGGAGGACACGTGTTCGCCGGCAGCCAATGGGCGCGCATTCTATCCGTGAGCTTCAGACAGAATAAGGCAATTATATATATAGATAGAAGAAAGCAAAGTATATTTTTACCTTTAAGGGGTATTTTTTTCAACAGTATTGCAGAAGAACTAGATATCGGCTTAGAAATGTATTTCATGTAGTATTGAAAGGGAAACTATACTAATATTCCATGGGCTATTGTGTACAACCAACCAAATATAATTTCAAATTTTACTGGAAATGTGTTTCCTTTTTAATATAGTCGCAGAGATAAATAAAGCAAGGGAAAATTTGTGAATAATTAATTTATTATAAAGGTGGGTATTTACCTTTTAGTTCTTCAATAAAATTATTTACAAGAGGTATTTATAGGGAGAAAGAGTCAGATGATAAAAACAACTTATCCCAAGGTAAAGATAATAATAATGAGCGTCGTCAGCCACCGTCCCGTTTTCCTTATTTGCAGATCAGATTCCGAGAACCCCTCACACCTGTGGTTCCCCCCCGGGGTCCAGGGATGATTGACAGGTGTCCCTTCTGGATGGAGCTTCTTGTCAATATCATCAAATATTATCTCTACAGACCTTACTGCACTGATACAAGTTGTTGAATGATAGGGCTTGGCTCATCAGTGGTGAATCCTCTCAGCGGTTTCGCCAAAGTTTTGCACAGTTAATGAGGAAACCAAATTAAAGAGAATTATATTATCTCTACAGACTTTACTGCAATGATAAAAGGTGTTGAATTAGAAGGCTTGGCTCATCAGTGGTGAATCCTCTCAGTGGGTTCGCCAGAGTTTTGCACAGTTCATGGGGGAAACCATATTGAAGAGAATTATAAATGTAATGTCAGAGTCAACAACAAAAGCCTTTTATTGAGACGTCTTGCATAGATTCGTCCTGGAGTCTAAGAATGGGGAGGGGGGGAGCAAGCAATATTGGAAAGTACTTTTAATTAAAAATGCATATATTGGATCAATATTGGTGTTATAATACCTTGATAAAGGTTGGCGTTCAGCCACGTGAAATATTGGTAAAATAAATGATATTTTGATCCAATATATGCCTTTTTAATTAAAGATTTATTTATGGGTTGCTCTATTATCAATAGGAAAGTATGAGTAACAGGAAAATAGCTGTATATGGTATTGATGGATAGGCATAAAAAATATTGTGTTTTCTCTAACCATTTTAATTATTTGTTTCTGACGATATTATCAAATTTTCTGTTAAACTATATACACTCACGGGCAAAACTTAAGGAAGTGGAAAGTATTTTTTTGTGAAGTAGATGGAGGCTGTTCACATTTGGTTATCTCGTGTGTCTTCAATAAAGGTCACTGTGTATCAAATATATTTCAGAGTTATTGTCTAAATCCTGATATACATGCTAAAAGGTACAACTTCCTTAAGTTTTGTCCATGAGTGTATATTGGTTATCTCGTGTGTCTTCAATAAAGGTCACTGTAATATCTTTCAGGGTTTTTGTCTGTATCCTGATATAAATGCTAAAAGGTACAACTTGGTTATCTCGTGTGTCTTCAATAAAGGTCACTGTAATATCTTTTAGAGTTTTTGTCTGTATCCTGATATACATGCTAAAAGGTACAACTTCCTTAAATTTTGTCCACGAGTGTATATTGGTTATCTCGTGTGTCTTCAATAAAGGTCACTGAAATATATTTCAGAGTTATAATCCTGATATACATGCTCAAAGGTACAACTTCCTTAAGTTTTGTCCATGAATGTATATTGGTTATCTCGTGTGTCTTCAATAAAGGTCACTGAAATATATTTCAGAGTTAAAATCCTGATATACATGCTCAAAGGTACAACTTCCTTAAGTTTTGTCCATGAGTGTATATTGGTTATCTCGTGTGTCTTCAATAAAGGTCACTGAAATATATTTCAGAGTTATAATCCTGATATACACGCTAAAAGGTACAGCTTCCTTAAGTTTTGTCCATGAGTGTATATTGGTTATCTCGTGTGTCTTCAATAAAGGTCACTGAAATATATTTCAGAGTTATAATCCTGATATACATGCTCAAAGGTACAACTTCCTTAAGTTTTGTCCATGAGTGTATATTGGTTATCTCGTGTGTCTTCAATAAAGGTCACTGAAATATATTTCAGAGTTATAATCCTGATATACATGCTCAAAGGTACAACTTCCTTAAGTTTTGTCCATGAGTGTATATTGGTTATCTCGTGTGTCTTCAATAAAGGTCACTGAAATATATTTCAGAGTTATAATCCTGATATACATGCTAAAAGGTACAGCTTCCTTAAGTTTTGTCTATGAGTGTATATTGGTTATCTCGTGTGTCTTCAATAAAGGTCACTGAAATATATTTCAGAGTTATAATCCTGATATACATGCTCAAAGGTACAGCTTCCTTAAGTTCTGTCCATGAGTGTATATTGGTTATCTCGTGTGTCTTCAATAAAGGTCACTGAAATATATTTCAGAGTTATAATCCTGATATACATGCTCAAAGGTACAACTTCCTTAAGTTTTGTCCATGAGTGTATATTGGTTATCTCGTGTGTCTTCAATAAAGGTCACTGAAATATATTTCAGAGTTATAATCCTGATATACGTGCTAAAAGGTACAGCTTCCTTAAGTTTTGTCTATGAGTGTATATTGGTTATTTCGTGTGTCTTCAATAAAGGTCACTGAAATATATTTCAGAGTTATAATCCTGATATACATGCTCAAAGGTACAGCTTCCTTAAGTTCTGTCCATGAGTGTATATTGGTTATCTCGTGTGTCTTCAATAAAGGTCACTGAAATATATTTCAGAGTTATAATCCTGATATACATGCTCAAAGGTAGAACTTCCATAAGTTTTGTCCATGAGTGTATATTGGTTATCTCGTGTGTCTTCAATAAAGGTCACTGAAATATATTTCAGAGGTATAATCCTGATATACATGCTCAAAGGTACAGCTTCCTTAAGTTCTGTCCATGAGTGTATATTGGTTATCTCGTGTGTCTTCAATAAAGGTCACTGAAATATATTTCAGAGTTATAATCCTGATATACATGCTCAAAGGTACAACTTCCTTAAGTTTTGTCCATGAATGTTTATTGGTTATCTCGTGTGTCTTCAATAAAGGTCACTGAAATATATTTCAGAGTTATAATCCTGATATACATGCTCAAAGGTACAACTTCCTTAAGTTCTGTCCATGAGTGTATATTGGTTATCTCGTGTGTCTTCAATAAAGGTCACTGTAATATCTTTCAGAGTTATAATCCCGATATACATGCTAAAAGGTACAACTTCCTTAAGTTTTGTCCATGTCAGTGTATTTCTCTATTTCACATTTACTGCAAACTTTATAAAACTGATAATACAGTAGAACCTCCCTGTAAAAGACACCTAATTGTAGAGCCAGAGTGTACTTTAGAGAGAGGTGTCCTCTTACCGGAGAGTTGTTAAATAGTAAAAATAGTAATTTTGCTAATGAAAACTGTCCTTTGTAGAGAGGTGTCCGCTAAAGGAAGGTTCTACTGTATCTCAAAACAATATTTATCCGAGACACAAGGAATGTACATCTATAATGGGTATATTATTAGCAAAGTTTGAGATCTGCAGTATTAGATATTGCAATATCCCTCGCAGAGTAAGTATGACAATGAAGCGTATCCAGGCACCGCTAGACAATATGGCGCCGAAGCATTTGATTGGAGGACTGGGGAGGTAAACAAACTAAGTAATCAAAGTTCTCATCGTATCTTAATAACACGCCGGGCAACTC